>OZ022227.1:3080000-3477500 GCA_963978835.1 Tenthredo scrophulariae | reverse complement strand
TATATATTTATAGTATATGGGAAATTACAAAAAATTTTGAACGGTCGCGAACCCTCAACCCTCTCGATTATCTGAATAAATTTTTTTCTCTCGTAGTTCTAGACTCAAGAAAGATTGGTGATTTATTTCAGATATTTCCAAGCTACGATTATTTGGAGGATAGGATTTTTCGAAAATTTATAATTACTAAAAAAATCTAAAAAAAAAAGTCTGTCAGGATCTTTGCCTAATTTGAAACAAAAATATTTGTTGATTTTTCGGGATGCTGGAAAGATGGAATATGTCTTTGAAAAAGTTTAAATCTTGATTTCCAAAAATAAGCTGCTCTCGATTTTGTTCAAATTTGGAGACAAAATTCTGCATCAAAATTCCGCATGACTAACTACAAGCTGAATTTTGGTCATTACGCTACTATATGTGAATGTTGAAGCCGAATAGTTATAAGTGCAACGAATATAATTGAATATAGGCGGAGAAAATGAAAAGTGATAAATTAAATGAAAAAAAAAAAAAAAAGAAAATTCAATCGAACGATCAAAACAATAATTATTTTGTCTTATACCGATTTTGATGGGGAATATTACAATGATTTGTGGATTTGATTGACGTAAAAAGTGTTTTTTATTTATCTTTTTTCTTCATGATAAGAAAAATGGAAAAAATATTTAAAAAAAAAAAAAAATGTGTATATATATACCGCGTATTTGATTAACGTTCTGAATAATTTTGAAGAACTACGTTAAAGCTGCGATAGTAAATATAATTTGACCATAGATTTTGAACATTGAAACGTCGGCGAAAAATGATATACAGGCATAATTGATTTTTTTTTTTCTTTTCTTATGGTTGATGGGATTTGGGGAAATCGGAATTTGTATATATGGTATATATAGTGTGTATATATACACGATTAAAAATAACTGTTTCTAATTTCTCTACGATGCGATTCTACGAATGTATATAGTTCTACGTATTGTACAGAATGCGGATACACTAGTGCGTAAAAGAAGACATAAATAATATATCTATATGTGTATCAAGCTGAGAAAAGATGAGAATCAACATAAAAAATGAAGAAAATATATATATATATATATATATATATATATATTTTTTAATGAAGGAAAATAAGATGAACGAAAAATTTTTTTTTAATGAAATCAAAAATGAGGAGTGCAATTAATTACCTGTGGAGCGGGGGCAGGTGCAGGTGCATCCTTAGGTGCATCCGGCTTCTGCTCCGACTGTAAATAATACAAAGAAAAAAAATACATGCAATAGTGCTGTGCGTGTAAAAATATACGTGAGTAATAGGAAAAAAAAAAAAAAAAAGAAAAAAAAATTTCAAATATATGTAATGGAAAAAAAAAAAAAGCGACTACAAAAACAAATTAGATAATACAACGACTACGAGCTATAATTAACTAAGTAATAAATATTCAAAAACTATACTATAATATATAAATCTATGAACTAAGACTAAAAAATTTCTACAGCGTTTTTTTTAACAAATTTACGGATGAAAATTGAAGAAAATATGAAAAAAAAAATCAAAATGAAAAATAATTCATAGGGAGAAAAGAGCTTTGGCGTAAGCTGCATATTTCTAAATTCTATAAGAAGCGGGTAATGCTGCAGGTGCCTATGCAAAATTTTAATAACTAATGAGCTTCTAGCTATTGAAATAATGCGAAATAATGCAGGTATTTAATTTTTACCAGTAGAATAAGAGAAAAAAAAAAAAAAAAAAATTAAATTAAATTAAAAGTTATTATATTATATAGAATGACAATTATCACGTGTGATTTTTTTTTACACGTATTAATTGACTCGCTGGTCTCTCCTTCTGGTCAAACGCCGATAATTAATAACACGCCAATTAAGAGAGTAACTATATTCGGTAAAATACCGCGCCGGATTAATTGATTGGAAGAAAAAAAATTCGTTTTAAAAAAGGAGTAAATCTAATTAAAAGATTTTTTTTTCCTCACTACTTTTTTTTTTTTTTTTTTTTTGCGTCGTTTTCTTGTTATCATGTAGAAAAATTTGGGTAATTCTCGAGCGAGAAGAAAGAGAGAGAGAGAGAGAGAGAGAGGGAGAGAGAGAGGGAGAATGATTAGCAAAAGTAGGACATAGTCTTTGGTGATTCGTCGTCCCTGGGAGTAGGATATGAAAAATAAAATGACTCGAAAAAAAAAAAAAAAAAAAATAATAATTATATAGGAAAAAAAAAAAATAAAAAAAATAAAAAATAAAATACCAAGATTTTTTTTTCGTTTTTGAATATGAAGTTATACCTACTTCGTCGATATTCGTTATTTCGATTTCTCATTCAAGTATAATTTAATTTGATTTATTTATTTATTTTATCATTATTATAATTTTTTTTTTTTTTTACTCAAATAGGGTTAAGGTGGCGAAGGTTAGTGGAGGTTGATTACCAGCCCTTGCAGCATTTATAATAAATTTCAACAGGCAGATATATACAGATGGGTATATGGGTTGGCGAGGAAGAAAAATTTCTTCGCACGAGTAAAATTACGATTTTAAATAAATATTCATCGTGTTGAAAAAAAGTTCGTATATTTTCATAGGCGGTATAGTATATACAAAAATTAAAAGTTAAAAAAAAAAAAAAAACATTTTGAAAAAATGAGATGAAAATAATATAAAACGAGTAATGAAATAATATATAATGAGATGAATTATATTCATTCATTTCTCGAGTTAAATTCCAATCTATAAAACGGTTCAATTGTAATGAAATAATGAAAACACGATTTTAAACTTCGTGCGCGACAGTCGAAAATCAGAATTCATCTTCCTACCTGTTGAAATCGACTAACCAAACCCAATTACAAAATTGACGAAAAAGAAAAGGGAACTAAATGAATTAAAAATGAAAAGAAAAGAATTTCAATTTCGCGACAACTTCGTCCTATTTTATTTCTTTGCACATATTATTCCTCGATGTTACTTTTCAATGATTTTTGAATGTCTTTAAATTATTTGTAATTGCGTTGGGGGTTTCATTTCATTTCATCATTTTTTTATTTTATTTCTTTATTTTATTTATTTTTTTTTTTTTCAAATACTTTGCGAGGGTAGGTTTTCAAGGATATGTGCAGTGATAGGATTCGTTAGTACCTTGACAGGCTTGTCGCCGCCCTCAGAGAGGGTCTTGGCTGGAGCTTGTGCATGAGGAGGATCAGCTTTGTTAGCCGCGGGCTGTAGGTTCTCTTTGTTGGCGCCCTGTAGATGGTTATTTGATCGGGGTTGACGGGGTACACGACGCCTGTAGCGGGGTCGTAGGGGCCGCTGCGACCCACCACCCTGGCCCCCCTCCCCGGCACCCTCTTCCTCGTCACTCACCTGACAATTGACAGGGCAATATGTTGGCTATGCCAATCACAACGGGCCGAAAAATGAAGCAAAAACAATCCAAACGCGATTGTCGCGATATAACCGAGAAAAAAACCGCGATGCACTATACATATATTCAGTTTTGCAAAAAAATTAAAAAAATTAAAAAGAAGAAAAAAAAACAAAAAGGATTAAAAAAAAAATATTGATAGTACCTTTCTCAGGAAATACTAGTTCTTTTTGAGCGATATCTACCTATATAATATATTATGTACATATTTTACGATATAAGAAATACGCGGTATTCAGATTGAGCGGGCTATATTTTGAGAGTAGATTCCTCGCGGGAATCTAAGACTAAATTTCCTTTACCGAAAATTCGAGGGACCGATAGTTTCCGAGCTAAGGAAGATCTTAGGTCGCATAGCCGGGGGCCCGCGCAACTTCCGCTCATGCGCAGCGCTGTCTGCGTCGCCTATAAGTACTGCGATTGGTCAACTAGGAAGTTCTGTAGCTCGGAAACTATTTGGCCCTCGAATTTTTCGTAAAGGATATTTAGTTTTGGAATTTCGCGAGGAATCTACCCTAAAAATATTGCCCGTTCGATCTGAATCACCCGGAATAAAATCGATTCATGGATTACAAGACACTATCTGTCTCTCATGGTGTGCTAACAGCAGCTAAATACAGGGTATATATATATAGTTGCGGGTTAGTTGGAGAATGAATTTTTCTAATTATATATAAGTATACGATCCGTACGGGTAAATGAATTATATACATGCGAAAGGAAATGAGGAATAATGGTTTTAACACTATAGGGGTTTATGTAAATTGTTATAATGGAAAAAAACGGCGAAGAACGATGTATGTAACTCTAACGATATAGTATATCAGATCCTGTCGTCGGCTTGAACGTATTTGAAGGAAATTTGTGAATAAAATAATTTGTTTTTTTCAAATTGAAAAATAAAGAAAGAAGGAAGTATGGAGATATGTAACCATGCACCTAATCCGGTACCGTTATCATATAGAAATCAGAAATGAAAACGAATCTTATTGAATTCCTATATATTCGTGGCTCTTTTTTCCTCGATATAATTTTGGTCTCGATTTATGGAGACGATTTTTAAACATATTTATTCCTGTAAATTACTGCGATTTTTTTCTCTACTCTTTTGCGTCAATTTTTTTTTAGAACCTATAGATTTTTTAGTTATTCGAAACCCTACGGGGAAAATAATCTATTCCTATTCATGAATGATAGTTATATAATCTATAATCGTAACCCTGAATTTTCATTTTTATAACAGTGTATGTTTCGGAATCGATGGATTCGTGATTCGAAAAACAGAAAAATGAGGGAAAAAGATATAAAAATAAAGTACCCGGAAATGAGATAATAAAAATATAAAAATAAATAACGTAATATATGAAAAGAAATAATATATATATATATGAAACGACAATTAACTGTCTAATCTAACGAACAATGCTGACATTAAAAACTTTGATAAAATGCAGGCTTCTACATATTAGCGAGACATTTGACTGCAAGTTCTTGTCAAAATCACTGTGCGACACATGAAACGCAATAATTGGATAGAGAGAAAAATAATCGTCGAGTTTCTATCGCCTGTAGGTATTCCAAAATAATACTTTTTTTTGTTTTTGTTTTGCAAACAGCGGAACGGAATTAATACCTCGTTGGATAAATAAAAGAAATCATTATTCCTATTTCCTCGTATACCTCGACGAATCATTTTTCTTTATACCGTGAGAATCACGTGAATCCGAATGGATCCATGCTACCGAAAAGCGAATATTGGCGAATATGACGTCATTTTAGCGGGCTAACCATTCGTTGCGCTGAACAATCCCTAGGGTGATTTTGGCGCGCGGTCGATGCAACTCGGCAGCCATTGTTGATAGAAGCCGGCTGACTGTCAATACATCGCGGAAGGTAGACATGTGGGGTTATGTTCGTTTATTTTAAGCAAATGATTAATAAGGCGAATAAAAACTACGTGAATAAGCTATGAATATTTATCAAAAATCTATCAATTAGTTTTTAATGATATCTTAATACAATCAAGGAATTGGTTGTTCTCGATGAACTCTTTGATTCTAATTAATTTGCAGTTATAGCTTAAGTTAATTCGTTGATTGTACTATGATATTATTTAAAACTGATTGATCGATTTTTGATAAATATCAATAACTTATTCACGTAGGTTTTATTCACTTCATTTATCATTTGCTTAAAATAAGCGAACATAACCCCACATGTCTACCTTCCGCGATGTATTGACAGTCAGCCGGTTTCCAACAACAATGGCTGCCGAGTTTTATCGACCGCGCGCCAAAATCATTCTAGGGGTTTTCAGTGCAACGAGTGGTTAACCTGCTAAAAATACGAAATATTCGCTGTCCGGTAACATGGATCCATTCGGTTTCACGTGATTGTCCCGGTATATCTTCGAGATTTTTAAATATCTAGTAAAAAAAAAAAAAAAAAAAAATTCGCGTATATGCGGAAGATTACCCGTTGAAATCATCCCACTCCGAAAAAACAAAAAATAAAAAAAAAAAAAAAAAAAAAAAAACAGAACTACATATAATTTGACTAAATAATGAAATGAAAAGAAAATTTTTTTTTTGCATTTTGTGTAAAAATTTGTAATTCCAGAAGGAAGTGAACTTTAATTTTTGGCAATATTAATTATAGTATTCAATATATCGTTTAAACGAATCGTATGAGAAATAATTTGGCTAAATACGATTTGAAATTAGAATCATGTTGAATTTCACAGTTTTTCATACTTGTTGAATATAAAGGGTAAAAAAAAAAAGTGAACATTTTTCATAAGATTTTTAAAAACTGTGAGAAGAAAGAAAAAGACAAATATCTGAACATTTATTTAAATGTTTGTTAAGATTTTCAGAGAAAAAAAAAAAAAATTATTCTTTATTCACTTTTGTCAAATTTCTTAACTTTCACGAGTTTCGATCCTAAAAATCGAGTTCTGAGATTTTAACGGAAAACCTTTTTGCGCCGCACGTGTAGAAGCAATATCGATGTACCTACCTATATGTATATGCATATAAATATCTAAACAGGGTTGAGAACAAAAATTCCTGCAGTCTTTTAAATTATACCCTTCCGTCAGTAAAATTCCTGCATTATTTTTTTTTTTCCCTCGCGAAGTAACGCAAATTAGAAAAAAAAAAAAATTTTTAAAAAGGAAAGAAAGAAATACCCGCGAAAATATAGTTCAAACTCGCGGCGTTATTTGAACTAGGTAATTTTTCAGTACATATACCATCACCATAAGTCGGATAGTTTGAAAAAAAAAAAAAAAGTATTGACGACGAATAAACGCATATATATATAAATATAAACGGAAAACTAAAAATATTGAAATCATCTTACCTGGCCATCCTGGCTTCTCGGACGTCTTGGCGGACCGCCGCCTCTTCCACTACGGAAGTTACGACGGAAGAATCGCCTCGGTGGTCCACCGCGTCCTCTACCTCCTCCACGGGTCGTGTTGCCCTCGCCTACGCCCTCGCCTCCCTGCTCCAACCCCTCGCCAGCATCCTCACCACCCTCGCCTTGGTGCTGGTGACCTCCTGGACCAGATCTACGCGGTCCTCCTCGATAATATCCATCGTAACGACGCCGCGGTCTATATCTTCGCTGTTGTCCGCCGCCTCCTTCACCGGCGCTAACATCTTCTCCGGTTTTACCTTCCCCGGATTCGTACCCTTCTTGACCCTCGCGAGGTCTGCGTGGCGGCCTAGCCCCTCCTCGACGTGGATAAAACCACTGGCGATATCCGCGACGTTTGTCAGCCGCGTACGGAGACCCTTTTACCGCTTCTCCTTCCGGCCCGGTTACGTTTGCCGCCTCGTTACCCTTCTCGCCTATTACAACGTCGAATTCGACTACTTCCCCATCGCCCACGCTGCGCACAGCCTTTTTAGGATTATTCTTTACGATGGCCGACTGTTGGAGGAACACCGAATGTTAATTTTCGTTTACACTTTGCTTTTCATTCTTCAACAATTCTGTTTTTTTTTTGTTTTCAATTTTTTTTACGAAATATTTTTTTCAAAACAAATTTTCACACTATTATCATTAAACTGTCGAAGTTTCATACAAAAAAATCAATTGAAAACAGTAGAAAAGAAAAAAGATAAGATAAAAAATAAAAAAATAAAGAACAACTTACTTGATGGACAAACACATCCTCCTTGGTGTCATTCCTAAAACAAATTAAAAAACGATGGTATTTATAGTTTTTTTTTTATTCAAATTAAAAATGTCTGAAAATCATTCGCCAGGTATTCATTCTTCCCCCAATTTCGAAAGAATTTTTCTGTTCAATTTGAAATTTTTTAAAGAATATAAGTAGAGAACAATAATTTTTGTTGTTTTTTCGGAATACGGCAAATGGCTGGATTAATTTTTTTTATTTTCCACATCAGTTTTTCACTCTCAATATTACATGGTAATTTCTGCCAAAATTTTGAACGAAAAATGAATTTGTGCACCCTTTCCGGTCGAGCCAGATGGCCGAATTTTTTGTCAAATTATTTTTTATCATTTTCAAACAGATCTGGGGGGTGAGCGGGTGGAAATTAAAAAAGGACCTTTTTCAGGACCACCCTAATATATATAAATCTACTCTCGTCCTTTTTTATCGTATAAAATATATATTATGTATACAAGTCGAACGTGACTTGTTTCTAAAACTTTAACGAATCGATACGACCCGGAAGAATCCCATGCAACCTACCATTGCTACCGCATCTTCAACGCAGAATATAAACAAATATGAGAAGAAAAAAAAAAAAAGAAAAAAAACCGATGGTTACTATACATTTTTTTTTTGTTTTTCTATCCAATTTATCAGTTAGTTTTATTCAATTTAATTAATACTGCACCTAATAAAATGAAATAAAGTAAAATGATAAAATCGAATCAAATTAAATCGAAAGATTAATAAATTCCGGTTTAATAAATGAAATTTCCAAATTTCTTTAATTTTTTCCAAATCTAAAATAATAACAGTTTAGTTCAGTTCAGTTGAATTCAATTCACTGTGAATTGAATTCAATTTTTATTCTCTTAGTGTTCATTTCTATTTATATTCCCCTTTCGAGTGACTACGCTTTCGTTTCTGGTCAAGACAGACGTTGGTACGTTAACAAGAAAGAAAAAAGAAAAAAAGAAAAAAGAAGAGCAAAAAGGAAAAACCCGGAAGAGCCGAGGGGCGCACGCGCACGTACCTCTCAACGATCAACTGCACAGTACGTACGTAGCTACCACCTCTACCTACATCATCGCACAGTCCACTCGACAAAGTTACGAACCAAAGCATCTATAGAGTCGAGAGGTCGTTGACCCTACGCCCACGGGAAGACGGAGCAAAATCTAACTAAAGACGTAAACAAGTAGCACGGCGTGTTACGCGTCAGAATAATAAAGGGAAAAAAAAAAAATGACAAAAAATTACATCGTATCAATAAATGAATGGATAAAATACGGTAGATTTTATTACGTTTAAAAATATCGAAAGTAAATTTTTTTTTATTTTTATTCATTTTTTTTTTCCGTTTCACAACTCGTGATAATTCATGTACGTTAATATATTTTAACAGCTTTTATACAGGCGATTAAATTTCAACGCCATTTTTATTCGGCTATACTATAAGTTGAATAAGTAATTTCATTTCATTCATTATGTTGAATTTTGTTCATTTTCATTTATTTCCAATTTTTGTTTCGTTTCAATCTATAATATGACGATGAAATGAATTCTAATTATCGTGAATATAGACTTATACGACTTTGACTATAGCATACATCGGATTTTTCTTTTTTTTTTTTTTCTTTCTTTTTAAACTGCCCGGTTAAATTAGTTTAACTTTAAGTAGTCCCAGGCGACATCAAACCGTTTTCTTAGCTAGTCTCTGGTAATTTATAAGTAAGGGTGCTGCGTACGTAGGGTTTCACTGTCACTAATATAACTATAAAATGTATTATAAGCAGTAACTGAATTATACATAGATCGACTGAATTTTTTTAGGCTTCTCGGTAAAATAGTTTAAATTTTCTATAACGTACAAAGTGATTTAGGTTAAGCGCGCCATATTTTGAGGGGAAATTCCTCGTAGAAATCTAAGACTAAATTTCCTCTACCGAAAATTCGAGGGACCGATAGTTTCCGAGCTACGAAAGATCTTAGTCGACCAATGGCAGAGCGTATAGGTCGCATAGCCAAGACACCGCGCAGCTTCCGCTCATGCGTAGCTCTGTCTGCGTCGCCTATAAGTTCTGTGATTGGTTAACTGAGATCTTCCGTAGCTCGGAAACTATTGTGCCCTCGAATTTTTGGTAAAGGAAATTTATTCTTAGAATTTCGCAAGGAATCTACCCTCGAAATATAGTCCGCTTAACCTGAATCAACGTGTATATGTATAATACACTAAAACTACTTATACCAGATTACAAAAAAGACTAAAAAAAAAAAACACACACAGTTTTAGATATATTTTTTTTTTTTATCTGTTTAATAATTGAATTATTTCACGATTTCCCATCAAAACAGTATTATATATAATTCAGTTTCATTTCCAATCATAATAATATCGACAAACTAAGAAATGCGAAAAATAAAAATGGAACAGCTGATATTTATTTTCGTTTGAGTTGAAATCGTTGCCCCATTATCCGATCATACCTTTACACAGAGTTTCATGTAGAAGAAAATTTCTACGGACCCGATTTGCTCGAATGATTTTAATGTACGTATAGCATAATATATATATATGTACTGCAGCATTGCAAAATCCTGGATACGAAGTTACGAGTTTTTATCAAACGCAAGTATTTTATATACCTATCGTTTAAAAACGAGCAATGAGCATAATATACGCGGATAAATTATCGTGAATCGTTTCGTTTCGTCTCGTCCCGTCCCAGGATATCACTTCGTTAAATTTTGGCCGAGTACCAAACGAGTAAAAGAGAGCCTAGAAATAGAGCGGCGACGCCATGCCACCCATCGTCCTGCGATAATTGAAGCGACCCGGCACGTGCACATTCAACGATATATACCTATATATTTGTGCATACGTGTATGCGTTATATATATATACACACACATACGCGAACTGTTTCAGTGTGAATATTTTTTTCATTACATTTTCATTAATTTTATTTAATTTTTTTATTTTTTACTTCCAACAATTCAAACGATTTTTATGTGATAACACGGTTAAACATTGATAAGATATTAAATTGTGGAAATTTTGGGCGGTTTTTAAGACACTGATATCAGTGTTTGAAAATCATCAACTGAATGAATTCGGTTATACCTACACGGAATTTGACAAATTTGGTTTTGGATAATTTTCATGTATAAATAAAAAATGATAGAAGAGTTTAGAGAGAAAATTAAGAACGAATAAACGACGCTGTAAAAATAAAAAAATATAAAAACGAATAAAAATCTCTCTATTCGTGATTATTTTCAAAGAATGTAATACATGAAACGACACATTGAATTGTTGTATTTATTCAGAGGGTAACGATTGAGTATTGAAAATTAAAAAAAAACCGTATAAGATTCGGAGTACCTGTATGCATGTAATACGTCAATGTATATGCGCTAACTTTGACCAACAATTAAATTATTATCGCATTTTTTTCGTCCACGATAAAAGCCGCGACAAAGTCCGTGATATGTTTTACCGGAAGCGTTGAATCCGCTCAATTATACACCGCAGTAACTGGGCGTGAAAATTGAGCTCGTGTTAAAGCGACGTGAAAAAAGAAATGCGAGTAAAAAATTTTTAGAAAAATGAGGAAAAAAAAAATAATTCAAGTTATTTTTAATTACATTCTATATTTTCACCTGTTATGTGCAATTTTGAATGAGAAAATAAATTATTTATAAACTAATGTCAGTAGGGATAAGATACGATTTATTTTTTTTTGCAAATTACTAGCGTTTTGAACTATCATTCCAAATTATTGAAGAATATTTGGACTTTGCGTTACGTAGTTCTCAGCTACAGATGAAAAAGCGATTGGTACAGCACACAGGTCGTATCGTTGATTGAATCTGTTCGAAATTTGGAGGAAACATTTTAAATTGATGTAATTATAGAGCAAACTAACAATATCAAATGAATTTTAATTTTGAGTATGAAAATTATTCGATCTGAGCAGTTTTTGTGTTCAATTTTACCGAATAATAGTTTAACTCAAAAAATTTTCATACTAAAAATTAAAATTCTATCGACGTTGTTAGTTTGCCCCGGAATGACATCAATGTAAAATGTTTCCTCCGAATTTCGAAAAGATTCAATCAACGATGCGGCCTGTATGCTGCACTAATCGCTTTTTCATCACATGGCTGAGAACTACGTAACACGAAGTCCAAATATTCGTCAATAATTCTGAATGATAGTTCGAAACGCTAGTAATCTGCTGTGAAAAAACTGAGTCGATGAAATATATCTTCACAGCGTATCAGCGATTTGAAAAAATAAATAAATAAAAAAAAAAAATTTCCTTCAAGGTGTGTGTTACCCTCAAACTCACCTGTTGATGAACCCGTAGCCACTCTTCACGTTAAACCACTTCACAGTCCCGGTAACTTTGTTAGCTGGAAATAAATGAGAAGAGAAATTCATTAATTAAAAGGGTACATACATACAACTTAAAAATAATTTTTCAATTTTTTTTTTTTTAAATAACTGATACACTGTCGTAAAACATTTTATTGATTTCATTATTTTACAGCAGATTTCTAGTATTCCGAACTATGATTTAGAAGTATTAAAAAATATTTCGACTTCGCCTTATGAGGTTCTCATTCACCGATGAAAAAGCGGTTGTCGTAGCGCATACGGCTGTCGCATCGTTGTTTGAATCTTTTTTAAATTCGAAGGGAGTATTCTACATCGATGTAATTTCGTACAAACCCAATAATATTCTATAAATTTAATTTTTAGACATGGAGTTTTTTTTTTTTTTATTCTAATTGTAAGACAATTTTTTCAAAAAAGACGAAAAAGAAAGAAAATTCTTTAATATTCCTAAATTATAGTTCAGAATACTGATAATCTGTTGCAAAAAAATTGGGTCAATGAACTGTTTTATGACAGTGTATCAGTGATTGGGAAGAAAAAAAAATTATTATTTTTAAGGTGTATGTACCCCCTTAAAGTTTAATTAACTCGCTACAAAAAAAAAGGTCTGAAAACTTTTTGAAAAAAAAAGGGCAAAGTCTTCGAGATATTTCGAGTTGAAAATAGATTGGGGTAAATTAAAGTTTCGCTACCAAGGTGCGCACTCGGAGAGTTGACATAGATATACATACGATAAAATAATTATCGACAAACAAAACTATGTAATCATATTTTAATATAGATGATTAAATAGAGTGCAATAAAAATTTGTTCATAAATGTAAACATCGCGTTAAATTAAACGAGTTAAAGATGATAAAAGGAAAACAATATATAATATGTATGTAGTATGTTTAGTTGAAACGTTAGACTTTAATCGGTCACGCTCGCGTGCTGGTGTTTGTAAATTTATATCTGTAGTAAGCAATGTGTAAAGCGATAAGATTGAATAATAATAATTATGGTAATAAAATCATGACTCTTGTATCAATTTTCACTGTAGGGGCTAAAACTATTATTTCGTGTGTATTTATAATTGTAAATATCGAGGTAGATATTTAAATGTTATTGTATGTTTTGGGTAATTATTTTATTATATTCGTTGCGTTTCGTGTTTAGTGGGACATATTTTAGGGGTAGATTTCCCGTGAAAATCTGATACTAAATTTTCTTTACCGAAAATTCCAAGGACTGATAGTTTCCGAGCTAAGGAAGATCTTAGTTTACCAATCGCAGAGCGTATAGGTCGCATAGCCGGGGCACCGCGCAACTTCCGTTCATGCGCATCCCTGCCAGCGTCAGCTATAAGTTCTGTGATTGGTCAACTGAGATCTTCCGTAACTCGGAAACTATTGGGCCCTCGAATTTTTGGTAAAGGATATTTAGTCTTGGAATTTCACAAGGATTCTACCCTGAAAATATGACCCGCTAAATCTGAATAATCTTGTATACATAGATACAGCTACAACGATTATAGATATTGTGTAACTAATCGCACGTGCGAGTATATAATGAGATGAAAATTCGTACATATACAAGATACACTATGATACGATCGGAGTAATACAGAAAATTTCTATCAATAGTATATTCGTTAAATATATATACGAGGAAAAATTGGATATATATATATATACAGGGTGACCCAGAATTCGCGACGAGGAATTTACAGGGTAAATCTTGATAAAAAACGGGATCGAAATTTCCTTAGCCATTTTTCCCGGAAATGCTTAGATTTCTCGTTATAATTATTTCAATTTCAGTTAATAACGCGCGATCTAAGAACGGGCGCTTGTCGGTGTACTCGCCGCTTAGTTGTGTGCACTTGTTTTCGCGGTGGCAATAGGATGGGAGACACGCATACAACCGAGCGGTAATCACATCGACGAACGGCCGTTTATAAGCTGCGCGTCATTGGCTGAATTTGAAATAATTATAACAAGAAATCTAAGCCCTTCCGGAAAAAACGGCTAAGGAAATTTCGATTCCGTTTTTGATCAAGATTTACCCTGTAAATTCCTCGTCACGAATTCTGGGTCACCCTGTATAAAAAAAAAAAAAACTGAAAAAGTTACGCGTTAAAGCGTATTTGATGCTGTCCGTATGAAGTTGGTCCCACAGTCTTCTGTCTCTTTTCTTCTCTATATCATAAAAGATCGAAGGAGACCGAAGACTCTGGTGCCAACTTCATAGGTACAGAATCAAATACGCTTTGTGTATGTATGTATGTGCGTGGATATAGCTACAGCTATAGAAAATTTGTAAGTGATAAGTGCTTTCAAATATTTGATACCTACTTCAGACTGCACATGAGGTTGATAAGATAATAAAACAAAAGTAATAAATACGGTGCGCGAGTTTAGTAATCGGTGAAAATACGATTAACAATTTGGCTGATTGAAAGAAACAAAATATTTTTATGAGCCAGGTGTACTTTCTTGATTTATTTTATTTTACTTTATGTTTTTTCTTTCATAAAGTAAAAACGACGTTTACTCCTTGAATAAATATAAGAAATAATTTTAATCTTATATATTGTCTAATAAATAGGATCGAAAATTCCTTCAGTATATTAAAAAATAAAATAATTTTTTTTTTTTCGTCCTTGTCCAATAACTATGGCAATAATAATAATAATTCGCGATTTGAAATAATCGTACGTAATTAAATCAAGATAATAAATATAACGATGGGTAAATATCAAACGATCCAACTTCGATGTATATGATGCAAATGTTATCATCAAAAGATGAAATAAAACTAGGTGCGCAAATGTGCACACTCGTTATATAAATTGAAAAAATAAAAAATAACGAAACAGAAAAACAAATTGAAAAGAAAAAAAAAAAACTCTTATCATCGAACGAGCGATCGTCAAGCTATAACGTCAGCTTATATTCTTATCTTCTGTGTCAAAGTGTAAATCGGCTATTTATTCTCTTGCATAATTGAAAAAAAAAAGAAAAGAATTATCACTTTCGTTTAAACCAATGGAAAACTTTGATTCTTATTTGCATCGTATCCTTAATTATTGTGTAATGAAAAGTATCTTCCTCGATTTTATATAAACGTTTTATTTAATCATGCCATGATCATATGTATCAATAAGTATAAAATATCTAGTCAAATATTCACGCGAATCTCGTCCCCCCGATTTATTATGCGTACTTAGATTCATATATCTTCATAATAGTACATAATGAAAATTTGAATAATTGAAAAATAAAAAAAAAAAATGAAAAATACGGATTATTATTATTATTATTGTCGTTTGTTTGAGACAATGTTTTCCCAATACAATAAACTTTTCGAAAATGTTTGTCTCATTAAATTAGGGAAAGAATTTTTATTTTAAAGATGATCTCATGCCTCGTGTGCATCAGTAGCAGTAGCAATCGTGTCGTATACAGGTATATACCTATAAAAGTGTAGTTGTGAGACGCGCGCGGTCAAGCATCGCATCGCCTAGTCTGACTATCCGGTACGGTTTGTGTATATCTATAGAATAGTAGTTTTTTTTTTTTTTTTATATATATATTAATACATACGGAGAACAAGTCATACACGCGGCGCAAGTGTATAAGTAAACTATGTGTAATTGAGTGTTTAAAAGTATTAGTATTTGTGGGTAGGAAAGATGTGATGAGAAATTGTGTACACATATATACACATGCATAATTTATACTAGATACACACAACAGTGACGAAAGTTTGAGGATTTAGAGTCTAAACCCATGCTAAGTTGGAATGAAATAAATACGGAGAATAGAATATATAGACTATGAATAATATAATGGTTATTCAATTAATTATTTCGAGAAATGAATACTTGAAATTTCTATATGAATGAATTAGAGAAAAAAAAAAAAAAGAAAAGAATTAAACAGTAAGACACGCCGTGAATGACGTCAGGGTGCAAAACCAATGGGTTTAATGAAAAATCAATGAAAATAGAATGAAAAAAAGAAACCAGTTTCAATTTTGACCGATGAAAACGAGTATAAGTAGAAAGAGACGTGATATAATATGGTGTACATATTATATTCGAGTCGAATAATAAATCGAGGGGGTCTTTTTCTTTTGTTATTCGTACCTAGGTTTCGTTTCAAAATACATGTACGAGTTCTTACTCAAATCAATCTCTCGGTACTATTATATAAATGTGATAAATAAAATGAAAATAAATAATAACAATAATAACGAAACCAAACGAATGTAGTTGAATGAGAAAGGGATCAACCGAGCGGCGTCTGTTAATGAAAATACCCGAATAGAAGAAAGAGAGAAACAAAGAAAGGAAAGGAAAGGAAAGGAAAAGAAAAGAAAAGAAAAAAAGGGTTTCAAACCATCAGCGCGTAACGGTCAAATATCTCTCTATTCAATCAACGACGATTCGTTTTCAAATAAAACCGCCGATAACAATAGAGAGTCAACATACATACTTCCCGGTCTTGTTTCTCGACGGATAATTATATTAATGGGTATAAATTGATCGCATTTAAGGTTATATTCCCGTTTTATATCGTGGGAATCGTCTCTCTCTCTCTCTCTCTCTCGATTACCAAGCAATCTAAAATTTAATTACTCTATGCTAGAGTAATCACACAAAGTAACTTGTCCCTAAAACACGACCTCTAAGCAGAATATTAGAAGTCTGATGCGAGAAAATGGGAGGGAGTTGCAAACGGGGGGGAATATAGTAGAGACTGCCATTTCCCGCTAAGCTAAGGGATGAGCAGAAAAAGCATTTCGGCTCGTCATCATGTCATCAGGGATAAAAATATAATAAAAAAAATAAAAATAAAAATAAAATAAGTATGAAAGTATTAATGAACGGATAATTGGATGAGTATTATTAGTTTTTTCAATATCTATACGCTTTACGATCGTCAAATAATAATATGTGAATTTTTGGAGCAATATTTTAAGCCGCTTTGGGACGCCGGCCACATGGCGAGATAGGTGAATACGTCTGCTCGTTGTGGTCGCCATTACGCGCGGCGAGTGTAACTAATGATAATATATATATAGATACGAAGATGAAATAAATATGTATGAAATAAAAATGTATAGTTTTATTAAATAAACTCACCGATGACCTGCTTCTGCTGTACAGCCTTGGGTTGTTCGGGCTGCTTCTCCGGGTCAGCCATTGTGGTGGTGTTAGGTGTTAAACGACACGCCGCTGCCGAACCTAGGTGTTCCCGTCCTTCTAGTTGTACTGTTGGTTCCCTTCTAATGTTCCCAACATGGCTGCGGCTCCAAGCGACCGGGCAAACATTCTTCCGATCTAACGGACGGTCTGATTCGCTGGTTGAATAAACACTTTTATCTCTCGGCCAATGAACGGGTGAGTTACTTAGGCGGAAGACACGCTACCTCGCTCGTTGACGAAGCACGAGAGTTGCGCTGGATCGTGAACGCGGCGAACGTGAATCGTGATGCTATGAAATGAAATTACCGAGCGGCGTCAGAGAACGGATAGATACATGGGTGCAGAACTACAGACGCCGGTTGTTGGCTGGATCCAGTCGTACCTATGTGATAACGAGATGCTTTCAGGGAACTAGATTACGTATTTTAGTTATTCTTAAAATATTTTAACCCCTTTCGATTAAGTACCTTCCGACCTAACACGGTCTAATAAATCAATATCTATATGTATACCATTGAATCCTAAACACTATGAATAATATGCTCGGGGTATAAGTTTATACGCGTTACATCAACGAATAGTACCCTGTGTATTGTTTCTTGCTTCCCACGAACAAACAATAATGATAATGATAATAACGGATAGAATATTCAAGGCGTAATAGTTGTCTGAGAATATTTTAATACAGAAACTGCGTATTTATAGATAAATTGTGAAAAATCATTTTTCTAAAATCTTGTAAATTAAAAATAAATATTATTTCATCCCTATATCCGGTCTTAACGTTTGTATGATTTATCAGCATACGATAAGTCGCGAATCCCTAAACTGATCCAGTTAAATTAGTAAAAAATTCCTGACGTACAGATACCATGAATCATTTGTATAGCCGGTATTGGGTTTAGGCAGAAATACACGAGGGGCAAAGAGGCAGAAAGAAGGGGAATATGTGTTTGAAAAAAAAAAGAATACAATTGTTATTATTTCGCCAAGTGTTCGATTGCGAATTATAAACACACGATTCCGTTTCTTCTGTACTTATTAGATTTTGTATAAGAAACGTACGTTTACATATTTAAATTATTCCTATTTCAGGGATTGATGTACTCAGTTTTGAATAAGCTCGTGTATATTGTATATTTTGTAAATAAATACGGTCAAAGTACGCTTCATCCTTCTGCTTCATATATTATGAAATATTTATTTTACCATGAATAAAAATATCATGTCCTTACAAGTTTACGATTATTGTATGTATTATACATAGTTACTTACCGCGTCTTCCAAAGATTAAGGTAAACAGAATAGGTAAGGTCATCGCGAGTACCAGGCACCTAATATATACAAGAGATACCTAAATAATATGAGAATATGATTTATTACTATTCGTTATACTATATATATGCTAGTCATTGATAATATAATACATACATAATATTATATACCTATATTACTTCTAAACACCTTGTTACAAAATGTTAAAACTTTCAATCTTAGATTTAAGCTTACAAAGAAACATGTTTTATGTTTTATTTGTTTTTTTTTTCTTCTTTTCCATATATAATCGTTAAGTTTAGTACAGGTATTATATAATATGATAATGCTATTATCGTAATACAAACAATCGGATTCTGTATAGGCATATTTACATACCTATACCTTACTATACCTACGCAATTTAGCTACTAAATATAATATTAATAATGATAATAATAATAATAATAATAATAATAATAATAATGACAATATAAATTGTACAAGCTATCTAGACACGTTTGAATTCCGATTGATTACGTAGATTTTAATAAGAACTGGCTCAATAACCGAACTTACTTATTATATCGACTTGCCGATGCAGGTAATATACACGAATAAACTACGATGCTAGACTTATTCTTAGTCAGAAAAGAAAAAGGGGAGAAAAAAAGAAGAGTAAAAGTACTCGAAGATAATTTTTTTACCCAGGTAGAATAGAGCCAGTCACTTTTTTCCTGCGATTTAATATCTAATTTCGTATAAGATTAATAAGAATTTTTCAAATGAATAATCGATTTATCAATCAGTCTGCCAAACGACAGACTAAATATACAGCGAATATAATATACACCGAATTTATTGGGTGATTATCTTCGATGATAAACTGTGAAAAAAAAAGAAAAGAATTTTTATTTAATATTATTTTTATTAAAAGTCTTTGTTACTAAATTTAAGCTAGTAAATCTACCATGATGAATAATTTCCTGTATTAATTGTCTAATTTGTTTTGTTTTTTCTTCAATAATTATCAAATTACCTGTAGTCGAATACCGGGCGATTTTATAAATGTAGAAAAACTAGGTAATATGAAAGACAAAGGGCTCACCAGTAACATTGATATCACAATTAGCTATAAGATAGAAATATTCATAATTTCTTTGTCAGTAAATAAGGATATGATGAATTGTTAAATTTCAGAGCGAGAGACTATGGACTACGAGCTCTTATCGTCAGTAGAATTAATATTATCATCGTATTTTAAATCTATATGAAATAATTCGTCGCTTTGAGCTAATCCGTAAATAATAATTTTAATGATATATTGTAACGTTAATAACAATGGTAATATTGAATCGTGAACACATTTCTTGTGGCATATCTTATAATCCATGGGAAATAGTAAGAATTGGGTCATATTAAAATTTTCAATCACATTGGTGCGCCCTTTGAGTTTATTACAAATTTGTTTTTCATTACTGTGTTACAATGATAATTATTCAACTTTATCGCACCGCGATTTGAGGATAAGGATATCTAAATCTCTATTATGTTACATAGATTTTTCATTGGATTTAATCCGAATTTTTTATAAAAAATTAGAAACCATTTTTACTGTTTATTCAAAAACGACGAGATCAAACCAAGTTATTTTTCTTGTGTTCTTTTTTTTTTCTATTTTCTTTCGCTTATTTGGTATTCAATTATGTACTCCGATAATGTCAAATTAAAATTACATTCTCCACTATCTTTGCCGTCTTGTTCTGCTCGATCGTGATCTCGGAGCTGTTGATCCAGCACCAATGCTGAACATTCCTCCAGCCGGTACTGCTGGCGATGAGGTATTGAATATATTTCCTCCCTGAGTCGGTGTGCCAAAGGAAGATGAAGCTGTTGCACCAAAATTCATGTTAGGAGTAGTCGATGCTGCGTTAAAGTTGAATCCCTCTGTGGAATGAATTGTATTGGAATTACATTGGATCAATGCAAGATGATGCAAATAGATTTTTCATTATATTTACAATGAGGAGAATAAGTATAATGAAATCTTATGATTACTATGAAATTAATCAACGACTATCGAGAGAGATATTAGAATTTAGGATGCAGCACAATGAAATATAATAAATGATGTATTTTTGGATTTTCATTCAGAACGCAAAGGCTTTAGGATTTGATTGAGATAAATTTTCCGCTTCAATAATCGACAATCAACGCACCTGTCTTAGTATGAATGAAATTCTCATTAATTCTAACAAGAAATAGCAGATCATGTCAAATATGTAAAAAGATGTTAATTAGGTAGGTAGATAAATTCCTATTCAGAAAATTGGTAGATGTATCAATAAACGCAAAACAACGAACCTGGTTTAGCTGTGGTACCTCCAAACTGAAAGGGAGTAGCTGCCGTAGTGTTGTTGGCAGTACCGGCCGTACCAGCGAATGCAAAGCCAGTATTCTGCTGTGTCTGAGTTTGATTGGCTCCAAATCCAAACCCTGTACTAGGATTGTTATTAGTAGCCCCAAAGCTCGTTCCGGTAGAATTTTGTGCCCCAAAAGCAAGGGTTGAAGCTTGATTTTGTCCACCGAAGGAGGCAGAAACATTAGCGCCAAAAGCAGGAGGGGCAGGGTCACCAGTACTGGCCCCAAAACTAGGCGGAGGAATTGAATTCTGCGTCCCAAAATTCGTTGTCACAGCCCCAAACCCAGAAGAAGTTGTAGTGTTTGCTCCGAAGGCTGGTGGCGCGGCTGTTGTGGATCCAAACGCAGAATGGGTTGATCCAAAGGCGGGAGGAGGACCTTGCGGAGTTTGTTTAGCAGCTGTATTCTGGGTTCCGAAAGCTGGCGTCGATGAACTCTGAGTCCCAAATCCAGATGCATTTCCAGCAGGTATTGAATTGCTGTTTGTGCCAAAAGTCGAGCCAGTTTTTCCGAAACTCGGTGTTCCGCCGGTTCCAAAAGTGGCCGATGTGCTAGCGGCAAAACTTGGCGGAGGCTTAGTCTGCCCAAAGACACTTTTGGAGGGGGCGTTTCCTCCGAATGTCGGAGCTGCAGTAGCGGGCGCAGCTGTATTAGAAGTAGTGGCAAGATTCGTTCCACCGAACAGAGCGTTCTTCCCCATGCTTCCCCCTCCATAGCTAAAACCTGGCTCGGTTGTGTGCGAGCCAAAGGCTGGTGGCGCTGTGGTCTTGGGTGTACCAAAACCGCTTGGAGCAACAGAACTTGTCACGCCGCCAAACGCTGGTTGATTAACGCTCCCATCAAACATCACAGGCGTTGTAGTGGGCGCGGGAGATCCAAACAGAGGTGTCGCCGAGCTGGAAGATGTAGAACCAAAAGCAGGCGGTGCTGTGGTGGGGATTCCCCCGAATACTGACGTCGTAGTATTAGCAGGAGCTCCGAAAACCGGTGTTGCAGTAGTTGAAGGTGCCCCGAAAGCTGGCGAAGCTATATTGCCTCCGGCAGCAGCCCCAAAGGCTGGGATTTGGTTGGAAGTTCCAGTCGCTCCGATCGCTGGATTAGAGGGTGTAGTTGTAGGAGCATTAGCTCCAAAAGCGAATCCTGATTTGGTGCTAGCCGCAGACACGGAGCCGAAAGAGAAAGTCGGATTTGTGCCAGAGGTTGCAGCGGTGGATGGAACTAAGGAGTTAGTATTTGTAGCAAATCCAGAGATTGTTGAAGTTTGTGCTGCAGTATTCCCAAACGCAAATGAGGAGTTTGTGATCGATGTGCTTCCAAAGGAAGGAGGCGGTGCAGAAGAAGCAATAGCTCCAAATGTAGAAGCATTCTGTGCAGTTGTTACAACGCTTCCAAATGCCGGTGGATTTTGATTGCCAGTGCCAAATATTGGAGGATTTTGCGCGGTAGTTGTGGTAATATTTTGGAAATTGATTGTGGTTCCAAATGCCGGAGGGTTCTGAGTTCCCGTGTTGCCAAAAGCCGGAGTATTCTGAGCAGAAGTGCTTCCAAAAGTAGGAATTTGTGTCTTAGTAGCATTCGTGTTTGTTGTGAAAGAGAAACTTCCTGTGCTAGCGGATATAGGAGCGATACTACTACCTCTGAATGGAAATGCAGTGGATGTAGCAGCAGGTGTGTTTACGGCTGTAATACAACCGGTTATTGAGGTGGTATTAAACGCGGGTGGTTGAGCCTGCATAACGTTGCTATTTGCAAAGGAGTGGGTTGTTGCAGGTGGAAGACTAACATTGCTCGTAGCGGGTTGGCTTTGTGTATTAACTGACGGGGTTTGTATGTTTCCATCAAAGATTGAGGTCACAGTAGATACTTTCGGAGCACCAAAGGAGAAATTAGGCATCGGAACGGATGTCTGAGTGCTATTCTTTGCCGATTCGATTGGTTTATTAGATTCAGATGTGAAAATTCCTGAACCAATTCCTGCAGAGGTCATATTGACCGCACCGAGAGTCGGTGAAGGTTTAGCCAACGGAGCTGCATTAGTATTCTGATTCACATTGATAAAATTGGCTGAAGTAAATCCGCCGCTAGAGTTCGGCAACAAGCCTTTAGCTATAGAAGTCGTAGTTGTGGATGAGTTTAAGCTGTTGTTCACTGCTGAAGTAATATTAAGGCTTGGCGTTACAAAGGATTGAGCTGAATTCTGGACCGAAGACGTTGAGGCGACAAAAGGAGAGGGTGGCTTGTCTGAAGTGACGGAAGTAGGTACAGAGACACTGGTAGCATTAGTGTTCTGAATATTCGGAAAAGAAAGCGACGAGGAACTCGTCGTAGTAGAGACCAAAGTTCCAAAGCTTAATTTTGGGGCTTCCGGGTTCTGGTTGAGAGCTTCGGTTGTATTTGTTTTGATTATGGGAGAAGATATCGGTTCTGTTAGACCACTCTGTGTTATAACAGTGGATTGTGAAGTTGGTAGATTGAAGGTAACGTGTTTCTTTAAAGTGGTACTGCGCAGTTTTGAGTCAGCGATGGGTGGGGCTACGGCGGACGTTGCTAGTGGAGAAGTGTTCACGTTTGTTGTCGAAGTTGTTGAGCTCAGAGTAACTAGACTTTCTGGCGTAGCAAGAGCAGTAGTAGCTTCATTGGATCCTTCGGCATGGATAATAACATCTGGATTTATCTGTTTTGCTGCTGCAAAAAGTAAAAAACAAAAAATTCAATCCTTTCTCCTTAATCATAAAATAGTCCAAAAATATTGTAGATAATAATTGTTCTTACGCTTGCCGGAAATCGCGTCAAACATGCTTTGCAGTCTGGCTCTCATGCTGGTTTGTCGCATATTAACGATGTCTTCTTTCTTGATCTCGTCCACATCATCGGTGGTGAATTTTGCTCTGATATTTCCCTGTTCTTGAATCATTGTTCTCAATCTTTCGTTAGTCTGCGGTTCCGCTTTCATGAATAATTTGTCAGTGAAATTGACCGGCTTGTTTGCAACAGGTGAAGTGTTCTTCTTGATTTGAGATTCTTTAGTCTTTTCTTCCATCTTTGCGGGCCTTTCAAGGGATAGATTCTGCTGCTGATCAGACGCTATGTTTGTTCCTGCTTGTCCTTTCAATATACCCTTCACTCTCGCCGTGGATTCATCTCGAAGCTTTGCATTCACCTCTACTTCCATACTAGGTGAAGATTTCTCGTTAAAATTATTTTTCTGAGGTTTTTTCGCTTCTGCTTCTGGCTCTATTACGCTCACAGATAATTTTGGCGTTGTTTGATCCGTCTCAGAAGCTTTGAAATGCTTTTCAATGTCCGGTGTTCCGCTTCGGGATAAATCGACTAAAATAAAATGACGAAAAGCTCAATTATACACAGAATGTTAACAGAGTTTATTCCATACTTACGCGTGCTTGCTTTTCTCTTAACTCCAGATGAATATTGATTGCTAGAACTCAGGGAGTTCAAGACGTCGAAGCAGGATGGTGTCTTAGTCTTTTTAACAGGCCTGAGCTGGTTACTCCTATCCAAAATCTCTTCTTCGTTATTAGGCGAGTCCTCCCTACTCCTCTTCTGTTTTAAGTCTTCCAAGTTGTCTAAGCTCTCATCGAACACTTCAGTTCTTTGTTTTTTAGCCAAATCCGAGCTCACATCTTCCCTCGATGCGTGTCTCTTCAAAGATATTTCCCTAAGAACTTGAACGACGCTAGGAGCGGCTCTATTATCAGCTCTACAAGCATCTGATATTAATTTCTGTCTCTCAGGCGGTGAATATCTGCTCGTTTCTGGTGGGGCTATTCTCACAGTCACCGGAGTTCTGATCTTTGCATTTTTGCTGCTAATCAAAGGCAGCGGACTAGCGCTTAAATTGACTTTAGGAAATTGACCAGTCCCGTACTGCGACTGATGAGTAAGCTTGTTGTTTGCTTCAGTCGCATATTTTGCCAGCCTCGTGCTCAGCCCTGGAGATGTTACGTCTGAATAAACCCTAGAATAAAATGAATGTTAGAATCGATGATGGAAACCTATATGCTGTAGATTATCCATGCGCGTCTCTTACTTTGGATCGATGTTGTATCTAGTTGATGCGAGGAGCGGTCCAGCTACGGTTTGAACAGTCTTAATGCCCGCTGCCTTAGATCGTATTTTAGGACTGATGCTAGTCCCCCAAGGAGAACCTTCCGGGCTATACACGGTTTCATTTGATCGTATAGACATGTGATTTTGCGGATAATTAAGGTGCGTTTCTTGACGACGAGCCCGACTCGGTGTAAAGAGCCCGATAGCTCCGTTTGAAATGACGTTAGAGTCTTTTCGTAAAGGTATCAGAGGTGTGGAGGTTAGCTTAGATGCGGAGTAATTATTTCGTATTTGATTAATATCGTGGGATATATTTTCTTGATAATCATTTTTAGATATTGGACTTAGTTGATTGGTGGTTAAATCGAACCTTGACGAGTTTCTCGATGTGTCGCGATTGTCGTTGCTTAATTGGTAAGTGTTTTGACGAAATCTGTTCATTTTTGGAGCAACGTATGTTCGGTAGTTGTTATTTAAAATGATATATAACTTACGGATTGTTGATGAAAGGTAAAAAGATGCGGTATTTAAATAGGCGGTTATTTCGTTGCCACCGTGTTTTAGATGTTTTATAAAAATGAAAGTTTGCGGTGATAGAATGGTGTTGTTGGTTAGCAGGCAGTAACATACGTATATCACAATGATTATCGATACGGTTAAGGCGAGAATCGGACCCCAGACATTGTATAAAATCGCGCACCCGCTAAGCACACTTATCAATACGAAAATGCCCCGATTTCGACTCCCTAAATCCCACATATTACTTTAAAAAGATAACCTCTCCATATTTGAAAAGAGCCCACACACGCCGAGTCATCGGAACCATGCCGCACTATGATATCATACATCGACCGCAGTGCTGCCAACCAATTGGCACACAATGGTTCAGAATTTTCTTTATTTTCCTCTTGCATAGGGCGAATGGCGATTATCATGACACGGATCTTTTAGAGTAATCTCATAAAGCTCCGTGGGTTTCTATTTTATCATAATAAATTAATATTCTTGTCACTCAGCGTTTATCGCGTAACGATAATCGATTCTATACCAGATTTTATCCCTAGACGCCTGATGACAGGCAATCTAATGGACGCGTTACACAACGCTCTGCATATGGTTGTCTATATGCAGGCGCCTGGTGAGAACGAAGCGGCTTTTCGATTTTGAAGATAGACTAGCTTCAAATTATCCGGCAGATATGATTATTATTAAGAGCAAAATGAGCGCCGACATATAAATAATCTAGATTTACCAATGACCTGTTGCCTTTTAGGTATCTTTCAACTACTTTTACTTGTTTTAGTTGAATAATTTTGGATAATTATGGTAATAGAATAATCGCGTTTAGTAAAATAAATTTCTAGTATTGCAAAAGAGAAAGACAGAAAGAGAAAGAGACTTAATTCTTAATTTTATCTGCAACGTAATTATGGGGATATTAGAAAATAGGTGGCGTATAATATAAAATTATGTTAAATTATTTTCCATAATTGTCATCAATAATTTTATTTTGTTTTTGCAATGCTTATATTACAAAACATACTTTTCCAGACACATTGAAAATATGCTCTATTTACATTGGATGTATACCTAGTTTTTTTGTGCTATTTCATTATTTTTTTCATGATTTTTTCATTTGTTTATTTATTTTTTTTTTGTTTTTTATTCTTTTTTTTTTTTTTTTTTTTTTTACAGGAATAATATATAATAACTATTATTACAGGCTTTCGTGTAATATAATGGTTATGGCAGTACATTTACAATAAAGTCTATATATCTTTATGTTATACATAGTATATGGGTATATATATATATATATAGTATATATTATACATATATATATCTATATGGTATTATACATGATTTTATACTCGATACGAAAAGAAAAAAAAAGAAAGAAACAAAAAAAATATGTATATAATATATACCTGAATGGTCACTAAATTCATCATATTATATTATCCATTATTAAGGATGCGACAATAATAATAATAATAATAATAATAATAATAATAATAATAATAATAATAATAATAATAATAATAATAATAATAATAATAATAATAATAATAATAATAATAATAATAATAATAGTAATAATAATAATAATAATCAAAGTACACGAAATAATAACGATCATTGTTTAATTGAAAATTATTCTTAAACCGGCACCTGTCAGCCACGTCTTGAGATCTATGTAATTTGAACACAAACAGAAAGTTAAAGGCTTACCGCATATATATATATTCTCGTGCATCAATATAGTTATTCATTTTATATAGGTATAATAAGCAATATTTGGAATATTTCAGACGTACCCATTATTTATACTCTCTGAATGAAATTTATCTAAGATTTGTTTGTTTGTGTTTTTTTTTTTTTTAATATATATCTATATGTTTATGTATATAACTTTTCAATCAGCATTTTTTTTTTGTTCGTTTTCGTTCTTGTTTTCGTAATTTTCATTTTCATTCTTTTTGTTTTCAACTTGCGATATGTAGCAATCACGAAAAGCTGGCCAAAGCGCTAGTTGATTGGACCCCTGTTGCGCTGTCCGTCAAGAATAATCATTATATTATCTCTATATATATATATATATATATATATATATATATGTATATATATACTGTATATATTTAATTAATATTTCTATAAACCAGTAACCACACCTGTTGAATTAAATGTTTTTTTAAAAAAATTTTCTCTCTGTATTGTCCTAAGTGCCTTCTTCTCATGTGTTTTCTAAGTCCAACTAGTTTTCGTAATATACATTCAGTCTAAACGATATATTATATATGTATGTATATTATTTATGTGTTTATGGGTGTATTTTTAATTTTTTTTCTTTTTTCTTCTTGTATTTGCGCAATATTTATCGTCACATATTATAATAACGATATAATCTAGATGATGATATTAGATGTAAAATATGCCATGTTAATAAATGTGTCTTTCTGTTTATAGTTTATATTTACAAGGCGTTTTTTTTTGTTTTTGTTTTTTTTTTTTTTTCTTTCTTTTTTTCTTTACTTACACCATACATATTACAAGTATTACTATTAACCAATTCTCATCTTTTGACTACTACGTTTTAAAACGGCTACATATTATTCCTCATTGAGGATCATTTCTTTATATTCTTTCTTTACTCTATCTGTATATTCATTTCCCAATTCAACCAGCTTTATAAATTACCTAAGATACGTTTCAAGCTGCTGTATTAATTGGCAATGGATTGAGAATAACGAAATCTTAATAAAAAGTAAAAATCATACTACGTAAGAATAAAATATAAACGAAATGAAAATTTAAACTATAATTATTATGCCGTATGGTGGATAATAAACCCACTTCACAATCGAGCCAAAAGTACAAGAAAATATCGTACACGAAACAAAAAAAAGGTAAAGAAAAATATTAATGCTTTCGATCTCAATTGTCAAAAGTATATCAGGACGTACTGTTCCTGTGCTTTTTATTCTTTGCTTTATTTGGTTCGAACTCATCCTCGCTCCGTCTCCGCTTCTCCTTCAGTTGTTTTTCCATCGCTAGCATAGTGATCATTCTTTTATGAGAGTCGCCAACGATCCATCCATGCTGCTCCTGCCTATCGTCTTCTTCCTCAGCATTAGGCGACGGTTCCTCGACCACTTCTTCTTCCTCGTCGCTTGAGCTCGACCAATAATAGAGCTGATTGGCAGCCGCTCGTTTTCTGCGACCAATAGCTACGCCGACTCCTTCCTCGACTTTGTTCCATGACTTTGTAGTCCGTAATTCTTCGTCTGTTGAGTCCCGTTTCATTCCTGTTGATCTTCGATCCTTTCCGTCTTTAGTTTCCTTCCCGTTACACTCTGAATGTTTTTTAGTCCTGCTGTTAGAGGATTTCTTTTGAGATTTTTGCTCGGTTTTTGGCTGCCTCTTTTGCTTGGATGGCGTCTCAAAGGTTTTCAAGCTCGTTATTTCTCCATTATATTCTGACTCGCTACCCATCGTCACTTTTCTCGATGAATCAGGATCAATACCTGCAGTTTTTCTGGGCCTTTGCTTCTTCGCTTTCTTTGGGCTCATTTTATCGCTGGTTTTATTGTCCCTCTGATCAATGCTGGCCTCTAATGATGTATCCAAAACATCTGCCGAGGTGTTCTTGCCAAGTTCTCTCAGGATCTCCTCTTCTATAGCTTTCTGTTCCTTTGCTATTATTTGCTCGTGTTTTTTCTCTATGTATCTTTCCTTTCGCTTTTCTCTTGACTCTCGTTTCTGCCTTCGTGGTTTATCGGGCGAACTCGATCTCTCTTTCTCCTGAAACTTTCTGCCTCCGTCGTACAATTCTTCGTCAGAACTGCTGATCTCAGCCAAAAGTCCTTGCTTACCAATAGCACATTTTCTCTGCCTTCGAGTCGGCTGCAGTTCTAAAAGAATCCTTTCCTGCTCTTCCTGCAGTTTTTTCAAATGCTGTTGTTTCCGTTTCTTCGACTCCTGTACTTTTCTGCTCAAAAAAACGTGCAGCGGAAGATTGTCAGATGCTTTGGCCGGTTTCTCGTTGCTAGACAATTTCTCAGGTAATTCAACGAGCTCATTTTCGTCCTGAGTTTTCTCCACAGGACTTTCGGAATAATCCGGAAATTCTTCATTTCTCAAGGGTTCAGCTTCCTCCTCATTTTCTCCTTCGTTTGAGATTGCGATTTCATTTTTAGTCTCTTCACGCAGGGTTTCGGGTTGGTCTAGAAGGTCCAGGGCTTCCTCGAGCGGAATCAGTTCATCGTCCTTAAGGAACTTAGTCTTGGGAAGCAAGCCCTCAGTATATTCCTCATCTTTCTTCCCTCCTCCATCATCTCCAAGGCATTCTGTGTCTGCTTCATCGGAGCTATCTTCTCTGTAAAGATCATCCATCTCGAAAGAAGGCTCATAGTTATTTCGAGCGCTACTGTCCTCGTCGCTTTCTCTCCTTTCATCGATAATCAACGGATGATCGGACATTTCGGACTCTGATTTCTTCGTTTCTGAATAGTTTCTAGTCTTTTTTTGCACCTCGGGTTCAACATCGGCTTCATTTTGCTGCTCCAAGAGACTATCATCGGGAAATTCCTCCTTGGTAGTCTTAACAGCATTTCTTTTTACCACCCCCCGTTTAACTCCGTAGTCTAATTGTCCCTCATTTTCAATTTCGCTTTCCGACGAGGTGGAAGACAACTCAGCAAACAAGTTTTGCTTCCCTTTAGAACACGTTCTTTGACTTTTTGATATTCCAACGCCAATATCTTCAGTTTTAGCAGCAGTCCTGAACTCGTCTGAGCTATCATTTTCGTACCAAGCAGCAACCCGCGATTTTTTCTTGGACGTTTTGCTCCTTTTCTTAGACTTCGATCTCTTAGCTGTATCGCTGTTTCGTTTATAGTGGAGCTGTTGTTGTAGATGTTGTTTTCGTTGCACAAATTCGTCCATAGGTCCAACCGTCGTCTCCTGGCCTGCCTCTTTCTGTTCTTTAGCTCTATCTAACCCGAAATCAGCATCGGGAATTTCTTTCGGATTGCTACGCTCGTTTTGGAAAGCTTTAAGAGCCCCTTTAGTTTTTGGTGCGGACTTTTCTACTTCTTTAAACTTCCGGTCTATCATCGATTCCAATCTACGTCCCAAGATATCCGCCTCTTTCCCATTCTCGAGTGTTTCGACGATAGTTTTAGACGCGAGACTGGCCAAGTCCGGTTCTCCAGGCATAGTTTTACTCCTGAAAGAAACAACGCTTGGCAAAGTTACTTCGGGCTGACTCTCTTCATCGTCAAAATCATAAACATCCTTAATTTTATCATTCGGTATAGCGTCCTCCTCTTTTTTCTCGAATGAAATATCCCTGCGTTTTTTTCTCTCCTGCATACCACCGTATGGGCTTTTTCTAACCAGTGGAAACTCCTGGACTCGTCTTCTGGACTTTTTATTAGTCTTATGCTGACGCTGAACGTTTAATTCCTTAAGGGCTGCGACCGCAACTGCTACAGCCCGACTTTTTTCGCTCTGGTTACGATCGTTCATTTCTTTTTTACGCTCGAACAGTTCTTTGATAGGATTGCGTATCTTACGAGCCGGGGTATCTTTCTGCTTACTTTGTACGACGCTCATTACTTCTGGAATTAGATCGCTTGGTGTTGTTGTTGGCGCTCGGGCACAGGCCAACTCAGCTAGGACCTTCATAGGCGTTGATCCGCTGCAAGAAATGACCCAATTAAAAAATGGAAAGGTATCGGAGATTTTTTTGCCTCAATTCTTTATGGCTAAAAGACGAATAAAAGAGATTTATCGAGCTGACGAACATATAAGTACTAATGTACTTGATTTTGTGTTCAGAGTCATTATATTATACAAATAATATGCCTGAGGTGGTTTTGGTCAAGATAAAGGATGATATTAGGGACAAAAAAGGATAACAAAGGATGAGGACAGGCTAAAGGGTAAGGAGAAAGTTCAAAGCGAGGAGTTAATCGAGTCATATGCGTAGCTGAATGGAGAATCATACACGCAAGGAATTTGGTAGATTAGTGGTGACACCGTTACACCCAAAGGCACGATGTTAGTTTACAGTTGAAGGAAACTGAATTAAAATTCTGTAATTCACAAGCTAGTCTCATTCCTCTGATATTCAATTTCCTACTTTATTTATGCAGCCACTTAATCTAACTCAAAGTTTAAAGTCAGGATTTTTTCCTCTGCTAAATCCTGAAGTAGATGAAAAAAGAAACAGAAAAAATGATAAACGGATAATGGCTTACTTGTGATCATGTCTTGCAGTATTATGCAGGAGGTTTGAGAGAGCTAGTTTGTCGAGAAGACCATCCAGTGTGGATGTCATTTTGTGTTTGAAACCAGCAGAATTTAGAGTAGCATTTTTTCCCATTGAATGTTGTTCGTCAAACGTTACGGCGACCTTGGCAATAGGAGTATTACGGGATTCGTCAGTGTGTACGTTGGGTACGGCATGAATACCGTAAGAATTGTAGTCTCCATAAGAGTGGCGTACTGGAGCAGGTGTTTCACAGGCGAAAGAACTAGCGATAAGGTTTTCACTGGCACGCATTCGCTGCTGAATCTTGTCTCTAAGTTTGTTATTATGCTCAAAGGCAACGTCCAAGCTATCTTCGTAGCCTAGATTATCTGGGGGTCTAGATGGCTCAAGGTCAGGACTTCCAGACCGACTAGAGTTCTCGCTTCGTAGATCGCGAGTGGTATGTTTAGAAGTGTAGTCTTTCTCGTTGTTTACATACATTTCTTCGCCGAGGAGCTGAGAGAAAAATACATCGTGTCAAAATCTCGTGGGAATTGTTCAATTAGTAACTAACATTTGTTAATGAAAATAAAAATTGGAAGCAATATTTATGACAGAAAATAGCGGATTGACAGATGTTTGCTGATTGTAACTTCCTTGAATCGAATAGAGGACGTAATTGTAAGCTGCGATAAAAAAGCTACATATGCAGATTGAGTTGATTTCTCTCAAGTGATACAAGACATTGCAATTTATGAACGTGATTCGAACATTTGGGACTTGTGAAGAGGGAGGAAAGCACTGATTACTCTTCAAGCACATTGAAATAATTAAAGGACGAATATTGTCATTTACAGGGTATCATATCAGCCGATGTACCCCTTCATCCCTGCAGTATACATTCTTATAATGGGTCTATATTCATTTCCGTTGAACGTTCGCGAGTTGATTTTTACATTGTTACAACACCAATTTTCACCATCCAAGTGATATACTATCACTTTTATCAATTTATCAATTTCGACGAACTAAAATCAACTGTACTTGTTTCTTCACTGTTGCAGCTATTCTTTTTACATGTGTACTTGAAATGTAGCTTTTCCAGTAACTTAAGAACTATATATAATATCTGACTCACCTGGTTGACAGACTCTAGAAGACTTCCAAGACTGTTCTGGCTCTCAACATCCCTCCACCTATCCCTGATGCTCCTAAAACCGACTCCATCCACGCTATCCTTGCGATACCCATCGGAATGATCAATTTCAATGTTCTTAGCCCCGCGTAGTTCGTTTTCAGTAGTAGCCTTCAGCCTTGAACAACACTCGACGAATAGTTCCTCATCAAAGTTCAGCACCTTTGCTTGACAGGGTTTTTGTGGCGCAGTCGTATTCTGCGGAAGCACTGGACGTGGAACGTCCAACGCGTTATCCTCGACAGCGTCATTCGGCGCGATCGTAACGACTTCGGGTATCTCCTCCATCCTTTTCGATATCGGGGAAGAAACTGCCAAAGGCGATTTTTTGCATTCTGTCGAAAATATGCCCGGAGTTTCATCGTTGCTGTTCACACTGTCCATCGAGGTATCCGGCGTGTTGCGAACAAATACTGGCGACAGTCTACCTCGAAGACCGTCATCCTCAGAATCTGAGGCTCCGGAAGACTGAGAATTACGATCCGGAGTTGGCGAACGATTTCTGACGCTGCTACGAGCAATGCTGCTCTGTCCAGGAGATGATGGCGAAGGTGAAGAAGGCAACATCGTCGGCCAAGATTGGAGTGGGACATGAGCCATCGAATCTTGGGCCTTGGGAACGATGTTATTGTCATTTATAGCCGCGATTGTTTCATTCAAATTAGATTCATCACGCTTTGCAATTTCTCCACTGAAGATAGCCCATCCTACGTCATCGACTTTCGCGATATTGCCGCTCTTCAGAGACTCTCTAGAGTCCACGGTTGGTAAATGATCAAAGATGATGGGGAACGCGTTCTCCTGGTCATTTTCGTCTTCAAAGTAGCTGTTCTGTTTAAGTACAGATGTGGATTCCTCCTCAAAGGCCTTAGATATTCGTTCCTCAGCTCGTTTTTTGCTACGTCTAGACCTGGGCTCTGTTATCACAGCGGAAACGCGTTCTTCATCGTCTTTAGTTTTCGTCTTGGAACGGTTTCTCCTCTTTTTAGATCGCGAGTTCCTCTTGGATCCCGTGGACGTCGACACTGCGGGTGACGACAAAGGCGTATCTCGTCCTCTAGCGTCATCTTCAGATCGGGAATCCCAGTCCTCTAAGACCTCCTTGACTTTGTCTTGAATTTTTTCACCCTTTTCAAGTTTTTCACCGCCGAAAACCCGCCCGAATACACTCTTAACGATCATGTTCTTGTTCGTTGATTCCGAAGTCGCGTCAACGTCGCTGTTTTCGTCTTCGCTCGAGTCACTTTCGGCGAGATGATGAGACTCCGCAATTTTCTGTCTACGTTTAGGATTCGCCGATCTCGATTTCCGGGCGTGCTTCTTCGCGGGATATTTACTACTCTCATTACCATCCCGCAGTGCTTTTTTCCTGCTGCGTTTTACACGGCTATCTATCCCTCCAAACTCATCTTCGGCAATCGATAAATTCTTTTCTCTCCTACTCTCGCCTGATTTTGCGGCATAATTATCGCTGCTCATTTCCGGGTCGTCTAAAAGCTTTCTGATATCGACTGATATCCTGGTGTCCATCGAGCTATCGTCGCTCTCAAACTCTGCGGTATTTGGTTGGCTCGCGTTAATTGGGCTGTTTAGCTTCTCACTTATATTCTTGAAGTCAAGAGTCCTCGGAGATTCCCGTGATCCCAGTTTTACGGGGGTAGGCGTCAACCGAGCCGCCTTTCCTTTCGGAGTGTCTAAACGCTGCGAATTTCTACTCCTGGGGGTCGAAGTCTTCATCAAAACTTCTGCCAGAGGTCGATCCGAGGAGGATTCATCAGATGGGATCAACACGTCGCGTTGAATAGTTACTGGGATGCTAACGACTCGTGACCCGACGTCGGAAGACTTCGGCAACAGGATATCGTCAATTTTTGATGGATTTTCAGGACAAAGGAGGTCCATGTTGGGTTGAGAAGGTGGCATTAGAGTTTCTTCAGCTAAGAGAAGGTCCGTTTTGCGAACCGGCACTTCGAGATCAGAATTGGGCTTGGAAATCTCAACAACATGCAGAGGAACGACTTCTACGGGTATTGGAGAGCTCTTGAAATCCACAGTTGGATTTTCGTCAACTTTGTGGTGCTCCTGGGGACTCGGAGAATCCAAGTCAAGGTGTTCCTCGGCCAGGTTCCTCTTCTTCAATTTTGGGGTGTCAGTCTTCTTTCCGGACTTCACCGACTGCGATTTTTTAGCGGATTTGTTCTTTCCTGTCAAGCTAACCGCCGGAAGTTCCGGGCTTATATGATCAGTAAGTACGAAATCATCGTGTGTCATGTTTTCCGTGATCTTACAAATCTCTTCGTCAAGCAGCTCCTCCTCCAGTGCTTCCTCCTCCGAAATCTGGGAAGTAAGAGGATTTTTTGAACCGCGATTCGACTCGGATTTTAAGGCGAAATGATCAGCCTGAGACAGAACATTGTCAGCTGATTCATCAAGAGGTTCCAGACTCTCTTCCGAGCCCCAATACTCCTGATTACGTTCTTCTTTTTCATCGTCGTCTTCAGGTGGCGAGGCATCAGCTTCCGGTGCTTTTTCCGATTTAGATAATTGCATGAGGTGAGATTGAGAGGAGTTGTGCTTTTTCAGGGAACTCTTCCGCGTGAAACTGGTCGCGCATACTTCGCAGAAAAACCTTGCGGCTTCTTTGGTCAGCTTTTTCTTTTTTTCCACTATCAATATCTCTCCGGTTTTTGTGTGACCAACAGCGAAGTTTCCTGACCCTCTTTTCTTGGGAATCTGCTGCTGCTGGTCATCTTCAGCGGAAATTTCCGGAGCTTGGATTACTTCCGCGGTTGAAGCTATCGAGTCGTTCAACTCAACGCTTTCTTCTGATAGATCCTTGCTGAGTTGGTTCTCGTTATCTTCATCTGAGAGATCCAGGTGCTCGTTGATCAGCGACTTTCCTACATTTTCAACCTTTTCGCGACTTATTTGCGGAACGTCCGGAGTGATCTGCTTAATAGGTCCGGACGATTCGTCCGGAAGGGGTTCAGTCGAGGATTTTTTAGTACCTAATTCGTTCTTGGATGTCTTCGTGCTTTCAAGATCGTCTATTTGGTCTTTAGAGCTAATAATTGTTTCGGCTTCGGGTAGAATCAGAGATCTCTTAGAGGATCGACGTGTCTTTGAATATGGTAGGTCGCTGACTTCCGGTATCTTAAATGGTTCTACTGTTGTTTCTTCTGCCTCGTCAGCGAAGAGTTCTAGATGATCTTCGGCCAGAGATTTCCTCTTGGAATTTCTCCTTCGCAGGGTTCGTAGGCGTTCTACAACTTCCGATGATTCGATCTTCGTTTCCACTGCAGGATAAACCGAGTTTTCATTTTTAAACGAAACTGCTGAGTCGTTCGAATCCAAGTCTAGGTGCTCGTCGACGAGAGAAGTCGTTCTCTTCGAAGTGCGCTTCTTCAACATGACACTGGAATCATCAGTAACGATAGATGTTTTCAATTTCTTGGACTCCTCGATCACCTCCTCGATTTTAGATTCATTGTCTTTGATAGATCGATCTTCAGGCTCGGCTGCCCCAGTGATTGACTTCCTCTTTTTCGTGGCTGACTTTCTCTCAGAAGATTCGAGAGCATTGTTAATCCTCGGGTCTTCTGGAATTTCTTCAAGGGTTGCACCGTCATCAATTAATCGTTTGATATTTTTAGCTCTGCTTCCAGAGTCCTCGTATTTCTCAATCTCCGAGTTCACGGAGTTATTATCGATGCAATTCTCTGTGTTATCACTAGCGATGGAAGATTTTCTCTTCGAAGACCGTTTTTGGGGTTCCTGCAAAGCTTCTTTTCCCTGCAGCAATACCTTTGAATTACGGCCACTCGCCGGTTTTAAAAGAATACTCAAAGACGCTGGGTCTTCCAGATTGCTTTGATCGCTGAAGAGCGATCTTCGCTTGGCAGAACGGTTTCCTGTGGAGTTCAATCTAGTAGATTGGTCAGTCTCTGTATCAGGGGCTTCCGGATCTTCATCAGGAAGTGTTTTTCTTTTGTTGATTTTTTTGGGAGATGTTTCCGTATTTTTGCCGCCTTTTTCGTCCACTAACGAAGACTGCTCTTCCTCTAAAAGCGGCAGATGTTCATCAATGAGTGACTTTTTCTTCATAGGTCTTCGCTTCGGTCTTTTTGAGTCGCCGTCTTCGGCTGATGAATTGTTGGGACAGTCTTGTGGGTCGACTTCATCATCTTGAATTTGTTCTCTCGATATTTCCTGGTCGTTATCGTTAGCCGGTTTCCGTTTCCCCGGTCTTGCAGTCTCGCTTTCTTTTTCGCCGTTAGTTTTCGGGTTCTGAATCAGCCTCATTATGTCCGCGAGGCAGAGTTCCTCGGTGACGAGATCCTCGGGGTCCGATATCGCTTCGGCATCGACAGATTTCCTCTTATTCTTCTTCGGGGTGTTGTTCTCAAAGGCCCGCTTCTTCGAGGTGGTAAAATCCTCGTTTATCTTGACCTCATCGTCAACCTCTTCATCCAGCAAAGTCTGAAGACCCGAATTCTCTGAGGCACTTATTGTGATCAATTGATTTTCGTCTAAAGTTGGTCCCACTTCAACAACCGGTTCAAGACTAACCGTTTGACTTTGCACTGGCAAAACGGCTTCAGCATCCCGAGAAACGTCGATGCCTATTTCTTCAGCACCCACCACTACCTTGTCGATCCTACTTTGCGCCTCACTGTTACTAATAGTAAGATTTTCCGTGCTCCCCGTAAGATTAGGTGCCACCTCATCTAATATATTGGTCAATTCTTCAGCTGCATTATCCAGAAGGGACCCGACGTCTCCCTCCCCCAGCAAAACGTCTTTTTGTTTCGCTATTTTGGACACAATTTTTTCAAGAAACGATCCCTTACCTTTAGGCTTTCTTCTCGACAAATCCATTATTATATCGTTTGATGGCTCGAACAGAACCGGAGTTTCTACGCAGACTGGTTTTTCACTTGAACTGTTGTTTTCCGGCCCTGATACCGGTTCGGAATTACGAGGCTCTTCAGGAACCATAGCTTCATGAGCTACCGAAGTCTTTAAAGGCACTGCCTCATGAACACCCTGACTTTTAGCACTCGATTCATCACCACACACCACGAGATCACTGACTTCCGGTTCTCCAGGATCACTTTTTGATTCTTTTTTGGTTTCTAGTTTTCGAATGTCAACGGGGTTCTCACTCTCTTCGTTTTTCTTTTCACTGATTGGTTTTTCCTCACCAACTTCCTCGCTACGGTGTTCCTCTTCAGGTATGACTTCGCTTTCGGAAGTTGCTGTTTCGGAGCTTACGGACGTAGTCTGTACCGTGAGAACAACACTCTGCTGTATTTCGACCGGGATATTGACTCCCTCGGTTAAAATTCCGATCACACTACCCAACGTCCTTTTAGCAGTTCGGTCACGACTCGGTCGTCCACTCTTCGTCCTTCTTGGCCGCACAGCTCGGGGTTTTGGAATCGTGACTGGGGTCTCCGAGGAGTTTTCCTTCCCACTATCGACGTTAGAGTTACTAGATTCGTGCTGCAGATGTTCGAGGCTCAAGTTCACTAAAGACTCAGATGTCTCTTCATCTTCTGTTCTTAGTGTGTCTGAGTTCTCTTCGACGGTTTTAATCCTCCCTCTTCGTTTTCCGAGGCCTCTACCCCTCTTCGGCAACCCGGAGTGGGCCTCTTCAGGGTCATCTTCAGTGTCCTCTTCGAGGTCTTGTTCAGGGTCGGAATGAACCTGAAGACGTGGACTTTCGGGCTCATTGCTATCCTGTGGATCTTCTTCGGCTAGTTTTTCAGTCATTGTTAAATCTCTGGTCTTCGTAGTCTGTGGGAGACTCTTGATCGTTTTCGGGGCTAGATTCCTTGGCGATTTTCTGACCCGTCCGACTCTCGGCACTTCCTGGTCTTCGGCAGGTTCTAAAACTTTTTCCCGGCTTTTTCTAGCGGTAGAAAGTTCGTCCTGCGATGTATAAACCTCGTCTCCACGGTCCTTAGACAGCGAGGTACGTGTCGATCTTCGTGGTTTCTGTTCGGAAACCTTGATACCAAGCCTAGTCATCAGGTCCTCTTTGTCCTCCGCGTCGATCGGCTTTTCGCTGACCGTGGATCGCTGATCTTCTTCATTTTCGTTGAGGTTTTTTCTTCTTGGTAATATTCTTTGAACCTTCGATTTTTCCTTGACCCTCGTTAGCGGAGAGGTAAACGAAGACGACGACGACGACAATGATGAGGAAGAGGACGATGACGAGGATGAAGAGGACGCTGAGGAGGTCGCTGGTGTCGGCGGGGCGACACCCAAAGTGATTCGCTTGCCACGCGATCCGCGATTCCGTTTTTTCTCAGCTTCCGTTTTCCGCTGAAGCGCGTTTTCCCGCTTAAATCTGTTTTTAAGCTCCGTAACATCGATAACGCTTTTTTCCAGTACGTCGTCAAGGTCGAGATGATCCCCAGCAAGATTTTTCTTGGCTCCATCCTTGTCGGAGTCCTTAACCGCCGTTGAATTTCTCGAGGTTCTTCTCTCTTCGCCAATCGCAGCAGGCGATAGAACCGGAAGCTCGTTTCCTCTCCCGATTTTATCACAATCTACGTCGGCACCAGACTCCAAGTTTTTGACGGGAACGGCGGGTTCCAAAGTCGGCATTCTGTCGCTATCAGAGGACGTCCTGCCGACCCTTTTACTCAACTTTGTCGCAGCTTGATTTTTACTGAAATCCCTAGTCGCCTTTATACGCGACTTGGGAACAAACTCAGCGGCGTTAACACGCCGACGAGGGTACCGATCGGGGACAACCTTCAACGGTTCATCTTCACTTTTGTTAGGATTTCGGGCAAACTTTCCATCGTTGGTTCTCAGCTGCTGTTTGGCCTTTATAGATGCGTTCAGCGATGCCACAGGATCAACAATCTTCTTCTTTTTGGTCTTCGCAGTATTAGGTCGCGATAATTTCTCGTCACTTTCTTCAGGCTCTTCAGGTTCCTTAGCATTCTTCTCTCCACTTTGTTGCTGTTGCTGATTATTGCTGTTCTTGCTATTCGCAGGGTTCACCGTCTTCCCAGTAACCTTCGATGAACTTTTCCCAGGCAAATTTCCTGGTGCGGATGTAGCCTTGACTTTTGAACGATTAGAGGCCCTGGTTCCACCGAACGGTCGTCCCCGAGTCCTTGGGTGTTCAATATTAGCGATAGTGCTGTCCTTCGTTTTGACGTTCTTTTTCTTGCTTAAAACAGTGAGAAAGTTTTTGGTCGTAATTTTAGTCGTCCTTGTAATTGGTTCCTCGTTTCTTTTCGGTTCGCTCTTCGCCTCGATGATAGATTGTTCGATTCTGCGGCTCACTACGCTTTCTATAGCAGCAGTGATGTTGTCGATCCTTGTGCGGTTCCTTTGAAAAGACTTGGCGTTTTTCAGGAGTTTATTTTTCAGGACTGTCTTGTTTCGCGATTGTACAGCAGAGGAGGAAATATCCGTCGACATCCGAGGCCTGGACCGTGTTTGAACCTAGACAGATATTTCCAAATTATTACATCAAGTCTTGCGTAATAATAAAAACAATATTAATATCTTTCTAGATATATAAAACAGCGACGCTATCGTTCGGAGGAATTTATTCGTAGATAGATTGCGCGACCTTGAACGTTCTAAGTTGTCATCGGAATTAAAAAACGCGAGAATCGAGATAATGAAGTCAATATTTTCTTCCCCATTTTTGTTTGTCTTTTTTTTTTTGTTACCAACAATTTTATTATAGACAAGATTTATGATTGACCGTTAAGCCGTCGACTTATCAAACGATTAATCACCAAGTTTAAACATTCTTTCGAACTCTGAATGAACGACTAGTTGTCTGGTCATTTAACTCGAGTTTATTTTTACGATTCAACATCTGTCTTTCAGTTTTAGTTTCATTCTTAACGAGTAATTTTCTCAGCTCAGATTTTATCTATATAAAAATTCAAGGGTGGGTGTTGACGAATGTGTAAAAAAATTATAGCAGCGAGATATCCGCACATTTAACTCTTCGTCCATTTAAATTACAGGGCGGCATATAGCATGTTCAGTTTCTTTTTTTTTTTTTTACTATACGAAAAAGAAAATCACCCTTAAGCTGATCTTTCAGGGTGTTTGACATTTCTGGTAGAACACCTTGTATATAATAACATACGAAATAACATTTTGTACCTTGGCACTATGGCCACAAGGATGAGAGGAAGAAAGAGAGGGATTTCTATAGGCCGTGTCGGTTTACCGGTGCAAACGCAAACGCACACATAGACACTTATATCCTTGGTTCGAGGGAAAGTGTGTTCGTGTGTGCGTGTCCGGTATCACCAATCAATACACTCCACTTACATTGGTAACTTCTAGGAGAGGAGAAACTGGAGAGGGGGGACGATGAAGGAAGGGAAAGAGAGAGAGAGAGAGAGAGGACCCAATTCGCCCAGACACGATTATATCTAAGTCTCATCTTGATCAGTTTTTTTTTTTTTTTCATCTCCTCTTTTAGCAGGTAATTTATTCTTTGTTTTTTTTTTTGTTCGATTCGTTTTCGACTGCGGAAAGTGAAAACGTTATTCGACCAAAGGAAATCTTCGAAAGACTCAAATTATTGTTTAAAATGTGGAAAAAATTTGTGTATCCGATTAGGTGAGGTTGCTATCAGGAAAAATCAATGTACGATATTTGTTGACTAGAATAGTTTTTGAGGGTTCTTCCTTCGTCGAGAGAATCGCATAGTGCATGTCAATTTTCATATTTTCAATAGACAAATATTGTTAGATATAGAAACGAATATAAGGAGGGTTGTTCTTTGATCGAAAAAATTTCGCTTTATCTTCGAGGATTGCTTTCATAGGCATCGATCCGCAAAAATGATGTAATAACTTCTTGAGAATGCGATCATCGACGTGATTCTGAATTGAAAATAATTTCGGTTATACGAAGAAAAAAGTTTTAACGTAATAAATATTATTTAAAATATAGAAAATTCTAGAGAAAATTATAAAATTAAAGAAGAAAAAACCTTTGCTATATGAGTGACAACCGTGATGACGAATATAATATTGCATTGCCTTAAGCGAACAAACACAGCGGCATGTGAACAGTTTATTTAAATGTTCCTACCGTTGAACGCGATATATTGCGTATAAATTGGTGGTTTATTAAATAAAAGGTGAGAGGCTGATGACTTCGATTAAACTGACCGAGTAATTTTATCTTTATTTTTTTTTCTTGATACCAAAACGAAACAACGCCTACTTAAAAAAAATAAACGTTCATTTTTTATCTGATGAGGGATTTACTGTTATAAATGAAAATCTTTGAGGACATAATTTATAATTTCGAAAGAAAATGTGAAAAGTACGTAGGTATAGGTGGTAAACTCGAGGCCTTTGTAAGTATGAATAGAAAAAAGAAAATAATAAAAAGAAGAAAGAAGGTAAAAAATTACTGTAGAAAGTTAAACGAGCTCCAAAATGACGTTGTCACTTACGGTTTGCGCTGCTTCTCGTGATCTAGCGAGGTTTTCTTCTCTCAGCACTTTTCTAGAAGCTCTCTTGGGCGGCAGATTGGCCAACATTTTCTGTATACTTTCTCCTGCGAACGAAAATGACAAGTGCGGCTGAGTTTATCATTGAATCAAAAAGTGAAGTCTATTTCCTAATTCTGTTATCATAAAGAGAAAAAATGGCAAAAATCTCGTCTCCGAATTCGTATACTATATGTCTCTCGGTTATAATCGAATCATGAAACCGTTGCAGCAGTAATTTCCCCTTATTCACACTTGAAACTCTGACCTGTTTAAAATTCGCCAGAAAAAGAGAAAAAAAGAAAAATAAAATAACTGATGAAAAAGTAATAAATTGACGAGCGATAATGCACCGAAAATATGATTAAATTTCTTACGATCACTCGGCCGGACTCGGGGCCCATTCGTAGGTCGTTCCTTGGGTGTGTTGGCCCTCGGGGTCTGTGAGTTTTGAATGTTTCGTTTCATGCCACGTTGTACTCTTCTCCGTCTGCTACGACTGCCGAAAGGCCGCCATTTGCACTTCTTTTTACCGTTGCCAAAAAGTCCGAGAAGCCAAGTCTGGTCGCCACCACACTCAAGCATGTGCCTGTGTAATTCTGCCAGAGTGTTGCAGTTCCTTGAACACTTTGTGCAAATTTTATCCGGTGATATAGCCGCCTGTGCTTTAGCCGTTGGAGGACCTTTTCCCGGTAGGAAAAGGTGTTTGTAGAGATCGCGTTCGTCACCAGAAAATTCAAAATGCGAACACCAAACGTTTGGATGATTGCATGCTTTGTGCTCCTCCATTTCCTTCAGCGTTACCTGGGCAGATATAATTCACGACTAACGGTCACACCAACGAATTAAACCTGTCTCAGAGGTAAAATGGCTACACTTTTACTTAATTACCTGTTGGATAGACTCATTTTTAAAGAACATACAAGAAATAATAACAAGAATACACCTTAGGAACCCGTCAAATTATCCGAAATACCATCAAGTACGTGGAGAATATAGACTAGCAGTCGAATTAGAGAAAAAAAACGTTACATTGAATATACGACAATTTTTTACGCCCAAAATCCTGTAAATTTAAGATTATTTCTTTAAGGAATGAGGATTAGCGCAGAAGAAGGAGATGATGAATAAAATAGGAAGTTTACAAATAAAGGGGTTAAAGAGGGGATTAAAGCTTTCGAAACTTTAGATCTAGTGCAGTTTTGTAATTCGTATAAATTGTTGGCGTGAGAAAACGTACGTTTTAGGAAAACGTGAAAATGGAAAGAAAAAGGCAGCTTAAACCTCAGGGATAAAAAGAAAGCTGGTAATTAGTGAAGGTTAACTTCAAGCGAGGATCGAAGAAGGTATACCGAACTCAAACTACGAGAATAAAGGAGATGAAAGTTAACTCTCGTCTCTTTTGTTTGTACATATACAACACCTCCGACCAGTGAGAAAGGCGCAATTAAAACTCGAAAAGGTAGAAACAACGCGAGCGCGTGTTTCCACTTATTTATTTAACTTTCGCAGGATAATTTCCACCTTTTAAAGCGCGATTTTAACTCTGATTGCACTCTTAAACGCCTGGATTATTCGCGATTAGGTATTGATACTTATATAAATACAGAAGCGTCATTTGTTCAAATAATTGATGGAAAAGGAACACGAGAGAAGTCAGAATATTATTTCATGGATTCGACCCAAAAGTTGGGTAATTAATTCTAGAGTTAAGGGCTGATTTCACTTTGGGAATAATTTTTTGCAAATTACATTGACTCTGTTTTTTCACAACTGATTTCTTCTATTTTTAGACATGATCAAAAATTATCCCAGATTTTATGACATACGTAAATCGAATACAGAAGAAAAAGTGGTTGTCGCGAAACTTTACGAAATTTTGAAAGAATATTATAAAATGATGTACTTTCGGAGCAAACCAATGATATGTAGAGATAAGGACGGTCTTATATCGTTGCGGCACGTGGCACACTTTTTTTTCGCAAAATTTGAAAAAAAAAAATGGTTTAAAGTCTAAAATTTTCGTACCTAAGACTCAAATTCATCGAATATCATCGGTTTGCCCCGAAATTACAATTCCCTTTGAATTTGAAAAAGTTTCGATGAACGACGCGGAGACTTGTACCCCTATAGCCTGGCAACGCACACTTTGTCTTCGTGTAATTCAACAAATAAAAAAGCGAGGTTCGATCTAATGAAAGAAAAATTTGTCTGGTATAACAGTCTCGATATTTTTAAGTCGAAAAATAAAGCTAAGTCAAGTGCGTGTACGTATATGCGGGAAAGATCTGGAATGAAAATATGCATTGAAAAATGTCTTCAATAAAGTCCATAATTATTGGTTTACGTCACCACTCAAGCTAGTGCAACGTAGATAACTGTATACCACGATTAATGAAATCCTTGAATAAACCGTAGTTCTCAATGTTCCTTCTTTTAATCATCAATATCTATAGGTGTAAATTTTGCGGTCTGGATTCTTAAAAACTTTGGCAATTTCGTTAAAAGTTTACCTCGATTTTTTCAGGCTTTGATAAAACATGCACCTTTTTCTAAGTATGAATGACCTGTTAGAGGCCCGTCTGAAATAAATTGTCTACAAGCTTTGCAGAACCCAGTTAATGTCCATACGGTTGAACAAAGTTCAGCCATAAGTCAAAAAACACTTAGCTGTTATAAGATTCATCAAATTTTAGTCAAATTCTATAAGTATAAATGCCAACTTACGTGTCTATCGGCGCAGGCGCCACAGACGTAAATCCTCGGCCTAGACCACTCCCCGGTAAGTTCAGCGTACACAATTTCACGTTGATTATTTCCATCGTTAACGACCTCGTCCCACTTCTTGAGTCCCATAAAGCTAGCAAATTCGTTCGTGAAGGTAGTAGGTTTCGTGCTACTTTCGGAAATATTAAGATCCGAACATCGCGGTGAATTCGGCGAAGAATCCTCTGAAGGAACGGTGGCTGTACCAAGAGCGTCGTGTACATCACCAGGCTCGTTTCCCTCCCGATTTGAAGTACCTACATCAATTCCGGTCAGCCCACTTTGCCGCATGGTAGAACCACCGGTTATTTGCTCATTCGAGCCGCTCTGACTACAGAGCCTATTAAGCGTAGTATTATTCATCAATGCTTTGGTCAGCTGCTGTTTTTTCCTCAATGTCAACTGCGTGGAGATGTCAAATTTGCTCAGGTCCTTTATGGAACAAGACCACGGTTCTTTGCCGTCGTATTTTCTCGGGAAATTATACTTCTCAAAAGAAACCCTCCTAGGATGGGTCCTGGTTTTACTTGGCCTCTGCGCATACTCGCTAGAATTCTCGTTACCATCATTAGAGTACTCCTTAGAGCTAGTGTAAACAGGTGTAGCAGCTGTGAGCGATATATCGATGGGAAATTGTATCTGATTGGCATGGTTCGTCTCGTAAAAATTTTGCTGTTGTGGCTTGGTGTCTGGTAAAGGTAATACTGGCCGTTCCGAATTTTCTTCAAGTTTGCCGTCCAGATGGTGAAGCAAGTTCTCTCTAATGTTGCAGCTAACGCTGCTGTAAAACGAGCTGTCAAATTCCGGGCTTCCGGGACTAGTGAAGGCGTCTTTTTTCGGAGTATCATCTTCGCCCTTAGATTCAGGCTGCAATTCCCTTGTCAAAATCGGGGAACTACGATCCTTGGGTGATTCTTTACCGGCGTTATCCTGGTTTACAGATCCGTGCACGTCGTTAAAATGGTTGGCGAGGTTTTCCCTGGTCGCATATCGCGTAGAGCATTGAACACAGGCGTAGTATCGGTCTGGATGGCTCTTCGCCATGTGTCGAAAAAGGGAGTCGAGATTATCCAAGGCTTCGACGTTCGCTTCCGGCGAATCCCCGTCGGAAATTTCGCTGTTAACTCTCTCAGAACAATACTGACAGTTCTGAACCGTTCGTCTCGAGTTTCTTTCCGATCTTCTGCTGCCTCCACCGACCTGATGAACCCTCTCAGCGTGCCTTTGCCGCAGAGATATAGAAAGGAACTTCCTATCGCAGTATAAACACAAATGTCTTACCGTGGGCGGCGAGGGACGAGATGGTGATCTTTGGGGCGAAGAAGAAGACCCAGAAGTTGGGTTTTCGTTACTGCAAGTGCGGAGAATCGGCGCCACTTTATCCAGAGGAAGACTGCAGTGAAGACTGGTCGGTGAAGAGCCGGTAACCCGGGCTTCAGGGGTGTCTGTATCCCTCGTGCTTTCTTCTATAAGGTTGTTTATATCGTTTAGAAGATCGCTCATGAGTTCTCTGCACACGCCCATCAATTCGGCGGGACTTTTCGGCGGGGTAAGTTCATCGGCGAGTTGGAAATCGCAGGAAGGAGATTTTCGGATGACAATTTCACAGGTTTGATCATCGGGGCTGATGTCATCGTCCAGGTTTGTTGCTTCGATGTTTGGAATTCGGTCTTCGAATTCGGGTATAGAAACGGGAGTTTCTGTGACCCTAGCAACGTCCTCGACAACGTTTTTCGCGCCTTCGAGTGCCTCGTCGGCATTTTTGTCCGCTCCTTTGGCACCCTCGCTTCCAGATACGACGGTAACTACACTTCGCCACTCTTCACCTTCGATCTTGGTTCCCTCGCTCCCAGGATAGGAGGCCTCGGTTACATCGGTCGGCGAGAGGGTCTCGCTTTCCTTCATAGTTGCGGAAGACAAAACCCGGCTTTTACAGCTGTCTTCGGCCTCATTTTCCTCGACCTTTTCAGCCTCGTCCTTGATTACACCGTTGAGAACAGTCATAACGTACTTTTCGAGATTCTCGAGGTTTCTTTCGACGCTGTTCCTACCGTCGTTGTCATTTTTTTGTTGCTGAAGCTGTTGCTGTTGCTGTTGATGTTGATGCTGATGTTGATGTTGCTGTTGCTGTTGCTGGAGCGGCTGTGACTCGGGTACTTTTTTTCTAAGATTATTTATCACGTTACTTAGCCGGCTACGTTTGTCCAGGGCCGTCTGGGCCGTCCTGTTCGTCTCCTGGGCACCACGGTCACCACTTGCACTCGCTGGGTGAGTCACACCCAACTCCTCTAAGCTGTGACTCGACGCAACCATTTTCTTATTGTTATTACTATTTACCGAGGCAACCGGGGCGACCGTAACAGCCGCCAGTAATCCAGGATCAACAATTACCGTAGCCGATGCTGTCTCTGTAACAAAAATAAAAAAAAATAAAATTAAACAAATTTACATCAGTCTTATGACAATTCATTTCATGATCATTTAAAGCAAATTTATGAAATTTTTTTTCCAAATTTTCTCGCAATTTTCGACAGTGTACCTACATCACCTAAAAACACTTCGCAGCTGTCGTTCTCAAGTGTATAATGTGGTTTTCGTCGAGTCAGGGATAATCAGAACGCGCGTTGTGGTTTAAAACTTAGTGATAAGCTTTATTCATAAATGAAAAATAAAATATTCTTAAAATAATATTCAGGAAATTCTGAAATGAAAAACTGTGCGAAAATCGTCGTTTCTTGTTGTACATTAAAATTAAAATAAACGATAAAATTTATAACGACTTCGTATACAAACTAAAAAAAAAAAACTCTTCAAAAGAGTCCCGTCGTTTTTTATATCCGTCTATGATTATCCGAGCTTTTGTTAGGTACTCTGCATCCCTTGAATCTATTTTTTTTTTTTTTTTGTTCTCATCTTTATTCGGAGTTCTAAATATCGGTAAATTTTCTACTCCTATAAACTCATAGAGTTCTCAATTTACGATGTTAGTAGCTCTATTTTCCCATACACAAACGCCTATAACGAAAAGCCTAAAATAACGTCTAGGTGCGAGAGAATTTATTTGACGGCTTGCACCTCGTCAGCATTCACCCTCGTTGCTCTATGCTGTGCTTTGCTGTGCTGTGCTCAGCGCCAATTTATTTGTACACGACGAGGAGAAGTTCCTACTCTTTTCTCTCTCTTTCCTCCTCCTACCTCCTCCTCCGCCTCTTTCCTCTCTACATCGCTAGTATGTAGTGGATATACATGAATACATACATACATACGTATATAAGTTGGACACCAAGAAAACAAATCGTTCAAGTATACGTATACAGATACATATATGGGGTATTCCACGTCAAGTGAGGGAGCTTAAAACCCTCACTATTTTAGACTGACTTAATTATCGTATGTGGTACTTCTCAGGGTTTGAAATAATCAAATTAATTTTTTTCAAAATAATTTTGGGATTTTTCTGTTTTTTTATAAGTAATTAATATTTTTCTCGGTCATTTGTCGTGGTTCCACTTTGTTCTTTGATGGAAAGTGTTTCTAGGTAATCACAGATTTTATTGATAATTTTCAATTGGCTCCCATTGAGAAAAACGTATTTTTCACTATTCTGAAGGAATGAGAAATGATGAAAAATTGGAAAGATTTATTTGTTCATTTCAAACCCTAACAAGTACCATATATGATAATTGAGTCAATCAAAAATAGTGAGGGTTTTGAGCTCCCTGGTTTGACGTGGAATACCCCATATATACCTATATCTCGACTTTTTTTTCAACCACCCTAATATATACACGAATAGGAGTTGATTGCAGAAGAAACCAGGCGCGTAACCCAGGCTCTGCATACAGAGAGATTTAAAGCGTTGGTTTCCACTGAGTCAAAGCCAACTCGGCATACTCCAGGTTTTTCGTCTGTTCATTGCAGGCCGACCATCAGCATTTTTTCTCTGGTTGAATGGATTTGTTTTCGGAAGACATCGATTCGAAAAAAAAAAAAAAAAAGAATAGCGAATGGCCAGCCTGCAATAAACAGACGAAAACCCCGGAGTGTTCCGAGTTGGCTTTGACTAAGTGTAAACCAACGCGTTAATATCTCTGTATGCGATAGAGTAGATCGTTTGGCAAGATAAGATAAAAATTTCCTAAAAACAGGGTGTGATATCGCTGCAACGCTCCATAATCCCGGGTCTGGGATATAGGTTCTATTACAAATAATCTGACCGAAACACCGTAACCGGTTGATTTTTTATTTTTCATTTTTTTTTTTTTTCGAAAAGATAAACATGAATGAAAGAAAGAAAAAAAGATGAGGAAAAGCAGTGATCCGTACCCAGTGAGACACGCCTGAGTCGCCCGACCAGTTCGGTTCGCCTCTTCAAGAAATACGGAGCTGCTAACGGTACCCGATAAAGCTACGACGACACTAACGTTACACGCGGACGCAGAAGCGACCTGCCGCTCGCAATCGATGCAGTTTCTGAGGCTTCGGACATTTCGTAAGGGGACTCTCGATCGTCTTTCATATAAAAGAAATTTACCTGATAGGAGATAAAAAAATATATATCGGTTTTTCCCAAGCTCGAACAATAGTTTTTTTGAATTTTGTAAATTCGGAAGAATCTGGCATCATTAGGACGATCGACGATCGAAATAAACGCGTAGATATTGACTTTCGAGAAATATTAGTGGAAGAAAAAATGACCGCTTTTTTCAACTCGAGAATTATTGAATCGATTGATTCGGAAATTGGGTCGAATCCTATCGACTGAAAAAAAAAGTTATCAAAATCCGTCGAACCGTTTTCGAAACATTATTAATTGAAAAAAAAAAAAAAAAAAAAAAAAAACCGAACAATTGTCGATTTTTATATTTTCAATAAACTAACTCAAAAACTACTGCATCGATGAAATAAAAAATCTAATAAATTCCAAGATACGTAAAGGCACAACGATTCATCTAACGAATGTTAAAATTCGTTTATTCGGTTTTGAGATATCGATGGACAAAAAAAGTTGATCAGAATCATCTAAAGAGTAAAAATGGTCAGACCCGATTCTCTGGACCGCGAAACGTGCAGATTTAGCCGAAGACTTGGCTTTTCATTGTCGAATTTATTAAAATAAGGTCCTTATTTTTTTATAAGAAAATGAATAGCTGGGGGTTGAAGAGAGTATAAAAAAGTGGTAAAAATTGTAAAAATTGTTAACTTTTTCGTTGATTATTTATACATTCAGGTATACAATTTCAAATTCATGGTTTTATGGTGAAAATGGTACTGTGTGACCGAAGGACAAAGGGATTACATGTACATACACAATTATACACGTCTAAAGCCCCCTTTACCTAACTATAAGCCGATCCATACTAGAGTGTTATGATAAATGATTATAGATAATATAAAAGATGGTGTCAACATAAACCCGAACCCATATACCTTCCGACTCATAGCGTGTGATCAATTTAGTCCACAAGAGAGAGAGAGAGAGAGAGAGAGAGAGAGAGAGAGAGAGAGAGAGAGAGAGAGAGAGAGAGAGAGAGAGGGATGAAAAAAAGCGAGAAAGAGCAAACTGTAATAAAATTGCAATAACTTGAACGATAGGTTAAAACGGCAAGCTTTGGCTTTATTCTTACACGAGTGTTTCCACCGTTAGTATTAGGCATATACATATAAGTACACAGCCATAAGGTCGCCTACATCCCCCTCATTTTTTATTCAAGAAAGGAGATATTGGACTCGCTGGCTGGCGGCAGTGGTGAACCGCTTCTCTTCCCTCAGAAAAAAATTTACCTTTTATACATATACATATATATATATATAATATATATATATTTTTTTTTCATCGTATCACATAGATCGACCATAAAAAAAAAAAAAAATTTAAATTTTGTAACGTAGAATTATTCAAATTTCAAACAAAAATTTTATTTTCATACATATTTTAGTTTCTTGAGGTGAAAATCAGTTCACAAAAATAACATTATTTTTTATACTATATATATATATGTCTTTTATTAACTTATATATATATATATACCTATACCTACCACGGTTACGTCCCTATAAAAAAAATATATCAGGTGATACTTACACCTGTTAATTTTCCCAACGGTATAGGAAGCCATTTAAAAAAAAACTAAATAAACGGAAAAAAAGGATAAAAAAAAAAATGAGGGGAAAACCTAATTAATTGGCACGGCGAGGCTCGGTCCTAGTGTCGCCCGTGTCTTTTTAGTTTCCTTTTTTTTTTTTTGCGTGTTTAAATTTCGGATCTCGTATTACCGTGTTTCGTATCCGATTTCGTTATTGCTCACAATTACAGTATCTACGCGATTATTATCGCTTGCGATCGAGCGGATTAGTTGATCCACAGATTATATGGGTGAAATAAGGGCTACGCTACGGAATTTTTCCCGTCTTTTTATACACACGCATATATATATATATATATTCAGAAAAGAAAATGATCTTTTCTCTCGATCGGCAGAAGTCAGAATTCAACTCCTGTTTTTTATTTTTTTCCTATTTTTTATTTCTCCTTTTTTTTTTTTTGCTTTTCAATTTTCTATAACCGTTCTGCAATTCAACGCGTAAAGCGAGGGAAATAAAAACTAGATCGATATCGTACGAAAAAACAGCAGCAGCAGCAGCAGCAGCAGCAGCAGCAACGGTGAAACACACTTTTCACCCGACACGTCGTCGCCCTTCTTTTTCCGGTCGTGATGCAGCTATACGGACATTAACTCTAAATAAAATCACGGCTTCGTAAACGTGGGAGGAAATAAATAAAAAAAATTAGAAAAAAAAAAAAAAAAATCTACTTTAATTAGAATTCAAATTAAAGAAAAGAACGAAAAAAGAGAAAGAAGAAAATCAAAAAATAAAAAAAAAAAAAAAAAAAAATGAATAGAAATACAGAAAATGAAGAGAAAGATTATAAAATTAAAAAAATAGGTTTAGCTATACTTTTTCAATACGTGAAACATATGGCTGATGTTTTTGTGACCGGAAGTACTTTTTTTTTTCTCTTTTTTCTTCTTTTTCTCTTTTTGGTTTATGAACATATTATCTATCGGATTAAAAAGGTTGATAATTTATTTGAATTTTTGAAATTTTCGAATCTAGATAAATTTTCGAATCTAGAGAATTTATAGACTTAGTAAATATCCGAAGGATTGCAATATAACATATACAGGCTACTTTAGCAAGTTTGATTATATATAGAAAATTCAAGGATTTAGAAAATCTATACATAATATATGAAATTCAGTTATTATTTAGAGATTCCAAAAAATCAGAGCCTATGTTTAGAAAAAAAAAAAAAAATCGAGACGATGTGTGTCACACCCATATAATTCTATATAATAAAATTGGTATTTACTAATTACGAATCGTTGATAATTTATCTCGTCAATTGTGTAAATCTAAGATTTGAAGGTATAACAAATACGGTGTGATAATTTGACAACTTATCAAGTATAGGTATAGATATCGTTCGATTAGTCTTCCGCTCCCTTTCCTAGTCTCGCTGACTGATCAAAGAAAATCGCAATTCATTAAAAAACATGCTCAGTCCTCTTGATTATTCGAAGTGACAAGTTAATTGGTAAAATCCGATCACCCTCCCTGTTATTCGTCCATACAATTACCTACACTACGGCATTGAATTGGAATATGACGACAATAAAAAATTCTTCGATCGTATTAGAAGATAAAAAAAAAAAAAAAAAAAAAAAATAACAAGAACAAAAACAAAAACAATTTATTCCAATTTTATTGTATCGTTTCTGTTAATTCGTTGATTATTCTCGTTAATTAAAAGAATTAAAAAAAAAAAAATAGTGAAAAATATGAATTTGAATTCTTCATAAATATCAATATTTTCTAATAGGTATAATATGAAGTATAATATTCTTCAACAACAACCATAGCCAGTTTTTTTTTTTTTTATTTTTTTTTCCTGACCCTCCCCGAAATTTTCGAAACTTTGCCAGTTTGTAGATTAACTTTTATAGTTGAAGAGACTTTTAGTGAATTATTTAAGATTTTTGAAACATATCTAAAAAAAAAAAAAAATAGGTCACAGGAAAAAAAAAAAAAAAAAAAAAAAATGATATAATTTTCCGCAACGTGGCCATTATAGCAACAGCTACTATTTAATTGAACAAGTTGTACGTATACATAGGTGTATATATACTTGTACGTTACACGTTACGGTAGTTTAATACGTATTATACGGCAACAGAGTCGTCAAAGGAAAAGTTAAGTTTTTTTTTTTTTTTTTTTTTTTTATCAAACCACAAAACAAGGGTATAAATTGCATTGGGAAAATGCTAAACGTATTATTAAAAGTAGATAAATTTGAAAAACTGATTCGAACCGAAAAAAAAAGAGGGAAAAAATACGTGAAGCTCTGTTTATTTTTTTTCTTCTTTTTTCATTTTTTTTTTTTTTTTTTGTACTCTTTTAAAATTTGCGTTGATACTTTTTTTTTTCTTCTTTTCTTTCCTTTACAGGCTAAGCATATGTAAGGATTTGAATGAAGCCCTTTTAGCCTTTATGTGTGTAAATATTGTCGTCATAGAAAATGTTTTACAATTAGATTTACTGTAAGAGAGAGAAAAGAGAGGAGACATGCAGCTGACGTAACCTTAAGCTTTTACATACAACGCCCATACATATGGATTGTACATAGGTTATTTAATCAGCGAATAACTATTGAGCATTTATGTATGGATTTAGGGGAGACCGAAACAAAGTAAATACTTTTTCTCTTTTTCCTTAAAAAATTGTTTAACATAAAAGAAAAAATTATAAAGAAAAAGAAAACAGAAAAGATTTTTGAGAAAAAAAAGAACGAAAAATTTGACCGATTTTCAACTGAGGTGCCCACCTTCACCTGGTCTTTCCCTATGCAACTCAAAAGTAAAAACTTAAGGGTAGAATTGAATTTCCGAATTTTCAAAGTCCCGAACGGTGAAAATTCCGAATTTGAATATCACCGACTCAGAATTTGCAGAAAAGGTATTTCTCCGAAAGATTTTGAGACGAAGAACACCAAAGAGACAAATTAATCGTCTTGAGATTCACTTTTTGGAAAAAACAAACAAAAGTTTCAAAATCCTATCGATTATTTATGACATCACGATAAGTTATCGATTTAAGTAGATAAAACGGGTTTGCGTAAAGAGGGTCTCGATCATAACGAACTATTTTTTTTTTGTCTTCACGTCCTGAGAAATAAAGCAGAAATTTTTGTATTTCCGGGTTTTCGGGGATTTGCGGACTTTCGGTGTTTTGAGTTCTCTGCATTCCGACCTTTCGAAATTCCGATGTTCCGAACTTCAACGTTTCTGAAAATCGTCTCAAACGAATTTAGTATTTGGACCGTTCGGAACTTCAACCCGGCTGTCTTACATACTCGAGTTTTTTTTTTTTCTTTTTTTTCTTCTTACGTTTTTTACACAGCTAGTTTGGACTTTGAAGTTTATAATAATTGACGATACTGCAATAATTCTATAATCACGTTCTTTCAGTTTTCTCCGTTTTTTCATATTATCACTTTTTCGCAGAATGAAGCTCAAAAAACGTAATAGACTGAGAGATCAAAAGTACTAATATTCCGGTTCGCGACGTGCGGTTCACAATCGAAGGTACAAAAAGCAGAAAATAAAAAGGAAAATAAAAAGAGCAGTGGGGTGGGTAGCTGGGTGGTTGAAAGAGAAACAAAGAAGTTCATCCACCGAAAAAATGTTGGAGGAATAAAGAAATGAGGGTACGCGAATTCCCGTGAAACTTTTCATTTCAATTTTGACAATCACTCCTACCTACCCCTTAACCAACCCCCCCTTCATACCTTTTCCTTACCACGTTGAAGGCCTTTTGTTTAAAACTTTATTTTCCTTTATAGTGTTCAAACCCGCGAAGCTTATCACTCGCGAATTCTTCTCTCTAATTAACGTCAAGAAACGAGATCACGCCCTACTCCATTAATTCCACATCTCGGTCTGCATACAGCAGTCGTTCTATTCCTCTTTCCTTTTTTCTAATTATCCAGAAATATTGATAGAGAAAAATTGTTCGACTGCGATAATTACTTACAGCCGCTAAATTTCGAACTTTAATATCACGACTAGGGATACTCTCCATCATTCAACAGCCTAGGCTGTGAAGGTTTCGTTGAATTCCCAATATTTCACCTTCTGGCTAGTTGCTAGATAGCCAGCAGGTATCTATCATCGTCAATTCTTCTTCGACTTGTAACACAATAAATTTTTCCCAATTGATATTAAAGGGGGGTGCCAAGGTAAGAGGAGAAAAAAATGTTCATCGTATTCAATGTTTTATTACGACGAGAATGACGGACGGAAAATAATTGTGAAGATAGCATTTGAAAGCTATGAATTTCCGCTTCGAACTGAAAAAAAACAAAATTTAAATATCACAAAAATGAAGTCCGCTGCGTCCATTTAAGTAAAGCTCTGCAAAAAACGATTTTCGAAACGGTGACCACGTTTATAGGCAAACGGAATATCTGAAACACAAAAACCAATGCTTTTTGGAATCGTCAATGTACCCTCTAAGCTTCTATGGAATGAATTTTTGATCAACTCAAACGTGGTCAAGTTACGAATCTTTTTCGCATTTGATCGCGTTTTTTGGGATTTTTGCGAACGTTTTCATCAATTTTTCAAAAACGAAAGGTCGGATGAGAAATTCGTTCCATAGAAGCTTAGAGGGACATTGACGATTTCAAAAAGTATTGGTTTTTGTGTGTCAGATATTCCGTTTGCCTATAAACGTGGTCACCATTTCGGAAATCGTTTTTCGCCGAGCTCTACTTAAATGGACGCAGCGGACTCGATTTTTGTGATATTCAATTATTTTTTTTTTCAATCTGAAGCGGAGATTCGTAGCTTTCAAACGCTATTCTCACAATAATTTTTCATCATTCATTCTCGCCGTAATAAAACATTGAAAACGATGAACATTTTATTCTTCTCTTACCTCGGCACACCCCCCTTAACGGTATTTTCATTTTTCATTTCATTGATAATCAGAAATAAGAATAGGAGAAATGAGCCGGAAAAGAACAGAAAATAAACGAGGAAATAGGGAGGATCACTCGAATTACCTGCATTTCAAGATCCTACTCGCAGATCATAATTCTTGAGGGTTTTAAATCCACCGAAACATTCCCATTCCTTTTATTATTTATTTATTTATTTTTCAAACTTATCATTTTATGATTAAGAGACACTGGAAGTAGCGATGAACTATATTTAAACCGTTGGTAAAACTACCCCGAATCACAATTAATACATCGCTGTAGATGGTGCGAAAGCGAAGAAGAAGATGAAGGAGAAAAACCACTGACACACTCTCACACGATTTAAAAATCCGAATTACGATTCACTGGCCCTCACACTACTTCACACAATGAATACTAACGAAATGGAGAAGGCGATTGCGTCAAGTTTTACGTAAGGGTTGATTGCGTTACGAGGTTCCGAATTTTTAATGATTTTTTTTATTTTTTCTTTATATTTTCATCAGACTTTTATCTAATCGATTGAACTTTTCCCTCTTTCCTTTTTCCGTTTTCCAAGTATTTTTCACTTTCCCCAGGTGTGTGGGTACGCATAACGTGCAAAGAGGTAAAACCGTATGGGAATTTTCTTCTTCTTCTTCTTCTTCTTCTTATTTGTTTTTGTTTTTTTTATTTCGGTTAAGCCGACGCCGCGCAAATCTTAATTTGCAAAATTGAGGGTAGCGCAAGCGTCAGCAACGTCGTCGTCGATGTCCTAAGCGACGTCATCGCGCTGCCTAGCCGCCTTCGTCGACGTGCTCTTCTCTTCACCGACTGTTTTACTGACTGCTTCCTTCCCTGCTCGGTGGTACTCTCACTCCCTGCGTCGAACCCTGCTTCTGCTTCTGCTTCTACTTCTGCTTCTGCTTCTGCTTCTGCTTTTGCTTTTGCTTCTGCTTTTCCTGACGCCATTCCGCCATGCGGGGGGGAAAACTTCGGATCGATATTATCCCTACCCTACTCTCGACTACAAAACCCCTCTCGACCGTTACCCCTACAACCAAGGGTTGGTTCGTTGGTTGCTCCCAACACTAGCAGCTATCACGATTTACCTACAGGTACAACGGGAGTTTGCTTCGGGGGGTTAGGGTTAGGGTTAGGACAGAGCTAGGGGTAGGTAGGTAGAAATACCTTAAACAATACTGTCCTCTGATAACCGATGTATACATTCTAATACTAGTGGAAATGCCGAGTTTATATAATTAAAGTAGCGAAGCTATACGTTCACCGATGATTTGTATCATCGTTGTTGGATGCTCGGTTACATAATAACTGCGAGATACTGTAATAATAGTAATTGTAGATAATTCCGCGTTACCGTGTGAATGGAAATTATTGCCTCTTCGTTTTTCCGCCTTTTATCACTTCGCGGTAATATAAGAAAAATCGGAGTGTTGGTTTTTGTGGAAAAATTACTTATGCTCGTTTCAACGTATCTTTGCGTTAAGTAAAAATAGGTTTTTCCAAAGATTGAAGGTCGTTTGACAAACCTGACGAATTATGTATAAAATGACGAGATGAAAAAAAAAAAACAGAAATCAGAAATTCATAAGATTTCACGTTAGAATGACGGGAACGAAAAATGACCATGTATCGTTAATTCGAAAGAATACGACATTCCATTTTTTCGTTTTTTACCACAAATCTAAAATTTTCAGATACTTGATACCATTTCCGGTAATTACACGATCTTTTAAAATGAAAAAATGAATCAAGTGTGATTTTCTAAATTTTCGACTACATAGGTATAAGTAGGTATATAAACTGTTAAACGACGTATCATTAAACAAAGCTTAAAAGAGATTTAGAAATTGGTATAAGGAAGTAGGAAAGGACGGGGGTGTTTAATTCAGTAACTTTTGTTCCAAAGGATTTGGCCTCGTTGTTTGATTTAACGGGTATTTAAATCGGAATAAATTTACAAGGAATAAACTTTCCCTTGGTGGTGCATTACTGTATGAGGTTGAAGCTAACTGAACAATAACGCAGTTTCTGGTTAATACGAGAGGACTCGCGTCACCAAATCCTTCAAGGGCTTATCTTAGAACTCGGTTAATCATAATCTTGTATACATGGTTAGTAAAGCAAAATCAGGTACTTAGTATGCATGAAATAATTGCAAGAAAATAAGACAATCTATTCTTGCCCTATCATGTAAGGGTGATTCAGATTGACCAGACCATATTTTGAGGGTAGATGCCCCGTGAAAAACTGAGACTAAATTTCCTTTACCGAAAATCCGAGGGACCGATAGTTTCCGAGCTACGAAAGATCTTAGTCGACCAATCACAGAGCGTATAGGTTGCACCGCGCAACTTCCGCTCATGCGCAGCCCTGTCCGCGTCGTCTATAAGTTCTGCGATTGGTCAACTAAGATCTTCCGTATCTCCGAAACTATTGTGTCCTCGAATTTTTCGTAAGGGAAATTTAGTTTTATAATTTGGCAAGGAATCTATCCTAAAAAAAATGGCCCGATCTCAAGTCTGAATCGCCTTGAATCTGAATTGTTCCATAAAAACCAAATTCAAACGACTAATTTCGCGATATTCACTACCCCTATAACGAAGCCCTCAAATAAAGTTCTCTTCACAGACAATCTAGAGCTCAAATTACGGTCTCAGCGACATAAGAAATGAGAATCGAACGTATCCTGTAATTATTGGTAAGAGGGGTGCGCGCAGGAGCAAAGCTATAGGGTTGGGCGAGGGCGAGAACCAGGACGAGGGCGAGGGCGGCGACAACCACGACATAGGGTAAGCTCGCGAGCCTGGCAGTGCAAAATTAAACATTATTTCCATTTTTAAAATCTTTTTTGGGGTGTAGGTAGGATTTGGGACATTTGTATGATAATTTTTAGGACAGTTTGCGATAAATTAATTTCGACGCAGTAGTATACATGTGAAGTTGTAATTTTACATTCTGGAAACAAGCTTTTACACAGTTAAGCAGTAATCCACGCTTCTTAATTCTAGTCGAGTGATTCTGATGTCATGTGATTCTGCACAGCAGATTTCGTAGCCCTGTATATATTTTTGCGGTTGTGGGTTTCTACGCATCGGTGTGCACAGCGGTTTCCCGTTTTCAGGACACTTTTTCTTGGTAGCGAGTCCAGTTAACGTGGATTTATTGATATTGACCCTTAAACTCGCTTTGCATTCTTATATATTTATTTCCGCGAACCGAATATACCATAGCTTTTGACTTTGACTTCGGAGAGCCATCCGCAGTTCGTTTAAAAAAAAAAAAAAAATTTTTAAATTAAAATTCTCGACAAATTTACCTTCGGTTCCGAATATATTAGATCTAATGGAAATTACCTATTCATGTGGGATACACCTCGGAAATTCAATGGGGATATCGTTAGTACGATCTTTCTCAAGCCACTCGAAGGTCTTGTCTCAATCACTCTCATATTTAGTAGGTCACAAAATGCGTGATTTATTCTTTCGAAAATGGTCAAAATTTCATTCGGTACAGGGTATAGAACGACGAGTATAATGGTTGCCATGATTCGCATCCAAGGGTTGAAATTTGAAAAGATTTTCAATTTTCGACTCATTTTTAACGGCATCCGATCTAATTTAGGAACATTTCGCGAGTATACATGTATATACTATTTATACAGTATATACGGATTTCGGGATTTCAAAAAAATCTCAAGAATTTCAAAAATTTTTCATTCAACTCACGGCCTTCGAAGTAGTATAGTCAAGTAAAAGTCAGAATTTTTAAGTCAACGCCTTAATCTCAATTATAAGATACGTAGTCAAAGTGAAAGCATGATGATGGTTGTACGGGCTCAGATCAACACGGCTGTTTTGATTGGAAAAATATATATGCATACAACTTTTTGACACTGACGCATGAATGAAGCTGTTAAAAATCTCAAACGGTTCATAATTTCTGTCTAATAAATAACGCGATTAATAAATTCTGAAAAAATTCATAATCCGCGTTATTAGAATATATATATGTATATTATTTTTTTTTTCAAATCGTTAGCAAAGATTAGGAAAAAAAAAAAAAAGAAATTGTTTTTAAGGTATGCCTGCACAACACCTTTTACAAAATTATCTTTACTTACCCTAAACACTATATTGTTTCCCTTGATCATTAATTAACACAGTCCCCAAAAAAAAAAAAAAAAGAAGATAACTAAACTGAGGCAAACTACTTCAATTATAGCCACATACATGATATAGTAATTGAGGTTGCAGGTATACATTTACCATCTCAGAATATACCTTCATACGTTTCAATATTCTAGCCGTTTATTACTAGTTCCGAGGTAATTAGAGGGTTAATGATTTCACCGTTTACCCTATGCGTATATAGGTATGTGTGTATAACATTTATAATACGCTTTTGTATTAGCCTGAAACATCGACAACGTACGTTCGATCGTTAGGTTTTCGCTCATTTCGAGAATCGAAATGTGACGAATCGTGTTTTATTCAAATGGGGGAAATTCGAAGGTTTTGGGACGGTACTTAGAATTGAAATATGAAACTGGGGTCTCGCTACACTTTTTTTTATCTATTTGGAAACCTCCTGGCCCATGCGGGAGCATTGAAATTTGAAAATGATCGAATTCAGGACCATCCTTATGTACCTACCTATCTGAGTGACCTAAACGTCTTAATTTACATGAGTCGAAGCTATATCGACGTCGATGGACGCCGATAGCGTCGCCGCGCGAGTTGGTTTGACCCATGCCTGATAAGAGATAAGTGGGATCTATCCAGCACAGCAGCCCGCGGCGGATATCTTCGGACGAAAACCGGGCCTATATACTATAGTCGGGCGGTTAATCAATGCGTCGATTTTATTCCGCGGTTAAAAAAGAATATTATTTTCCCATAGTTTTTCGGCCCCTCGTTAACCCTGCGGACTATAACTGTATGGCTGTATGCCATACCCGATGCCTACACGTTAGATCAGGTTTTCCAACAAAAGTATAAAGGCAAAGGCTGCGCCATGGCTACGGAGTGACGTAGTCGACGCCATCTTTACTTTTCGCGAAACGAAACGACGCGACGCGATGCGACGCGACGCCTGCCTGCTTGGCATCGCGTGGCCTTGCCTGCCTCACGCGTCGCGACGTTCACGTAAATTTTTTGTGGGTATATATATAGGTACGGGTGTAATTTGTTTTTTTTTTTTTTTTTTTTTTTTTACCTCATACCTGGCCAAAATTATCTTCCAGTCTTGTTGGATTTTCTGAAAAAATTTTTACCCGATTGAAAAATCGCTCGTTAAAGTTAGAATTCGGATTTTATCACATCTGAATTTAAAACTCATGGAAATGTGTCGAAGTTTTGTTGCTAAGCCGGTTTGGCATTTTGAATTTCGCGTAATTGAGACGAAAAATTGAAAAAAAAAAAAACAAAATTAAAAATTCAATAAATGAATGAACTAAGGTAATTTTTTTACTTCGATTTAATGACATTTGAAACAATTGATACAAAAATATAGAAAAAAAAAAAAAAAAAGAAAAAAACTCGATGAATTTTTTCAAAATCTCTGTCATCTTTTTTTCCATTTTCGAGTAATAACGGGGTGGAAAGATGGAACGTCCTCTAATCGAGTCTGTATATAATTATTGTGTGAAGAAAGTTTTACGACAAAATTATATAGAAGCGAGAGAGAAAGCAGAATAGAAAAAAAAAGGCTTTTTTGATGTCAAACGTCGGTTTTTGGGTTGACTAAGATCTTTTTTTTTTTTTTTTTTTTTACGGCATTTTCAATTTTTCAACATTTTTTTGGGATAAGTATCTCTGCACATATATTTCCGACAATTCTGATTTTTAACATTCTGGTTTGTGGTCAGAATATGACAATAAAATAGGCATTGCTGATAGCATGTGCTCTGCTTATCAAAATTCGATATTATTAAAAAAAAAAAAAATTGAAAATTTCGTCAACAAATTCGAATCACATAAAAACAAAAATACTAAAACCTACTGGGTCTTTCCATACAGAATTCGAGAATATTACGTCAGCCTTAATTTCGAGCGTCGTTTTTTTTTTTTTTTTTTGAAACGCCGTAGATTTTGGTTTTTTAAAATTGTCCTTGCGTCCAACCGTTCCCGAGATTTCACTGTTTAAATGAAAAATGAAAAAAGACAAAACCTTAAGTATTCCGTCCAAAGAAAAAAAAAATCAAAAAAACAAAAAATTTAAAATCTCGTGAATTCGTTCTTATCATATAGCCCGATTTGTTGTAATTTTGTAAAGATTTTTTATTGTTTTTATTTGATTTTTTATTATTAATGTCTGAAGTGACGCGGGATGCCCCATATACCTATACCTCACACGGTATGTAGAAATACAAAAAGAAGACGAAAAGTATAGCTGAGTATAGAGATAGACTAGAACCGCAAGATAATCCGTGCAAGGTGTGATATGGGAAACGTTCGACGCGAGAATAAGACCGAGTTGATGTACTACCTATACGTGTGTACGCATAGCTAGATGCAGCAAGAAAATACTTGAGAAGTAAATAAGAAGAGAGACGACGGCCACGGAGATTCAGTCACAGTCTTGTGGTCTGTCTCTCGTTTCTACAAATAGTTGGAAAGATTGAACCGCCTATACCTGCATCAAGAAGACAAAAAGAAAAAAAAGAAGAAGAAGAAGAAAGAAAAAAAAAACCCCGTAAAAAAAAAAAAAAAGTAAAAAAGAAGAATCGAAAGAAAAAAAGAAAGAAACTCGTAGATCAGGTCTCTGGCTTACTGGCATTCTCCGTGCACGTTGCACCCACCTTCCTTTTATCCTTGCGAAGTTCCACACACAAATCTACCTACTATATCACCGCGCCGTAGGTATACGACTATTATCTGTATAAGTAGCTGTTATGTGTCTTTTATCACGGAAATAGGAAACAGTCATCGATTTATCTCGCGCCCTAGTGACTCAGAACAATGGGAGTCATGTTATTCAGCGATTTAATTGATTCAACTAAAATATAAAGGGCTTTTAAATCTCCGTGATAAATAAATCGTTCAATAGTCTAAGTAGATAATAATATACAGGTTGATTCAGAATTCATGACGAATTTGTTAACGGGTTGATCCTTGTCAAAATTGGGATCTAAAGTCCCCCATCCATTTTACCAAAAAATGATTTTTTTCCTTGGAAGAAAAATATACGATGTCGTTTTTTTTTTTTTTTTTTTTTTTTTTTTTTTCCCTCAATTCAAGAGATTCGTCACGAATTATGAATCGCCTTGTATACCTAACAATTGATCGCTATTTAAAATTCACAAACTTTTTAGATCTTATGTCCTTTATTTTTTTCTTTTTTTCTTTCTCTACAAACAGTCAGTCCTTCTTATCATCCTTATTTTCTATATTTATTTCGTTGATAAGCGCAACAGGCTGAGGTCATGGCGCGTTACATAATCGGCAACATCCTGGTTCCGATAAACAGAAAGACAGAAAGATGGAAAGAAAACAAAAAAAAAAAGGGTAATAAAAGTTAAAAAAAGTACGGGAGAGTATACCTATATATATTGCGATAAACGTGGCAACGTAGCGCTATAACACAGGAGACGCGCTTAAAGCAGCGTAATTAGCGGCTTGAGCGATTGTGCAAATTTGAGCGTGGCATCTAAGATCGTGAAGATCTTTGAGACTACAATAGAAAAAAAGAAAAAACGATATCGAAAAAGAGAAAAAAGCGGAACACGATCCCCAGTTTTCTCAATCTTCAATTTTCTCGCTTTACTTCAATCTCGAATTCACTTTTCTCTCGCGAGATTGCAAATGATAAAAATATAGTCGTGAAATTTGAGAGTCTTGAGTAGGAGGATCTCGAAGGTATGGAAACGATACCGTAAAATCGTTTCGAGTCAAGTCAGCGCAAGGCAAACTACGTAACCTATTTTATACTGGTCGAGGCCAACACGCGTCCGAGTAGTCCGAGTAGGTAGGTGTATACGTGAAGTAAAGCTACTACTCACTGCACGCGTTGCGCGTCACCGATTAATAAAGCCCGTTATAGACGGTCGTCGTATCATTTATCGCACGCAATGTGCGGAGACGAATTTGCTAATTGACTAGAACGTTGTGCCTAGATATGTATTAGGGTGGTCCTTAATCCGGTCATATTTGAATTTCAATGCTTTCATGGGTGAGAAAGTCTGCTATAATATATACAAAAAAAAATAAAAAAAATTGTAGTCTAAACCCCAGGTTTCTATTTCAATTCTACGTACTGCCTTCAACTTCGAAGGCTTTGCGGAGGTACTTAGAATTGAGATAGGAACCTGGGGTCTTAGTTAGACGTTTTTATATGTATTTGAAATTCGAAAATGATCAAATTAGGGAACGCCCTAATACACATGTAAAGACTTGGGAAAATGAAAAGCGATAAAATAAAAAAAAATAAGAAACGTTGAAATTTGGAAAAAGGAAAAGGTCGTCAAACGGCTTAGGCTAAGTCTAACCCGATACGACTCAGCTCAACCTTAACACACACGTACCACATGGTATGATAACCCTTTTCGAGTTATTGTATCACCATCATAATACGTCGGTGAGAGACAATTTTGCGTTAAATAACGAAGAACTATTTTTTATTTATTTATTTCTTTATTTTATTTTTTTTCAAAGAGGAGATTTTCACGTCGAATGGAAATTCGTGATAGAAGTTTATGCAGAAATTAAAAGAAACGGAGTGTCTAATTGAATCTGGCGCAAAAATTCCCTGAGAATTCCAGTTTTTTTTCCCCGAAATTTTGAGATTTTTCAATGAAGAAAAATTTTTTTTCCAATTAGCAGACACTCTGTTCTTAAAAAGTAAAGAACTGGGTTAAAAAATGTTTACTTGTAAGCCGAATCTCTCTTCCGAGTATATTCGTAGAATATATTCCATTTCTGTAAAGAAGAAGCTGAAAGTGTTCACCTCCACACATTCAAAAAAGAAAGGAATCAAAAATAGGAGGGAAAAAAAAAAAAAAGAAAATTAAAAAAATCTATTAGATCGGAAAAAATCGTCTTTTCTCTCATACGAAAACGAAAACGAAAGAGAAAGAAGAAGAGAAAGAGAGAAAAGGTTGAAATGGGACACGTTACAGATGCTCTATAATGTAAAACGTTTGCGATTAGTTAATGGTGTAATAATAGGTACCTCAGGTAAATTTACAGCCAAGGTATACAGGCAGGGATGTATAAACGGGCAATTTACCTGCCAACCTGTTCTCGGTACCGTTGGGTTGCGCGTCGCGTCGCCTCGCGTCGTCACGTCAAACTTCGACTTCCGGTCAACGCTCGATTCTCTTACGTTAGTGAAGCGTCACGTCGGGGCGCCCCACGCAGGCGCAGCGATCTATCATCAGGAGGCGTCGTGAACATCGACAAATGTAACTCTTTCCTCTTCTACTATTCCCTCAGATTTCTTTTTACTCATAAGTTTTATTCGTTCAACTTTTCCCCCAAAGTTGGGTAATTTTTTCTAAAAAAGTTTAAGCCGGATATTTGGTAAAGAATTTTTTGAAAATAGTCCCTTTTTTTTTTTTCGAATAAATGAAGATTTACATCTTTCGAGGATGAAGGAAAGTTCCCATTTTATTATAAGGCGTAAAATTTTCCACCCGTTTTTTATTTTAATAAAAATAAAAAATAAACTGTTCAAACTGTAGTTGGCTAATTTTTGGGGTGATGAATAAGCCGATCAACCCTGAAATGCTACAGGGGTATATATTTTGGGTAAAACAATTTAAGAGAAATCTTGTGAGGAAGAAATGGAGAAGAAGCTGCGGGGGAGAAAAGTTGAGAAAATAAATAAAAAGTTTACTGCGGCTAAATCGACTCAACTTTTCGCAACAGTTTATACACGAGTTTTTTTTTTTCGGTTGTAGGTGTGGATACGTATGCATATAAGTATACATATAGGTGAATGCGGATATTGTCAACGAAATAGAGATAATAAAATTTCATTATAAATTAAACTCGAGGTTTAATGGTGAATTTTGAAAACAATTTATTAACGTATTGATGTAATTATTGCGTACGTTGCGTTGGGCGATTCCTTATGGAATATGAGTTTATCAAGTGTTTGAGGTGTTCACCTTGACACAGTTTTCATACAAGGTGCGTGTGCAGCTCTGGTGGTGATAATATGGGCGCAGGTAGATATTATGTAGCTGCTCTACCTAGATGTGTAGGTTATTCATAATACGTTTTGACTAAGTGAAAAAACCCAATGCAGACGACGCAGATTACATCAGGCATTGATAGCCACGTATCCATATAGTATACGTGCATAGTTATATAACACATGTATGTATAACGCAGAGGTATATGATGAGCAACTAGAATTGCAAACGACAACTTATGGCGGCGCTGATTGTATGGGAGGAAATTTGGCGTGACAATCAGAAACTCGGCAAAGCAAATGCCCGAATCAAATTTCTCTAGACCTCTTTCGATGCGATTGTGTAGTATAGAAGATGATTTAGTTTGAACGGGGCATTTGCGGATAGATTCCCCGCGAAATTCTAAAACTAAATTTCCTTCACCAAAAATTCGAGGGACCGATAGTTTCCGAGCTACGAAAGATCTTAGTCGACCAATCGCAGAGCGTATAGGTCGCATAGCCAGGACACTGCGCAGCTTCCGCTCATGCGCAGCCCTGGCCGCGTCACCTATAAGTTCTGTGATTAGTCAACCGAGATCTTTCGTAACTCGGAAACTATTGGGTTCTCAAATTTTTGGTAAATGAAATTCAGTCTTATAATTTCGCAATAGATCTACCTTCAAAATATCGCCCGCTAAATCTGAATTCAAGGGTACATAATTTTTTTATTGTTTATTTTTTAAAAAATGGCAAAGAAACGGAGAAATTTCATAGGAAGATTTTCCACTTCCGAGCAGTGGAACATTAGAAAATAATTTATGAAATTTGAGGCGGCCCATTTTCACTAACTTTACCCAATTATCAAAAATAATTACAGCTCCAACTATTTGAACTTTTTTTTTTTTTTTTTCTTCTTTTTTTGTTTTTTCTTACTTTCGATATATGAACCGGACGTGATACTTTGGTGTCGTATTTAACCTAGGCTTGGTCCAGTGCAGCTGCCTGCAGGAGATGACTAATTGACCAAGCGACCCTCCGGGCGCAGGCTTGAATCCAGAGGCGATAGATAGGAACAGTTACGGATAATAATGAGGGAGAGAGAGAGAGAGAGAGAGAGAAAGTGAGAGAAATACGTTTTATTTATAGATAGAAAAAGAAATAAAATGAAGCTGGAAAGTCCACTGTAGTAATTAGAATTGTCTATATAGATTCTACATCTGTGACATATTTCTTTTCTATTTTTTTTTTTCATCATAATAAGTCTGTTTCATAATATAGTATGTATACATATGTATAATTATTAATTGTAAAATTTCATGGCGAAATGATATAGTTAGCATATATATATATATATATATATATTTTTTTTTTCTTATCAAAAGAAACTAATTAACGAATATTGTAATTTAAAAAATTACAAATCGCTAACTTTTTTTTTTTTTTTTTTTTCATTTTCGACAATATCGACAATACATGGAAATTTTTCGTACAAGATTTTCCATAACCCAAAGTTAAGCAAAGTCAATTTTTTTTTTTTTATAATTTTTTTTTTTTTTCTTGAAACCACGATAATACAAGAGTCGGAGTAAAGATGGCTACAAACTAAGCACTTGGCTTCTCAAACTTCCTCGAGTCTTATTAAACCCTAGCTGCAAAGTCTGGCGACAAGGCGTCGTTAGAGGCGTCGTCCGGCGTCGTAGTTGGCGTCGTGGGAAAGGGGATGGACTAGAAAACGTTGAGGAGGTAAAAGGAAGTATAAGGGGATGAAACGAGGCCAAGACTTATCTGTGGGGAAGGAAAACCGCACTTGCTACCAACCCTATCCTTTCCTTTCTTTTCCTTTCCTTTTTTTTTCATTTTTTTTTTTCTAACTTCAGACTCCATGTAAGTATACCGCATATAATAAGAGGAAAAGAATGACCGCGGGCGAAGGGATTCAAGCTGACCATTTGAGTTGTTACACGCGAAAAAAACTAATTAAAAACTAATAGAGAACGAAAACCAAAAAATAAAAAATAAAACACACACGATATGTGTAGCTAATATATGTGTATTTGATTTAACCGTTCCTTCGACAGGTGAGTGTTTTTTTTTTTTTTTTTATTTTTTATTTATTCTTTCTTTCTTACCCCTGTACTTTATTTATTTAGGTACTTTATTCCGACAGAACGTTTTAATTAATTTATATGCTCATTAAATGAGTAGAAGTATAGCTCTAGTGTGAATAGATGAATCTATAATGAGGAGATTATAAAATCTGTGACGCGGACGAACTTGACGGTTAGTTATCGATTTATTTTTTATTTTTTACCTCATTTATTGAAATCAGCGAAAATTATTTGATCATTTTAATCAAGGGTTGAACTCGGTGAAATTTTTACAAAAGACCGTCTCGTTAGTTTAGAAAATTACATACAAAGAAAAAATCTGATCAATAATTTCGTCGAAATAAAAATTAAATAAATAAAAATGTGATAAAATTATAAACGCAAAGAACTTATAACGACGCTGATAATTTTACGCAAATTTTCTGCCAATAATTTCGTTTATAATTATACTTTTCAGTAATTTTCAAAACGAGAAAATGATTTTCATTAAAATTTCATCGAACTCTTCCCTCGCTCAATTAAACTTCGGGAATCGTGAATGGAAAAATTCAGTTCTCAAAATCGAACAGATTGATTATTGAAAACGAGTCTTTCGCGAAGATAGAAATTCTCACGTCGACGTCAAACGTCAACCGTTTAGACTACTTCGATTAATTTTTTTTTTTTTTTTTCGATTTTTGTTTTTGCAATTAATTACACTTCCAATGACTTTTTTCATCCCCCCTAATTATCATATCTTTTTTTACCTGAATTTTGACCGTAGTTATATTTGTCAAGGTTTTGATGAAAAATGTCTTACCTGTGGACGAGGTCGGCGGTATAGCTAGTGTCGGCGGCGTCGATGGCGTCGGCGGTGCCCTCACGTTGGTGTCGTCGACGGAGGGTGTGCGTTCCCTCATGCTCCCGGGTCTCCCCGGGCTGCAGGCTGGCTGACGCCCTCGGCACCCCCCTCAGAGCCACCGCTCTCGCGAACACGTACTTCGTCGGGCACCCCTGAAGCATGTCAAGGAACACAAAAGATGATATACGCTTGCCTCGGGTAAAATTGCGGTAACGATTCTCACCTTCAAAACTGGCGACAAAAATAGAATTTTTTGATTATCTCATTTTATTATTATTATTATGTTTTTTTTTTCCATGAATTTAGATGAAATCTGTGTGACCGTTATGCCCCGAGTTGAGGCGACGAGCTTTTTCGACAAACATATTAAAAAAAAAAAAAAAAAACACAACGAAATTTCAAAATCCAACGTGGAATCGGTATAGAAGTTTAAAATCTTTGATGGACCGATTTCAGCAAAATTTACTGTAGAATCGCGTTTTTATATATTTCGTAAGGGAATTCTGTGCCGATAGATGAACTACGCCGATTCCCTTGCGGACTAGTTTCTTAATTAATTCCAAAAAGTGGTTAGACCTGAAATTTCATCGGTAGATTTTCCGGCTCTTATTTTTTTCTTTATTTCTTTCTTTTTTTTTTTTCCGAAGTTTGGTATGTTTCCAAAGGAAGGATCTCTGTCGCGTGTTTTTACAGAAAGGAAGTTCAAATATACCAGTGAATCGGTGCAAAGCACCGCGGTGTGGATGGGCGACGGCGCGGGCGTCGCGGCCATAGCCTATCGTTTATTTATATTCCTTAAATTTCCATAAACTGATGGCTCGAGGCTCGAGCACGATGTTTGTCGTTGTCTTTTGATATCAACGGCCGCAGGTTCGACTTTCAGATCTGACGGTGGTTATGGGGTGCCAAAAGATCAAGGAGACGTGTGTGAAAATATTAAAAAATCTTCGAAGCTGCAGAGGACATGTTCGGTCAAAAGTCACGATTTTTTATTCGATTTCGATCTTACAGTTTAAAAAACCAAAGAACGATTCAAAATAGTTAAGAGATCAGAAATTCAGTTCCGAAATTTAAGAAAACTGATTATCAGGTCAATTTTCGGTATCGATTAAATTATTCGATAAAAATTACCCGAAGTGATTTCCGGCTCGAAATATCTCGAAGAAAAAATGTTTAAGACGATTTTTGCGGCAAGTTTCCATTTATGTTATAATAAATATATTAGGCTCGTGCAGCGTTCCGGAGTAATATCGTTATTTATTCCGTTACAACCTGAAAATTTTGTAAAATAAGGCCAAAACCAAATCCTCGTGGAAGGATATAGGGCTGTACACACACATTTTATGAATTATAAGTATTTCCATATAAATAGAATAGCAAAGATGATTCTTCATTTTATAGTTTAAACTGGTATTACTCAGCCAGGTTTCATGACAGAGAATTTCGCATAGTGCTATTTAACAGAGAATTGAATTCCCCAAAAAAATTGTCCCCGAAGATATTTTCATAAACTCAATACTTCATCCGCGATAAGCGTTCAAAGATAACTTTAAGCGCTGATAATTTGCGAGCCGTTGAATCCGTGCAGACAATCGCGATTCGAAGAAAATTTTTTGCAGAGAATTTAAGTTTCTGTAAAATCGCGATATGCGAAATTCTCGCCCACAGGAATCGGGCCCCGAGTAATACCAATAGAGAAAAAAAAAAACAAAAAAAAAACAAATCAAATCCTCCTGCGTTATTTGAATGGAAAAATTTATAATTTAATATACAAAATGCCCCTTGGCGATATCCTTTCGCGAGGATTTAATTTTTGCCTTATCGCAAAGGACTTTCAGGAATAAGGAAGCGAAAAAAAAAAAAGAAATTATATTACCCTGCAGAAACGGCACACCTTAGTGTGCCTACAGATTATTATCAGCTATGGGAAGACCGCCCACGATTTATACGCACTATAAAGTCTATTAACGCTCGATTTAACAATAGATCAAATTGTTATTATAATTTGCATGTAATAATCGGCGAATATTATACGCAGGTCTAAAATCCGCGTGGGAGGACCCAGCCTCGTCGTTAATAGTTAAGACGGTACAGAGAGTGACTGACTGCCTCGTATGTACACGAACACGCGACGAACGTATGTACGAAATTACGTTACGCGTTTACTGCACTCGCGTATAACCGTTTAATAACCCATTATTCCGACGCCGCACGTCGGACCGCTAACTAACACGTGGGAAATATGAAAACAGTCGTACCCAGCTATACCGAATAGTTGCAATTTCGGTCGACCGCTATTCGAGGTGCTTTGGGCCTTTTATAGGCATAATTGAAAGTATTCGAGCTGTTGAAAAAAACAAATATTTGAAAAAAAAAGGGGGGAGAAATGTGCCGGCAAAAGAAAAAAAAAAAAAAAAAAAAATCAAAATTTCAGTGTATATATAGAGCGTTCAAAAAATTGTACCATTTTTTTGAACTCTTAGCAAATCCTGTTTTGAAAATTTATTATTATACCTAGTAGACTGTGTCTCTCCCTAATTAAAAGCCGGTTTTTACTGGATGCGAGAAAGTTGTTCTCAGTTTAAGAGTGAAATTTGTAAAAAAAAAAAAAAAAAAATGAAAAAAAAATAAAAATATAATTGAATAAAATCTCTTCCTTAATCCAAAAAATTGTTTACTCAAAGAGTAGTGGCAAAAAATAAGAATAAAAATTTATTCTGAGCGATCAAGGAATTACCTTAAATTTCCAGGCTTTTGATTTCATGAAGAAATAAAATTCTCTTAGAATTACAGGTCTTCAAGATTTTTTTATTTTCATTATTTTTACAGAAAATTAAATAGAAATATTATCGGACACTTTGTATTTTGAAAATTCGCTAATAATTGACGGGTAATAAATAAAAATTGAAAGATGTATAATAATTTTATTTTTTTTTTTTTTTCTCTTTTTTAATCGTAGATATAAACTAACGAAGAAAGCTTAGTAACGTGAGGGTCATTCCCTCTGGAACCTGCAAAAACGCTGTTGTCCAGCGGGTTTCGTTTTCTCTTTTCCCCGTTTCCATCGCCACTTGGAAGGCTTGGCATTCATCCCGACGCGACGGTCCCCGGTTGTGTGGGTGCTTTTCATCGATTTTACCAAAGTAAAAAAGAAGAAAGCGAAAGAAAAAAAAAAAACGGAAAAAATAAAACAGAAAAAAGAGAGAGAGAGAGGGCAAACAAAAACTGTACGTACAAGTACTAGACGCATTCTCACGGCTTGGTTGTATACATATATATAAGTTACGAAAAATCGATCCTATAAAGCATATATATATATAGGTACCTCCTCTATACCTAACTATCTACCGCTTCAGATGTAATTCTGGAACGAACGATTTCTTTTATCACGTTTTTGTGGCTTGATATACAAGCCGCAAAGCCGAGGGCCATGAGAATACATACTAACCATAAATTCATGCCATGAGTTTAGTTTAACACGCTCGCTATATTGTTCCGGTATGTAGTTATGTAGTTATATCACGCGTGTGTATAAGGATGAAATGATAAACCGTATGTACGAATTATCCCTCGACTTTCTCCGACTGTTTTTGCATTCAGTTTTATTTTATTTATTTTTTTTCAATTTTTAATTTTTATTTTTTGACAAATTTTTCCGTTTGGCCTTTCGGTGTTTTCGAATGTCTGTATTCCTTATACCTTCCGCGGAATCTCAGTATTGTGAATCTCAACGTTTCTGATAATTCGACATCGTTTTAAACGAATTCGGAATTTAGACCTTTCGAACTTCACCCCGGCCCCTATTTTCCTTATCGCCAAGGTGATGAAAAGTATTCAAACTATGTCTGGGATCGAAGTACATACATGGCTTGATTCACGTGGCATACGGTGTGTGTACGTATATGTAGATTTTAGGTATACCTATATCTTCGTTGTGGATACACAGATAAGCCCTAAACCAAAGAAGTAAAAGTACCCTTACCAATACATGCAGCGGTGCGTATAATAGAGAAACTAAAGCCGTGAATTTCTGAAGGAATTTTATTCCTCCTTAGCTTTAGGCGTAGCTAGAACCACGGTACGGTTGGTATAGGGTAAATATCTACCTGGGTTAAGCCAGGGTCTGACCCATAGTAGCCTCTGTCCAGCGATTATACCTGAAGATTGAGACTTGGTTACCTGCCGCCGCGAGACTGCCCCAACAAATTTTGTCGAACCCGTATAAATAGAGTCTTGTAGTATGTAGTAGGTATACGGTCAGTCGGATACCAGGAATATTATACGAGCGAGTAAATATCACTTATCTATGTATACAGCTATATCTGACGACTTAGCACCGTTGTTTTTATTTCTATAGTCTCAGTGAATATTTCTGATGACCAGAAATTCGGAAATTCAAATTCAAGATGGAAGAGGATCACGGGGATTGTGGCCTGATGGTATTCTACGCAACGCCACCTACAAATCTTGATATAAAAAACCCCTCGCATCTTAAATCGTGCGACTATTAGTATAGATCGAAGTGAAGCCTGTGAAAGTGACATAGGTTAACTGTGGACTCAATTTCGAGGTCAATTTTAGTCCGAAGTGAATCCGGTTCCGTGAGGTCACTCAATACCGATGTAATTCTGGCGTGGACTAGGGTTGTCAAAAAATATTCAAAGTCTCATATGTTTCAGAGTGTTCAAAGTCCGTATACTAAAAAGTACAAAAACATCAAATTTTCTCGAATTTTTCTCGGCCAAACTAACGAATATTTTTGAGAACTTCTGGTCTAGGACAGAACTGGGTATTAGGACTGTATGTGTGCAAAATTATACATCGATCTGACTAGTGGTCACTTAGTTATTAATTCCACAGTTAACCTAGTTCATTTTCACAGCCCCTTTTTCAACCTATGCTGATAGCCAAATGACGTAAGATGCGAGAGTTTTTGAAATGCAGATTTGCAGCTAACGTTACGTAGAATAAAGGCCTGAATCAGGATATATGGATATCGTTTACTTCAGTCTCTAAAATCCCCGGAAGTGTGTCTAAAAATTTGAGTAAAAAGAAACAGTAGGTATTTTAAGAGGAGTATATCGTACAATGAAAAAAAAAAAAAAAAACAAAAAAGAAAAGAAATTTGAGAAATATAGCTAAACGAAGAAGGCACAAAGTCGAGCGTAAAAGAATCGCGAGAAGAGGATTGGACGCTTTAAATGGGCAGCACTACGGCGCGGTAGTGCAGTGAGCACTGAGCACTGAGCGTAGGTATATGTACACGTTGACGTATGGCTCTCAGGTGTAGGCTAGCTATAGGTAGGCAAGAAGTACCTACATACGTAAGCACCTGGCATATCTATATGTAGCACGTGGCACCCGGTAAGATTTTCTCTAAAGCGCCTCAACTCTAGCTCGTGTACCGATAAGTTCTATATCCAGCTCTCTGCATGCGATGCAGGCTAGTTAACTTACACCCGCGATAAGTCGCGCGAGGAGGAAGCGCACATATAGGTATAGGTATATAGTTGGATATAGTCGACGGAGGTTTACGCACATCAGAATCGGAGAAACGAATCGCAAGTCCGCGTTAAATATTCATTCGTAAGACGAAAAAGCTTATCGATATGCAAGACTCATATGTGACTAAAGAACTGACGCCACAGTGCAGGATCATGTCAATTTTTTTTTATATTAAATCGCCATCAAAACTGATTGCTTGAAATTATTTTCTAGTTAGTGAATGCCATTAGGAGTTTCAAAAATTGCAAATAATTTCATATAGAATATCTATTGCCTTTGCATGGTTGCCCCTCTCTCTCTCTCTCTCTAATATGTCGTATACCTATCTATTAATCGAAAACGATGTTTTGTCAACCTTCGCAGTTATCCTTGTCCACTATCGTAAAATCCGTACCCTGACTTATACACTATGTCATATAGATAGCGAAACCTCAGTCCAGGGAACACAGCCATTGCCTTGCAGTCGGCTGGCACGTCGTACTTATACAATATAACATACCATCATAGCGTATATAAGCACGTTGCCCCACACGACGACCGCGACGTATACCATACCTACTTTCTTACAGCTAGCTGGGATACTGCGTGAAAATTTGAAAAACGCCTTTTCGGTTTGTGCGTACAGTGGAGATACACGCAATCTAAGCCCACGATGAATGTAATGTACATGCATTAAAATTCGACAAAATTTCGTGGAGGATCAATCTCGGCTCATTTTCGTTGAAAATTACGAGACGATTCAACGAATCGAAGTGGTGTTAATTCTAAAGGCAAAATACCCGCCTGCGAGTTCCGAATTTTGAAAGTCCCGAACGGTAAAAATTTTGAATTTAAATATTACCGATTTACAGTTATTAGAAAGGGTATTTCCCCCTATGTCTACATAGCCGATTGAAAAAACTTTTAAACGAAGAACACCGGAGGTTCGAAATTACGGAAGCTATGGATTCAACGTTTCCAAAAATTCGAAATCGCCTCAAACGAATTCGGATTTTTACCATTCGGAACTTCAACATGGCCCCCCTTTCCGCATTTTAGGGTTCAAAGTTCATTTTTGCGCGTATAATAGTGCGTTTGATTGTGAATCTGATAAATACAAACTCCAAATTCAATTTGACGGAGGCCTGATATTTCAGTTTCCTTGAATCTATACATATATCTATATTACACCGTATTCTCAGTTCAGCCTTGTAACAGCCCCCACCGAGTGTGCGACCGACGACGATGTTAGCCCTAGGCGTCTGGCGTCCCGACGTCGGATCGTTGCGGAAAAGTTATACGAGTAGATTTAGCATCTAATACTGATACACGCTTGAATATATTTTCAAAACTGTATCAAACTATCGCAACTGAGTTATTTTGGAAAAAGAAAAAGAAAAAAAAAAAAAAATTTCTACAAATTTTGTCATTTTTTTTGTTCCATTTTATCTTTTCAATCGATTCATTTATTCGTATACCCAGATACTCTGAAATTTTATAGCGTTTTTAAACGCTGTGTTATGTATGTTCACCGTTGATATTTCGATAATTATCAAATTTCAAATAAAATTATACGGTAATGGATTTTCAAGCTGTGCTCATGAATGAATATCAGTAAATTGAATACATCCGTGTAGATTTATATGAACATACATGGATATAGAAATATAAATATAAATATATATATAAGTATACGTATATATAAGAGGTAATGCGTGGCTGTAAAAATTTACCGTTAATACCGACAGACAGACAGATAATAGTGACGACGGCGATTCACACTTTGCCTCTGCTGGTCATCGCATACATATTAACCTACTATAGACCATATTTAGGCTCTACCTACACACAGCCTGTAAAATACATAAAAACAGAGGGTATATATAATTATAAAACGTTTAATTTCGCATATATTTTTTCTTCGATTCAAAATCCGCGATCAAATAATTGTTGAACATGTTTTCCGATCTTTTGAGAGAGAAAGAAAAGAAACTTTCTACGACACCCGTGGGTATAATAAAGAGTGATTCGAGTTGAGGGAGCCGTATTTTCAGAGTAGATTCCTTGCCAAATTCTAAGACTAAATTTTCTTTACCAAAAATTCGAGGGCCCAATAGTTTCCGAGCTACAGAAGATCTTAGTCGACCAATCGCAGAACTTATAGGTGACGCAGACAGCGCTGCGCATGAGCGGAAGTTGCGCGGTGCCCTGGCTGCGCGACCTATACGCTCTGCGATTGGTCAACTAAGATCTTCCGTAGCTCGGAAACTATCGGTCCCTCGAATTTTGGGTAAAGGAAATTTAGTCTCAGATTCTCACGGGGAATCTACCCTCAGAATACGGCCCGCTTAACCGGAATCAATCTGTATCATTATTCGATAGATATATATAGGGGCAAGTGGGGCAAAGAGGGGGCACTCGTAAAAAAAAAAAATATATTCTTAGAAAATTTTCGATATTTTTTTCAAATTTGTTTTGTTTTTTTTTTGGGAAACAATTTTCATTGAAAAAAAAAAAACAAAAAAATCGACAATTTTCGAAGAATTTTTTTTTTTTTTTTCGGCCGAGGCGCCCCTTTGCCCCGCTCTCCCTTACTTCCGTATATTGTATATCGATCTAATTTTCCACGGACGATTATTACGAAACTCCCATAAGGCCGGTGAAACAGCTCTGGATTTATAATAAAGTATGCGGATAATCCGTAGAAGCGCAAGCATCCGCTATTTAATTAACCGGGTTAGTAATTAACGCGCTCTAGCTACTAGGGAAGATATCGAACTGCTCCTAAAACTTTGTTCGGAATTGATTCGATGATTTATTCACTCCCCCGCATTGCCCTGGAGCTCAAGAGCTATAGATCTATAGATGAAGGTATATACTATGGTGGTCCTTATTTGGGGGTCGGACGAATTTCGATCCAAACGCCCCCCCCAAAACGCTTCCAAATAATGGAAAAAAAAATTAGTCAAATTTTCAATTTGTTTTTTCAATGGGAAGACATGCCCCAACGAGCTTTTGATTTTTGTTTTGTTTTTTTTTGTTTTTTCACCAAATTCATTGCTGAGGGATAGAAATTCATGCCAAAAATGTTGAAATGTTGATTTTAGGTACATTCGATATATTCCATATTAATCGAAGACTATAATGATCATCTAACTAAAAATGAACAACAGAAACAGTTGATTGTGCAAATTGTTTCGGAACAGAAGAAACTGTCCTGATTTCCCCAGAATCGCTCTGTGTATATCATATCTAACAAGGGTATATATTATATAGTATATTATGTGAGGGTGATTCATTTCAGATCTATATTTTTTTTCGGGGGCTTCCGGTTGAAAAACTCTCAAGATTCCGGTAAAAAAAAAATCGCCGCGACGCTTGGGCTCGGATATTAATCTAAATGTGTCATTTTTTTTGACCAAATAGAATTGGGCGACTAGGGATTGCCCTTAATTTTCATTTCAAAAGAGAATCAAATTCTCTACAAAATTGCATTGACAACAAAGTTTGTAAAATCAATAATGAATACGCGAAACTTTGGCCGAAACAAGTAGTACGAAATTCTGTCTTGGTGCTCGGGGGTCTCTTGGGTCGTTGATCCCGAATTTGAGATCTAAAATTGAAAATTGAAAATTGAAAATTGAAAATTGAAAATGGCGTATCCGATAAAAATATTTAAATTATTCAAATGTTCATGATATTAGTCGCAGAAATTTGAGGAATTTGAAATTTTAGACCTCAGATTCGGAATCAGTGAAGCAAAAGACCCCCGAGCACGCGAAGAGCGACTTTCGTACTACTTACTCCTTCCGGTCAAGTAATACGAACATTATTACCACGATGTAAGGTTTTGCGCGGTTAATAAAATTTATTTGCGGTACAACGTTATTTGCGGTTTGAGACACCATCTCGGACTTTCTTCAAATTCTGGAGACCTTAGCGCTGGAAGTTCGAGAGAACAACGTGTGTGTATATATACGAATTGAAAGAACGAGAGAAAAAAGGGATAAAAATACCTAAAAAAAGAAGAAAAAGAAAAAAAAAAACCGAAAGAAAGATAGTAAAATTGATACGCGGTCTAAATTAGCATTGAAACGGCTATGACGTCCGCGTAACCGTGACTACCTACCGTGATCGTCTCGTATCTATTCATAACGTCATATGTAAAGGAACGACGCGACGATCTCACTCACGATCACGATCATAGGCGATAATTTCGAAATCCTAACCAGATTTTGTCCACATGACGTCATATATGGGTTAAGACGTATACAGGAGGATTTTATCTTCGTCCTATATAGTAATATATATGGGGCATTCCATGCGAAATCGACTTGGTCCCGACCCTCGACCTCTCAGATCTGGTCCGCGATTTTTTGTATTATTCTTTCGACTCTAAATAGCGATCAGAATTTTTTTCAGATTTTTCAAAACAAATTTGAGCGCGTCATGAATTTTCAATTTTTTTTTTTTTCAACATCTCGATGGCCGTGATCGAAAAATCTGAAAAAATTCTCCAAAATTCTATGTCAGAAATGAAAATTTTTTAACCAAAATTTCTAATGTCTGGATTTTTGCTTTAACCTGTCGTTTAATCTTTTTTCGGAAAAGAACATTGAAAAATTTAAAAACGGAGATGAATACCCCGTGGACTGCTGCTTGAATATTGTTTCACGATAGCTAAGAAATTTTGGAAATTCTTTGCAGATTTTTTTTTCCCAATTCCGGAATATCAACGTGAAAATATATTAGAAAGCTAAAAAAATAGAGTGGAGCAAAAATCCAGACATTATGAATTTTGGTCCAAAAGTTTTCATTTCTAACACAGAATTTTTGAAAAATTTTTCAGATTTTTCGATCACGGCCATCGAGATGTTGAACATTTTTTTTTTTAATTCGTGACGCGCTCGAATTTGTTTAGAAAAATCTGAAAAAAATTCTGATCGCTATTTAGAGTCGCAAGAATGATACGAAAAAACGCGGACCAGGTTTAAGGGGTTGAGGGTTAGGGCCAGGTCGATTTGGCATGGAATGCCCCACATATATATGTATAATACATCGAAGTGAATTAGATCAGATTATTTTTATTTTGAGGTAAATCTTTTTTTGAAAAAAAAAAAAAAAAAAAAAATATTGATAACCACATGGCCCTAATCAAAACGCATTGTAGTAAATGACTATTTGGTAGAGCAGCTGCTACAGAAGATCTAATCACTGCAACCGTATATCCGCATGAGGAAAAATCTTGAATATTTTTTCATAATGTTTTTTTATTTTATTTTTTATTTTGTCCACGAATAGAACTGATCGTATATGAATAATTTTCTGTTCATCTTTATGCGTATATGTGTTTGTCGTATTTTATGATAAAAACTTGTCCATGACACGGGTTCCTTAGTGTCTACAGCTACAGTAGGCTGTAGGTACTTATACACCACGCCAGTTGGAGTTGGAGTTGGAGTTGGAGTTGGACCATGTAATAATACATGCATGTATAAAAAGCAAGACGTGAAAGATAGAGATAAAGATAGAGAGAGAGAGAGAGAGAGAGAGAGAGAGAGAGAGAGAGAATGGGTTGTGAAACTGGCTGATACCGCGGGGCACCACCGCAACTCAACGTTGCACTCTACAAGGACCTAGTAGATGCGAAGATTGAATTATACATACATGTAATAAAGACTGAGGAATATATTGAAGGTTGAATCATTTATTGTCTAATATCTAGTATAGCATGAGAAAACGGGGGAAAGAAAAAAAAAAAACAATCATGCAATCAACGAAATGCAATAACTTTTGATTAGCAAATTATCCAAGAAATTTTTTTTCAGATTTTTCTAGATTTTTTCAGGTATAAAGTGGACACTTTGAATTTAACTTGATTCACATCGTTCCGCATACTATAATATGTGTTATGGACGTAGATGGAAAAACGAAAAAAACTATGTGCCGTTTTATCGATGGGAAATATACAGACTTGCAAATTTTCCTCAATTTCAGACACACAATTTTTTACTACCCTAATTTCCTGCCGGGTCAGTTGACGCCTTGATTAGATAACCCTCGGAAGAGTGTGGGAGAATTTGTTACGTATAGACGAATATCGTCGACCAATTTCTAAACCCGGTATTGAATTTCAACTAAATTCCATGAAGGGCTTGATCAGGGTATACGGGGAAATAAATGTGTTTTTAAATCTAGATAAAACTTCCTGCGATTTGTATAAATTTCCTTACAATTTACCTTAAAGTCCCCTTCACTGCATCGAGATTTTTATTCAATCATAGAAGAATCGCGGATGAAATTAATTTTTTTCTTCGAATAGCTGTAATGATTCGAAATTTAATGCCTGCATATTGGGTTACTCTAATAACTGATGAGGTGATCAAATTTTCTGTTATATAGTCATTGAATTTTCGATTTATTCGTCTCGTTTGTTTATTTCTCCTTACACTTCTTTATTACTTACATAAAAAGTAACCATTTTCAAATTTTTCATCCCACATTTTCTGATGCATATAATTCGATTTCATTTCGACTAGATTTTGAATTATTGGGTCTATTTTCGGGAGTTTTTAATGCAAAGAACGAAATTAAACGATGTAGGAAACTGGAAAAACTCTATTCTTAGGTATACGTATATGAGAGTAAAGGAAACATCGATTTTTCGTAGCCGCGTATCCACATCCTGTTTGTAGTCCCCGTTCTATAAAATTCGATGATACATTGAACCGATTTTTAACCAGGAATAAATTAATTGTTTGAGCTCTCGAATATATCTCCGCTTTGGTACATTATTCTAGAATAGAATTCAGACGATATTTCTCAAGTTGATAAATTTCTTCTCAAATGCTCGGATTTTAGAGAATCGTGCGTAAAAAACAAATGCACAAATCTCGCGCTCAAAGTACCTACTATTCCATATTATTATACAAAAACGGGGCTTGAAGCTCCGGTTCGAAGTTCTGAATTCGATTATCACCGATTCACAGTTTTTAGAAAGGGTATTTTCCCGAAAGTCTACAACAGCCGATTTAGAAAACTTTCAAACGAAGAACACCGGAGGTTCAAAATTTCGAAAGCTAATGATCCGATAGGCCCAACCTCCGGAACTTGAAATTCACGCATGTATTCATTCGGTGTTTAAAACCGCGGGCTGTATCGATCGTATCGAAACCAATAAAAGTATGATCAAATTAATCGTTTCGAGATTTACTTTTCGGAAAAAAAAGTTCCAGAATCCTATCAATCACTTATGACATCATGAAGTTATCGATTGCAGTAGATAAAACAGATTTCCGTAAATCGGCTCTCGATTATAATGAACTATTTTTTGTCTTCACGTCCTGAGAAATAGACCAAAATTTTCGGATTCTTGAGCTTTCGTAGGTCTCGACTATAGTCGGAGTTTTGATATGTGGGTATTACTGACCTCTCAGAATTTGAATATTTTGAACTTTAACATTTCTGAAAATTTGGAACCTCGACCTGACCCTACAAAAGCCTCATGCAATCGTATAAAAAATCCATAAAAAAAAAACAAACCAAAAAAAAAAACAAACCTATACAGCTAACTGGGGAGTGGTGCTCCTGCACGCTATAGATAGTATCATCATCGAGGCTGACTGGAAAGCCGTTTCCTACCTACCCGTGGGTCTGCTGGTCTCTGATAGTCTATGGATCTATCAATCCCATAAATCATTTCCATTTTCTAGTTTAATTCTGGAATCATATTAACTAAAAAACTGTTTCATGATTTTTTTTTTTTTTCACTTTCTTTTCCGTCTTAATAATTTTTCCTTTCTTCATTATTTATCGCGCTGTATATATTATACTTTTCTGCAAAGATAGCAAAAAAAAAAAAAAGTTTCTCTTTGTCCCTGCGGGTTATCTATACTTCATTCTTTCTCTTTCTCTTCATTTTCCTTTTTTTTTTTTATCATTTCTTTCTTTCTTTTCTCTCTCCGGGCGGATAATCACAAATTTCAAAGAAAACCAAGAAGTCGACTTAAAGCAGCTAGCCGCTTCCTTTTCTCTCATTTCAACTCAGTTCCTATTGCAGTCTGCTCTGGTTTGCTACCGCCGTTACCACCACTGATAATCCTCTGCTATAGCTGGTCGGCCTAGCCGCCTCCATAGCAGCTAGACGTACTATACGAATATGTCAGTCAGTTCTATTGACGGTCGTGTTTTCCAGACACACGCGACCTACTTATATAAGAAGTTCGTTTGTGGCATGGATGTCCGGTGATATACGTATAATATATTAGGTTCATTCCTGAGTTTGATCATTTTCGAATTTCGGTGCTCCCATGGTCCAGGACGTCTCGAAATCTATAGAAAAAACGAAGTCAAAACCCCAGGTTCCTATCTCAGTTCCAAACCCTTCGAATTTTCCGATTTTAATAAAACACGATTTTTACACATTCCGCGGTCAATTATTTTTCCTCCCATTGCAGTATAGCTCCGAAAAATCTAAAACTTGTTACACTCCTTACCCGCAATAGTAGATATTCCATGAAAATTCGTCAGATTTTCAACTCTATAATTTTCTAAGCTACAGCGCAGATAATAGTAAAAAAAAAAAAAAAAAAATATTCTTAAAGCCTTAGTAGATGTTATTTTTTTCAAAAACCACGAAACCTTTACACCTCTGTCCGTCTTAATTTGCAAATACAAATTGCTCTTGTATAATAAAGAAGCAAACGGCGTCTTCCTGGTTCGTACATACTAGGTAGGTAGGGTAGAGTATAGATAGACGTATGTACGTAGAACTAACTCCTCAGAGCTCTGTCGTAAAAATCGATCGCTCTGAACCGGCCTGAACTAAACTGGGAGGTTTGCTGCTGGTCGGAAGACTGCAGCAGCAGCACGGCAGTATAGACCGGGGTTAATATTCTCATTGTCAAATTAACGGAGCCACTCCACACACTCTCTATACTCAATCTCTTTCTCTATATTACGTCTCTTGAGGCGAGATATTCCCAATAATAATCAGTTTCTAGATTCAACTGATATCCAGATATCGTCACTATAGTATACGTATAATACCGATGAATTTTTTCATCCAAGTAGATATTAGAACCTCTTTTTTACTCATTGGGTACTCTTTCACGAACTAGAGAAAATCAAGCTTTGTGAACGCTACAATTCTTCTTCATTCTTTTTTCTTCACATCTCTCTCTCTCTTTCTCTCGGCTAAACTTTTCTGTACTTTGTTTACGTTGCCTAGCTATATCAAGCTGCGAAAGGAGTATAAGAATTAGAAGCATCGTCGCGAGTCAAGTTCTGAAACATCTACACGATGTGGTTTCTTCCGCGATGTTTTCGACACACTATGTGCGCTTTGCGGAATGATCCGACCATGAGCCTTATTTTTCCTCATATTTTCTCAACGTTTACAAAAAAGAAAAAGAAAAGAAAGAAAGAAAGTAAAAAAAAAACAAGAGACTATCTCGGAGCTAATTTCCTGCCAATACTCCGACCAGCGTATCTATTCAGGGGTAGATTTTATGTAAATTATATTAACACCGTTTTCTGAATACATAAACTTATATACTATATAATATGCATACGTGAATTTTTACGCGAACTCGGAATGCCGGACTACTTTGTAGCCGCGATATATAGGAATGTAGTACGTGTGTATGTATGTATAAATCCGAGGTTCTCAACCAGTTATATTTAAGTCTGATTTTACATCGTAACAACAATACATAGACACGATACGGGGCAGCGAGTAGAGTGAATTAACTATTGAAATACTCACGTCATTTTACTAGCAACGATTTATCCGGTTTATCGTTACTGGTTCTCGTATCACTGGGTGTTTAGTCTTCACTAAAAAAAAAATTCAATGATCATCATCACGAGGACAGCAACAGAATAGCAGCAGCAGCAGCAGTGGCAGTGGCAGTAACAGCAGCAGCAGAAACAGAACTATACTAGAATGGCCACTCGCGCCTCTCAACAACACATATTATACTATAATAATACCTATTGTAAACTGAGTGTACGATATATAATAAGGAATAAACACGCGCGTAGTAATTTATCTCTAAGGGTCAGAGAGAAAAGCCTCGTTATTATTTTATCATATCTTCATCAGATTTCTATCATTCATTATTCACATTACTCGTTTATTAAAACACACGGTAAATTCACTCATGTTTGTTTATCAGTCACCTGTACCTCGACAAACCCTCCCCCCCTCCCCCCCGTTATATCATTATTCAATTATAATTATCTACTCTCGATATTTCACGCGGAGAGAGGAGAGGGACAAGGAGTCGGGCCGCGGGAGCACCTCAAGACAAACCTTGTAGTGGCTTGGTGCAACCGACTTTCCATACTGAGCTCTCGACACTCTAGTAGCCGTGCCCCACTCGCCAACACTGCGGCAAACTTAGGAGGTTAAATAATCCCTAGAATTCACTAGGCGCGTCGATGAAGAGGAAGAGGATTAGCAGAGCGGCAGAGCGGCAGAGGCACGATATCGTCGATATATTTACAATAAGATTCGAATAAAATTGTTGAACCAATTCATGCCATGATCATTCATCACAGGGTACATTAAACGACACGATTATCTTCATAGATTTACTGCATGAATAAATTATACACCGATCATCGTTTTCACGAAGATATTTAGTATTCACTTACGTCTTAAAGCTAACTTCGTCGTATAACTAAAAGTGGAATGTACTTGCATTGATGGTGATCGTTGATCATCTGTTTCTTATTTCCACTGCTTATTTCGATCCTAATTATGTACAGTATGTCATTTTTGGTATATTATTGCCTCTATACGATTAGTGATGGGATTTTAAATGCGAGGGTAATTAACTGCATCGCGGTCAAATAACATTCACATCATTGCATTTAGTACCTAATCGTTTCAGGATCAAGTAGCTCTAATAGTCGAGAACGTAATTTGTAAGGCTTATGACCTGGATTTCCATAATGGATAATAAAATGTACAATTTTCCTCAATTACATATTAAGGAAAGAGAAATTACAAATTTTTAAATGTGTTTTTCGTTTTCTTATTTTCTTTTTTTAATTTTTCGGGATGAAAAATTGTACGACAATAAAATGAAAAATCTATAATTTTGGGAAAAAAAAATGTTCATTTCCAAAAGTTAGAATTCTCAAATTGCGGTGTGACCGATAAGTAAATCGTTGAGAGTGTTGAGGCTGGTTGTAATTTCGACACCGCAAAGCTAAATATATAACTATGTATACATAATACATAAGCAGTTACGGTTCGGCTATCTACTTAGAGGAAATTTACGTTAGGCTTCAGACTATGTAATTTGAAGAATTTCAAGGGGTAGGAACTAGGGAAATCCTTGCATTGCACTACGCAGAATAGCTGATGTTATAAGCAAAATTTATAATCTATTTACCTACCAAATTATACAGTATAGTTGAAGAAAACTGTACAAGGTGTATGTACGTAGGTGTAGAAGCCATAATACTTTGTGCGACTTGCATGAATAATCTGTAAATTCTCACATGCCACATCAATTTTTGATGACTAATTATTTAAATACTAAAAATAACAATTCAAAGCAGTATCCTATGTCTATGTGATATATGCTGCATTCAGATGTGGTCCGGAGATAGGAGAGGCTACTGCGAGTTTCGTGAGCTTTTACATTTACATTAAGTATTCAAATTTGCTGGAAAGTAACGAGCTGTCAAACGGCAATTATGTCACCACTTTCCAGTAATTCTTATGAATTTTTACAAATATAAGGTACACAGGTGCATTAACTGATTATGAATAATCGCATTGACTGTTGGACCGTCAATGATCGTCCCCTAAACTACTGTAAATACGGAAATTGACTCGTGTGTAAAATTGAAGTAAAATTGAATTCCTACGGCTCGTTTTGCTCTTTAACTGCGATAAGACGGCTCGGGTTAATAACGAGCGTCCGTAAGTCATCTGGGGAAAAGAGAGGACTGTCGATAAAGCGAGACACTATAATCTAGGGATTTTTATCGCACGAAGTTGGCCATTCTAACTCGTAGTCGTATCTGATTGGCGCAGGGTATGATCGCGAGAAAAAAGCGTCGCTAGAAGCCATGTTCTCCGTTGGTAATACGCGTGTGTGTATATCCATACATTCACGTGTTGTGTATGTATATAATACGTATTTCTGGTTTCTACTGCGCCGACTCTCACCTCGGCTCGGCGGCTCGAGAGTCAGAGACCCGAGACAGCTGGAGGAACAATCCGCGAGCGCAGCCGCCACTGCCTTGAACCACAAACGACACGAGTCTCTCGAGTAATAAGGCTCCGAAATAGTTCTGTTTGTGATATTTGTCAGGAGTTTAGGAACGCGGATACTAGACGGCGACGAGGATACGGGAACGCGATAATGAAGAGATAAAATTGACCCTTACTTCGGGTACTCAAAGAGGTAGGCCCTTGCACAAAATATAGGAGGTCGAACGCGTATTCCGCCTTTGGTATATCGAGAGTAATTCGGTAGTGTAATAATTGAGGAACGGGATTCGACGCCGTCCGTAGTACGATTTACGAAAGCTAGAACTGTATTAACCGTATATATTTCACGTTCGTGACACGCGTGTGCGAAGGCGATTATGAATTACCTAAGTGTCAGTGAACTCGTTGTTGAATTAAAACACTGTTTATTTAACTACCGTGGATATAATAGATCGAAGAACAAGTCTGGGTCGTATTTTCATACACGTAGTTAAATACTAACCAGTTATACGCACGCCTTTCATATTACACATCCTAAATTCCGTGACACAAGAGAAAGAGAGAAAGATAGAAAGATATAAAGAAATAAAAGTGAGTTTTTTTTTTTTTCTCGCGACTGCGCGTACGGTTTACTGCTATGGATGGCGGGTTTAGATTCGTGTGTTAAGTCAGTGTTTAAAGATGTATGTAGTAGGTAGGTATTATAGCTGTGTTGGTGAATAAATTTTTCAAGCTTTTGTTTCAGTTTTTCAAAAGTAAACAAAAGTTTATCTCTCCCTGACGTTCACTGTGATCATATACCGTATAATAACGTTTCGTTTTCGGTGTAGGGTTTGTTGTTTTTCAGCGAAGAAGGAGAGGAGATATTTAAGTTTATTTAACGAACTGTGTGTGCCTGTGTTTCTTTTATTTTCTTTTCTTTTCTCTCCTCTTCTTCTTCTCCAATTTTCAGCTGTTCTAAGAACGTGTACCACAGACTATATAAGAGCTTTCGCGATGTATGTTAGCATGTAGATTTGTACTAGGTACTACATACATCAGTTCTCTCATCGCCACCATCGTATTTATTGCGGTTTTATGTCAGTAGTGTTCTAGCTGACACGAACTATCGATAAATTTTTATTACATACTTACTTATGAGCTCAAACGATTCAGTAATGACTTATCACACCCGGTCCGGAAGTGAGTACGCCCGTTATCCCTTGAATTCGTTTATTAATATCGCGGAACAGTCGATTGCCGGTTTTCTTCTACCTTTTGTTTTCCTTTGTTTAATTCAAGCTATTGTCGTTATATTCGAACGAGGAATAAGGCCTTGATTTTTATTCTATTGTTTATATAGAAAGGCGGGTAGGGATTAAAAAAACTGCGTTAAAATAACGGGAAATTTGAAATTAAAAATATTCGCTACATATTTTGCATTAATAATACATAATAAATTACATACATACATTTTTTTACATTTGGATAAACACTCTTATGAACCGAATAACACCTATCTGATACCAATGAGACGTTTCGACATGAAAATATTCTCGTAATAAATGGTTCTCTCGTTTCCTCAGCTGTTCAATTCTTGTTGGTTTATTATTATACAAATATTCATTGCCAGAGACCCTACGTACCTGCATATGTTCAACATTCTACCTATATACAGGGTGGTTCAGGTTAAGCGAGGCATATCGTGAGATCAGATCCCCCGTGGGAATCTAAGACTAAATTTCCTTTACCGAAAATTCGAGGGACCGATAGTTTCCGAGCTACGAAAGATCTTAGTTTACCAATCGCAGAGCGTATAGGTCGCGTAGCCAGGGCACTGCGCAACTTCCGCTCATGCGTAGCGTAGTCTGCGTCGCCTGTAAGTACTGCGATTGGTCGACTGAGATCTTCCGTAGCTCGGAAACTATTGGGCGCTTGGATTTTTGGTAAAGAAAATTTAGTCTTAGAATCCGGCAAGGAATCCTAAACCCGAATCATCCTGTATATTTAATTCAGGTTTTGTGTAGTTCGGAATATAATATGTTACAAATATATGTTTCGTATGATTTTTGGACAGTGCGATGGTATAAGCCGGCTACGTGCATTAATTTGTATTCTATATCCAACGACTCAACTTTCAGGTAGATTAGATTGATGTTATTTACTGTCTATCGTTGCTTTGCAATCGATTACGCTTTCGCTACGGTGACCGGTGGTGTTACGGCTAGTTTATTCATACCTGAGGCAGCTAGGTTGTAATTAAGATTACGTGAAAATTTATCCTAAATGTACATTAACATGCCATAAGATGATACGCGTGTACTGTGGTGACTGATAAAATCGTAATTTATACCGAAGCGAAGAAACTCTTTCCATTTTTCACTTTCACCGATTTTTATAAAATTTCATATCAGTTTAAAGATTTCGTATACAAAATTTTTGAATTTCAATTTAATTTTTTAATCCTCCTTTTTTCTTCTCTCATAAAAATCAAATTAAATAGAGAAAATATATTCTGCAGAATATATTTGTCTGGCTTTATTTTTATTTTTTTTAATCATTTCAGAGACAATTTTTTTCTTTTTTCTTTCTTGATAAATCGAAGTTCGGTAAAACGCAGAATTGAATTTAATTAAGAATTTTTCATTCCTGATACGCTTCGCGACATTATTAAGAATGAATTAAGATTTCATGGACTTATTTTTACTCAGATAGACATCGTACGAGCGATTTGAAACAAATATAATTATTTGCGTTTCCTTAAAATATACTGAGTTAATATGAGCCAAGATTTTGATATGTTACACATCTGGTTTCCCGATTATATCATTACTGTAGAATAACTTAAGACACCTACTTACTCACATTAACTATAACGTAGGTAAAGCTAGGCAGAAGGCTAGAAGTAGGTGAATGCGCTCGGACAGCATCAGTTTGTTTCTGACCCGTGAACGATAACGATAAATTATCAGTAATCATATTACTTACACGCAGCTAACAATTTTTCTCTTAACTTTAAAATGTTACCGTTTCGTCGTCACAAGAATCGCGTGTATTTCGATAAAAAACCGGAAGTCCTTGATCGTCCGAAAACAGCTGACTTGTATTATAATCTTTTCCCGAGGCATGGGCGTGGGTATAATTTTTATGCAACTCATATACCATAACTTCAATACCTACGACTGATACTTTAAATTAAAAAAAATAAAAAAAAACATTTCTTTTTTCTTTTGTTTCCTCTTCAAAATTCAAATTTCATGTCCAACTTATAGAGAAAAAAGAAAATTTACTTATTAAAATACGTTTCACCGGAATTTAAGAAAATTGTAAACATTTTTTTTTTTTTTTCCTTCTTTTCGAAACTTTTTTTCGTCGAAATGAAAATTTTCCTAATTTTCTTTCTTTTTATTTTATTCTATTTTATTTTTTTTCTCATACTTTTCGTACTCTAATATGTTATTGTGAGACTAATATGTTTTTTATGACTACTATTTGTTTACGATATCAAATTTTCTAATGAAGGATTTCACAGTAGATATTGTCAAACGTCATAATTCCTTGTTTATACCTTTTCTAATTGTATAAGTCATTAATTTAAGAATCTCTTCCACCTCGTCTAGGTATAGTCACTATAATACTTCATTGATGATTAGAATTCTGATCGTGAATAAAAAAGAACAACAAAAAACAAAAAAAAGGAGAGAGAGAGAAAAAGAAAAAAAATAAAAAAATTACTCAGTTAGAATGAAAGAAATTCATAATATACACGACTAATACCTCATTGTACCTGTGTCAGGGAAAAAAATTAAAGAAAGTTGGTATCGTAGTGTGTTCAAGGAGTTCAGCGAAACTATGAAAGAAACTGCGGACTATATGATACTTTTTTTTTTTTTTTTTTTTTCCTCTTCGTCTAAACCATACCTAAGCTTTATGTGCATACATGTTATTCACCTTCAACCTGTGTACAGACGCAGGTGTATCAAATAGTTGTATATAGTAATAATACAAATGCGTGCGGTGCGACAAGGTTTCAACGTAAAGAAAAAAGAAAAGAAATAAGATTTTTATTTTTTTATTTTATTTCCTATCCAATGAAAGAATGAAAAAGCGACTTGTAGCGGCTCGATTCATTCAGTGATGCTGAAAAGAGAGAGAAAAAAAAAAAATAACGGTATACTTAGATTTGTTCCTTTTTTTTTTTTCTCTGTATTTCTTATATTTATATACGAATTATTAATATACAGTATTATAGTTACCAATTACATTATACCCGTACAAGTAAAGTGTACATATCGCCTGATTGCAAACGCTAAACTAAAGTGCGAAATATGTGATGAATATAATAATAATTATATTATATTTGTATGAAAATGTGAAAAATTTGATAATGAAGATATAATAATTCAAATTATTTCGGAACAATTGATTTAAAAATTGCTTTGAATGACTTCTTCTTTTTTTCTTTTAATTGATTTTATCGCGATTTTTAAAGGTTAAATTCGTTGGACTCTTATCGCTTTCAATATTTATCACGAATTTCTTGTACTATTTCAGACGATTCTATATGTAACGAAAAATCTGATAAAAAATAGAGCCTAGGTATAGTTGGAGTTCCGCATTCGTTTTAAACGATTTCAAATTTCAGAAATATTGAAGTTCAGAACATTAAAATTCTGTGAGGTCGTAATATAGACAGCTCAAAACTCCGAAAAATCCAGACTTCCGAAAGCCCAAAAATCCGAAAATTTTGATCTATTTCTCAGGACGTGAAGACAAAAAATAGTTCATTATAATCGAGAGCCGATTTACGGAAATCTGTTTTATCTACTGCAATCGATAACTTCATGATGTCATAAGTGATTGATAGGATTCTGGAACTTTTTTTTCCGAAAAGTAAATCTCGAAACGATTAATTTGATCATACTTTTACTGGTTTCGATAGGATCGATACAGCCCGCGGTATTAAACACCGAATGAATACATGCGTGAATTTCAAGTTCCGGAGGTTGGGCCTATCGGATCATTAGCTTTCGAAATTTTGAACCTCCGGTGTTCTTCGTTTGAAAGTTTTCTAAATCGGCTGTTGTAGACTTTCGGGAAAATACCCTTTCTAAAAACTGTGAATCGGTGATAATCGAATTCAGAACTTCGAACCGGAGCTTCAAGCCCCGTTTTTGTATAATAATATGGAATAGTAGGTACTTTGAGCGCGAGATTTGTGCATTTGTTTTTTACGCACGATTCTCTAAAATCCGAGCATTTGAGAAGAAATTTATCAACTTGAGAAATATCGTCTGAATTCTATTCTAGAATAATGTACCAAAGCGGAGATATATTCGAGAGCTCAAACAATTAATTTATTCCTGGTTAAAAATCGGTTCGATATATCATCGAATTTTATAGAACGGGGACTACAAACAGGATGTGGATACGCGGCTACGAAAAATCGATGTTTCCTTTACTCTCATATACGTATACCTAAGAATGGAATTTTTCCAGTTTCCTACATCGTTTAAATTCGTTCTTTGCATTAAAAACTCCCGAAAATAGACCCAATAATTCAAAATCTAGTCGAAATGAAATCGAGTTTTGAAACAAGGAAAAGAATTCGGAATAGATTCTCATAGATTTTTTTCGCTAAACTGTATAACTGCACTAATACTTATACAGACTATAAGACCTAAAAGAAACTGAAACCGAGCGAAGTACGTATATTAAAATTAAGCTACACGTACTACATATTTACCTCGATAATTTAAACTAGGATTCCGTTACTTAACGGTGATCTTACGGCTATAGTATGTACATACATATATAGGTACCTACATATATGACGTAGTCGCGCAGGAAAACGAATCCTTTGGTTAGGAACGAACGAGATTCGTTAAAATTGAATTAAATTTAGAGAAGCTGAAACACCGATGACTCCAAATTGAACTAAAGCATATGTATTAAATATGGTTCATATCTGTTCACATCTATTCACAAACGTACCGTACTTTCACCCATATAATATAATATGTACCGTTTATTATTAACAGAAATCCACTTCTCGCGAATTTCATACTTGATTCAAGTGGCCTTCGCGAATTTTTATCAAACCACCCCGTAAATCAGATCCAAATAAACGAAAAGAACTACCCTGTAATATATTCAGATTTTCATTTTTATTTCCGCCCCTTGACCACACGGGACGAAGAAATGTTCAATTTAAAATTCATACGTTTTCTGCTGTACTTTTAGCGGTAAATATTTAATCGCGGAAAAATTAATTTGCAAAAAATGTGTAATTTCAATATGAGCACTCACTGGAAATCGATGCTACTTCTATACCGGGTTCAGACCTCGGGCTTACACTTTTACCAAAATATTTTCATACGATCTGGAAATCGAACTGATCGATAGTCAAATACGGTTAATAAACTTATATACTATATTTATAAACCTGGTCGATTTTTGACGAGATTTTTCGGCATTTCAAGTCATTCTGAGAGTCTTAAAAAAAAAAAAAAAAAAAAAAACAAGAACGAAAAATTTATTTCATCGTCACATCTGGATCTGCGATAATATTATTTATGTGCTTTGAGAAAATTGAGTATAGGAACATTCTATATATAAAAAACAGGTGAAAGGTAAAATCGAAAATGAATAAAAAATGATCATCATTTAAAGACGGAGATTAGCTCTGGTCGGGTAGTACAGTGCCCTCAGTGATCTCGGTGTGAAGTAGGTATATAAAAGTGAGGCGTGATGAGGCGCGGCGAAGTGAGGTGACCTTGCAAAAGCGAAGAAAGCAAGCCACCAGCCACCAGCCACCAGGCGCCAGAAGCTAGAAGTCCGCGAGTCTTCGCGATTTTCAACAACATTCACCTGCGCGAACGAACGAAGGCGCGAGACAGTAGCTCTCAACTTATGCAGAAAGAAATTTCATATTTATTATAAAAAATTAAAAAATCGGGTAATTTTTTGACCGAGTTTTTAACCCACGAAAGAATTCGGGGTCATATGTGGATATATGGGATAATAAGTCGCGGAGAATAATTTATGGTCGCGGGGGTCGAAAAACTGGAAAACCAAAATTCATAATGACCTGCAAAATTCTGAAAATCGGATACACGAACACCATTACCTACTGCCGAACAGTCATCAATCCTGATTTAAACATTCCAAGAGACCATAATTCCGTAGTGCTTTTTCACAATTCATGAAAATATGCGAAGCACATTTATACCTAAAAGCCTCCTTCCGAATTTGAAAATAGCGACGCAGCGAAATGCAAATTGTAGTAAAACAGAAGGTTCAAATTGCCGAAAATCAGATTTCCGAACAGCCGTTATCTCGATGGAGCAAAATTCCGAAGATCAATATGTCAACACCAAAAGATCAGATCTGTCAAAATACAGATATTAAGAGTCCCGAAAAATTAAAATCCCGAAAAAGCCGGCGCAGAAATCTTCGTTCATTTAATCAAGCGCAGTACCTATAATTTTCATTGATTCGGAATATTTAAACAAATATATTTCTCACAAAAAAGCTCGGCAAATATCTTCAAGTCATACACACAAGTCCGTCGAGAAAGTTTGGATCGAAAGAGTTTCGGTACAGCAAGGGATATTGTATTGCATGCAAGTATCCATTTTCGGGATTTTGAACCTTCGGCAATTTGATCATTCGGTATTTTGACCACTCGCTTCTTTGGTCATTCTGTAATTTTATTTCGGTACTTAATTTTTCTGAATTTTGACTCGTCTAAAAATAGTTGACTTGCCTTTCCGAATATTTAGTATTTTAGTCATTCGGATTTTTGGCTGATCGAAAGTTCGCTTATTCTGAATTGTACTTATCTGATCGGTTTACCATCGACATTTTTCTATTTTGTATTTTTCATTTCGGCTTTATGGACTTTTCGTATAAGGCTTAGTTGGATTGTTAGTTTTCGGAACTTTGAAACTTCGGAATTTCGGTCATTATGAATTTTGGTCTTTCGGTCTTTCGACCCCCACCCGACATTCTGCGAAACGAAATCGTTTCACCAAACTCAAAGTCTCAATTAAAAAAAAATTGGTTTTTCTTTTTTTTTTTTTTTTTTTTCTTCTGGTTTTTCCCTGAAGCAATGAGCGGGTCTCTTTTGGGCCGAGGTCGGGGTGGCCGACTCGCGGTATACGCTGGTTGTGTTGCGGTCGTAGTATTGCTGGTCTTCGCGTATCGTGCTGCAGTTTCGGAGATGGCAAGGCTGCGAGATCTCCACGAGCAGTGTACCATTCATCAGGAATCGTTACAACAACGTCTCCAAGGTAATGACTAATGACGATCACATGACATAATGATTTACGAGAAAAGAATGAAAATTGAAAAAAAAAATAAAAGGAAAAAAACGATATTTTTGAACTAGTTACGGACGGGATTTAGAACGAGGTGAAATATCGTAACATCGTATCGTTGTTCTTCTTATGCCGTAGTGATATTCGATTACAAAGTTCGTCTCGAAAAATCTCTGGCCGATGAGACGAGCGCGAACGCAGCAGTAAAACAGGAATTACAGCAACGAGCAACTAGGGAAAAATCGCGTCGCGATAAGGACACAGTGGAGGCGATACAGCGCTACGACTCTCTCCAACAGGCGCATAAAATTTTGGAAACTGAGCGAAAAGATTTACAAGAAGAGTGTGACAAGAGGGAGAAACAGGCACTTGCAGATACCACCAGGCTCGAAACCACGTTGCAGGGACTTAGGGCTGAGCTCAAAGAGGCTCGTGAGGATAAGGTTCAGTCTCTGGAAAACCTTAAGAGCAAATACCTAAAGATCGACAATGACAATAGAATGCTTCAAGCTAAATACGACGAATTAGTCAAAAATAACGACGGCGTTAATATGCAGAATCAACGACTTCAGAAAGAAGTCTTCCAGCTTAATAGAGAACTCGAGAGGACCAAGGTGAGCGATTCATACATTTTTTATCAAATAATATCACCTTGTATTCTTTTTTTTCATTTTCGTTTCAGCTAAAATTCTCATGGCTGCAAATTTTTATCTTTTCTTCGAAAACGTAAATATTCTCTAAAATGATCAAAACTTGTTATACTTTTGACGGAAACTGAGAAGAAGAAAGTAAAAAATTGATTCTATTTTTCAATATCTAAAAAAAGCGACCGTCTCTGATTCCGTTTTTCAGAAATTGTACAGCGGCGGTAACTCTGTACCTTCGGTAAGCAGTCCGAGCGGCGTATTGGGTCAGTCAGAAAAACGGACTCATAGATCAGAGGGTCGGGAAGAAGCTGAGGGCTCGGTTATCGCCGCGGGTGCACCGGGCTCCCAAAATTCTATAAATTTGGCGCGGCCACCTGAACCGTCCGAGCAACAGGTAAGTCCGCCGAGCAAGAACGAGGCCGAAAATCTACCGCGTCCAATTCAGGCGCCTAGAGACCATCGCCCGATCAGTCCGAGCGTTAAGAACGACGAAACTTTGCCTAATGAGGTAATCAGCGATGTAGGATTCGAGCAAGAACGCGGAGGCATTATCGTACCTGTAGGCCCCGTCCATCCGGCCGACGATAAAGATAACGAGGTAAATCTTAACGTACTTCCTATCCCTTACAACTTCAAAGAGAAAGATAAAAAGAAAGAGAAAGAGAAAGAAAAAGAGAAATATAACGACGAAGATGGAGATGAGGAGAATGAGAAGGTCGTGGATCGCCTCGATCCTAGAAAAAGGCGAGACGATAACTCGGGCAGAATACCGTCAGAAAACGTTGGCGATATTCCGCAAAAGCTCGCGCTCCAAGGGGCGAATAAAAATTCTTATAAAATCGATGATAACAGTAACAATGACGATAACAATGTTCTCGCGGCTCCTTTGTCTGCCGAAAAATCATCGAGCATTGGGCCCGGGGTAGATAGGGACGTGCCCAATATTCCTATTGTTAGAATACAGGACGAGATGCAAGTCCTGCAAGAGAAACTTGACGGTCTTGACAAACTTACTTCGAATTGAAGCAGGGTTTCGGTTTAAAATGATGCTTTTTTTTCTTTTTTTTTTTTTTTTTTTTCTTATGAATCTCGAATTTATCTCGTTGGTGTTAGTATATCTATAATATATGATTTTTTTTTTTTTTTATAAATATCTTTTTTATATTTTCAGAGAAACGTATTTTCGTTTGTTTTTTATACATAGTATAATATAATGGACATTATTGATATTATAGAACGTTGTTGACTCGTTGAGAAATTTTATTAACATTTATCAACCGAAATTAATTATGCGAATTTTTAACGGTGAAAATAGTTTTTTTGTTTTTTTTTTTTAATTTTTGTAAATTAATAGGGAACGGTTCTTACGTAAGTATATTTGAATTTCATTTCCGGGGTTGTCGATGTAGAATAGAAAATGTGAGCAAAGCTTGACTGATAAAATAATGAAGAAAATGTTATAAAAGTGACGTGTTTTAAAACGATCGGATCAAAACGTGTGACAAAACGCGACTAGGTTCGAGGGTAGTTGATTTTGAAAATTTTCTGTGATTAACAAATCACGGCGAAAGTCAAAAGCATCTCGGTAATGATTTCTTTTATTTTATTTATTTATTTTATATGTACCCTCCGATTTGGAATAAATTATTTATAATCTCCCGCAAACTAAGGATAATTTATCTTCTTCTATAAGTCGAACTGAGGATCGACTCCTTTTTTTACGTTAAAACGGTATAAAAATATAGACGTTGATAAATTTCGGGTGGATCGAAGATCGAGGATCGAGTGTGAAATATTATCACTAATAATTTTGGCCAGGTCTAAGTTCCGAATTTCAAAAGTACTGTAAGGGTGAAAATTTGGAATTTCAATATTACCTACTTGGTGTATGATTTTTTTATTTTTATTTTTCATTCGTAGATAACGTATTATCTGTGAATTCATACTTTTTGGTTTTCACCGCACCTGGTTATGGTTTTTCAAATCTTCTCTGCGGTATATCTATATGCATGACTACATCGATTCCTATAGATTAAAACTATAGCATATCCTGCATTTTCTTTCATTTTTTTATTCAGTAATCAAAAATTTGAACAACGAATTAAAATCTAGACAGTTTTTTATCCTATTCTTTTCTCTCTCTTTCTCTCTCTCTCTTTCTTCCTCTTTCTCTATATTTATCTCTTTGATAAACCTAGAACTATGTTCCTTGACTCTTACTTTTGATATTAAAAATTAATTAGTGAGGTATTCTATCACTAAATTAGCTAAATTTTAATCAGATTACACGTAGTTATCGACCAGTATAATTACCCGTAGTTTGTACCGGTAATTAATTAATAAAAACAATTTAAAAGCTGAAAAACTCGAACTGAAATTTCGTTAATTTTTTTTTTGTTTTTTTTTTTTTTAATTAGATCACGGTCATTAAAGAGAAATGAATATCGACTCAAATTATAACATAGCAATAAATTAATTATCACCTAAATTTTGTTAGATTTTTAGATATTTTGTTAGATATTTGAATCGCATTATATACGTATGGAGTTGAATACAAAAAAGAGGAATCTATTCTCATTCCAAAATAAATAATTTTTTAAATATATGTAGTTTCGATCGCGTAAAATTTTTTTTAAATTAGTTTCATTTCGGTATTTGTACAGAGATTTTGGAAAAAAACAAAAAATAAATAAATTCCTATATAGTAGTAGGTATAGGTGCATATATTAAAATGAAGAAAGGTTATTAAAAAAATATATAAATATTATATACCGTGAGGGAACCTGGTCCAAGCGCGCAGGCGCTGATTTATTCGGATATGACAAGGGCCGCCAATTTCAGGCTTGCCACGAATATCCCTAGAGTCAGTTTGCTACTTGTTTCCGATTGTTGTAAAATACAAATGGCGGCAAGCCGTCTAAGGATTAGGTTATGTTTGTTGTGAATCTAGCAGACGAAAGAACTAGGGATATTACTATACATCGAGAGAAAGGATGTGTTCGAGCAAATGATATTCATTTGACCAACCGAAATGCGGCGATCCAATATGAGGAAGAGAATGTTGTCTTAATTGAACCAAAATATCTAATAATATCTGTAAAAATCATCCAGTACATTCAGAGCAATGCAAAATTTTTTATTATGAATCCAACATTTGTTCGGAACAACAACATGTTGGGTTCGTATTACTCGTTGAAATAATTCGTTCAACTGAAGCATTTAATTACGTCAATCGATACCCAATTCAATCAACAAAATATGTGTTTCATGTCGAAACATGAGATTTTCAGTTTACTTTATGCTCTTATTTAGTTTGAATGAATAATAATATATTTCTTTAGTGAACAGAAATTGACTTATGAGAACTAAGTATACGATGCAATAAAATGCGAAATCAGTTAACTCAATCCCCCCGAAATCGATTAAAAAATCAGTAAATTTAAAGCAACTTCGTCGCAATTTAAACAAGCGAACGTTTAGTCCAGTCAATAATTTTATTAGACTAAATTATTCGGTCATACCAACTGCGCCGAATATGTTCGAATAAACGCATGATGTTTGAGTCAATTGATAAAAAATACTCAATCGAAACAAATAGGCTTGAAAAAAAATATATTCACTTGGTTCAAAAACTCCTTTTTATCGGTGTAAGGAGTTGGTGGAGTTGCTAGCGCGATTCTGCGGATCAACGATATTCGAATGAATCAGCGCCTGCGCGCTTGGACCAAGCTGTTTCCCCGTTTCCTCACGGTATATGAAAAAATTGTAAATTAAAGAGATTTTAATGTTTATATAATGATATATTATATTGTACTTAACGAAAGGACGTAGATATCTATATCTCGCGTCTCTAATGCCAAAAAGGCATATAGATTTCTCAAAGTTTGTCTATCACATTGAGAACGATAAAATTGCGCAAAAAGTAAATTAAAAAAAAAATAAATAAATAAAACAATTATTTTGCTGATAACCAAAAAAGCATTTTAAGTTTTAACTTTTTTCTTGTTTTTTATTTTTGTTTTTTCATTAAAATATCAATTTCTAGTTATTCTAATACGACTGGCCGAAAAAAAAAGATTTTTTTTTTTTTCTTAGCCTTTTTGGCATTAGAGACGCGAATTATATATATAATATATATATTACGCCGCCTTGAATGTGCCTGTAAATCTGTGTTAATTAAAATATTAATAAACTGTTATTATTTTTACGCTTGCGTATTTTCTTGCACCCGCACACCTGAATTAATATTCTGATTACCGTACCTATACTCATCTCGCATTACCACTTCGTAAGCTTTTTTTTTCAAATTTTTCACGCGTTTGCAGACTGCGATTTCCGGCACACATATATAATTATATAAATCAGGCATATATGTCAACGTCATAGCTATTCGAAATTCAGATTCTATCACCAATATTTTTTATTTTATTTTTATTTTTATTTTTTTCTCTATTCAATCAGTCATTTTGAGTATCGTAAGGATTTTTCTTCAAATTTTCTCATATCCCGTATACATATCCTGGTGTGAATTTTTAAATATCGAAAAAAATCAAAATCGGCCTTAGAATTCAATTTTCGTATTCGAAAACGATCTTTACTCTCACTTATTGAATACAAAAATCTAACATTGATTGATTAATGGAGTGAATACCTTGTTTTTACTTTTTCCTTTAACTCTTTTAACACACCATTACAGTTACTAAATAATAGTAATTATTGTCTACAGATTTTCTCTGTGCACGATTTTTTAATTATACTCACTTTACAATTGTAACAATTTATTATTAATTCCTTGTATAACAGTAGTTGATTATTCTTCACCATCTTTCGGTGGATTAGAATAACTGGACTTTCGAAAATAATCATTAATTTTTTTTTTTTTTTCTTTCTCTTTTTACTTCCCTTATTTATTTATTTATTTATTTATTTATTTGTTCATTTCCCTTGAAAATTTGCGGTGCTTTTTTCGTAGCTTTTGTCTTGTCGTTATACTGTATACGTTCCTGCAGAAGGCTTCTGAAACGATCCTGTAAAAGTAGACGTTGAGCAATAAATTACTGTATAGTATAGAAAATTATTTTATCCCCGTAAAGAAATAGAGAAGAGAATAAATGACCGAGAATAAAATTTTCAAAAAAATCTTTCTCCATCGGCAAAGGTAAATAGTATTAATGATATACCTATAATAATGACTAAAACCCCCTAGGCCTAGGGTGTATGTGTATCTTGGGTAAATGGTAATTATTCAATCAATCCTATTTCATCATATAAATGCAGAACTTATTAAAGTTTCTTTGAGACGTTCGAATTAAATCGACACATCCGCAACGGCGTATAATTTAATATAAACGTTGCGAAAATACCGTGACGTATTAATTTACCGTGGCTAAATCTGTAATCAACCGTTAAGTAGGTATACCTACCTTACTTTTATCAAGCAAAAGTAAAACTAACTGTAAATCGTAAAAAAAGGGTATCGGTATTTTCTTTTCTACAAATTAGTAACAATTGGCTTCCACAAAATAAAATAAAAAATAATAATTGACACATCAATTCTTGATTGGTCGTCCTTGATTTGATCATTTTCAAATTTCAATACCCCCATGTAGCCAAAACCCCGGGTTTCTATCTCAATTCTAACTACCGCCTCAAAGCATCCGAATTTTCTCATTTCAATAAAGCGCGATTTCTAACATCTTGCGGTTGATTTTGTTTTTTATAAATTCAGAGAAATTGAAAAAGGGCAACTTTTGAGCCGAGAAATTTCGGGCGTACAGAATAAACTCCGAGAATAGAAACCATCTAAGAATCTCTGCTGTTTATACATTTATTACCTAATTTTCTTTTAAAACTTGATCAAAATTTCGTTTTCGTTTTCCTTTTCCTTTTCCTTTTCTTTTCTTTTTTTTTTTTTTTTTGACATAGGATTCGTTTGGTAATTGCAGAGTACTTCGACGGCGATATCCAGGATGCAAACTACTCGAGGACTCGATCAACAAGTTTTGGCCAAGTCAAGTACGAAGCCGTCGACTCAATCGGCGGAAAAATTACACGCAGAAAGAGCCAAGGTGAAACTTCCGATCGGGGTTCTTCCGATCCCGAAATTATATGATTCGGAAAAAATTCCCGTAGCTACGGAAGCAAAGAACGAATTAAACGGGGCTGGTGATACACCCGAAGTTCTTGCCGAAAAAGATAAAGCGCAATTGCCCATTGGACATGAACAAAATCCACCCGAATCGCCTCCGAGGATTCCCGCGATCGGACGGCATGTCGGAGATCAACCCCTTGGACGACAGGAGAGCTGGGTTTGGCATAACAAGGTACCGCCCGGAGTCCAGGAGGTCGGAGAAAATTTAGAAAAAATACCCGAGTGAGTTATGAATTCTTTTTTTTTTTTTCTTCTTTTAGGAATTCTTTTTTTTTTTTTTTTTACTTAATAAGAAAAAATAATAAAACAATTCAATTTTCGATATACGTTAGGGTCTGTCGTTTCGGGGTAAAATATTTTCCGTTCGATCTCATCTGAAAATTCTTTAGAATAAATACAGAATAAATCCTCGCGAAAACAGTGCTAAAACGTATTTTATAAGGTAGTTCAATGAATTATAAGTTTTGCTAGAAAAAAAAAAACAATTTTCAACTTCATTCCAGAAATGGAACTGGAAAATAAACCAATGATTTTGATTTTATTAGCAAAACGTGCCAGAACTCTCTCTTTATTATTTTTTTATTCCCTTTTATTTATTAAACTGAGAAATCTGTCTGTTTTTCGATATATAGTCAAGCAATTTTTCACCGAAAATTTTTTTTTACGCTAAATTTAAAGGCTTCGATTTTTTTTTCATTTCTCTTCGAAATTTCAATTTTTTCGACCTATCATGTACCTTTCACTTTTTTTTTATTTTACTTTATTTTTTTTTTTATAGACTCGAAGATACGGGGAATCATCCGATCGGTGATGGTAACGAGTATGGTCAATACGAGGGTGGTGATTACGACAAGGAATTACCGATGAGAAATAGCGATCTACACATCGAAGAAGGCGAGGACGAGGGAGAGGGTAATAATTTTCTTCTTATTCTTCTCATTTTATATACATAAAAAAAAAAAATAAAAATCGGCTCTCTGGAGGCCGAGAAGAATTTGGCGTTTAAAATATTCTCTAGATTAATTAAAGCATCACTATTTTCAAAACGCAAGTGTTAATAAACCAGAAGTAATAACGTCTCTTTTATTTTGAATAAAGAATTGGTAATTCGGAATAACGAAAATTTGAATGTATGAAATTCGTCAATACTGAAATCGAAAATTGATATACGATATGATAATGTAAAGCCCGAATTTCAATAACTCATTTTTCATTTTTTCCAAATTTCAAGACGAAGATGACCCCATGGAGTACGAGGGGAATAATTTGAAAGTCGACAAGCATCCCGAATGAGAAATGACCTAACTAAGATGAAATATGAGTCATGCGAATGAACTGGAGTAAATTAATAATAATTTGTCAAAAAAAGTGAAAACAAACATTTCTTAGAACAGAAGTTGCGGTGAATGAATTAAAAAGAAAGAAAAAAAAAAAAAAACAAATTGATTGTAGAAGATGATCATAAGTACTATTTAGGCCAACTACGTGTATCAAGAAAGAAAAATAAAGAGAAAGAACAAATAAGTGGATATAAAACAGGAAAGTGACGAAGATATACACAAGAAGGATAAACTTCAGGCTACACTTAGTAATGAATAAAAAAAAATTTATAAAAGTAACACTAACTATAATAGTAATAACAATAATGATAACAATATTCATAATTTTGTAGAGAGAGAGAGAGAGAGAGAGAGAGAGAGAGAGAGAGAGAGAGAGAGAGAGAAGAATCCCTGATTGATTCAAATTTTAAACGCTCTGTTTTAAGTGTATGTTAATATACAGAGAGAATTGGTAATGTCTGAACACTCGGAGCAGCATTGAGGTGGCCATCAATAAAAATTGTGAATTGTTATATTGGTTTCGGGCTTTCTTATTCGTTGAAATTGGGAAACAACTGTGGGCGCTGGACTCTTGGCCACCTCAACGCTACTCCAATTGTTTAGACGTTAGGAATTCACCCTGTATATAATATGTGAAAGAATAAGACCACGTGTTTTGTGGCTTCGAGTTGCAGGCGGATCAAAGTCTATGATAATTACTGACGAAAATTTATACATATATGCCTGATTATCTTATATATGAAAAAAAAAGATAGGGTTTGTCTGAAAATTGTTGAAAATTGCTTATTTTTCATGTTTTTTTTTTTTTGTTTTGTTTTGACAAATATTTCAGACTATTTTTATCACCAAGGATAAAGAACGTCTCTGATATCGATTTATAGGCTTAAATAATTTACGTTATTTTATTTGAAGCATCATTTCTGAAAGTCTATAAATTTTATTTTGCATTTGTACAATTTTAGTTAAATGATCTGTTGTCTGATAGTGAATGAATTATTTTGTTGTTGAAAAATTTCTAATAATAATCACAACAAGTGTTACGATTTTGAGAAAGGGTTTTTTTTTTTGTTTTTTCTTCAATAGTTTCTAAAATAATCAGAGTTTTTATGAAAGTTTTCTCTTTTTCCAAAGAACATCATCGGAGTTTTTAAAGTATTCTGATTCATTTAGAATTGAAAAATAAAACAATGAAGAAAATTATAATCAGAGATGTAATGTATACATATTTTCACCATGGAATGTGCATAACATAATATAATTACAAGATATTATACTTAAAATATATTGATTTTCTAAACCAGATAGAGATAGATAGAGAGAGAGAGAGAGAGAGAGAGAGAGAGAGAGCGAGAGCAAAAAAGGAAGAAAGAGAGAAAGAAAGACAGGAAGAAAAGAACGCAAGTTGTATTATAAGTGAATAACTGAGGTGAATTATAATAATAATATATATATGGGGCATTTCACGTCAAGTCAGCCACCTTCAGACCTCAATACCTTCGATTTTATTCTTCTTCTAGGATTCTATTATACTATGTGAGAGTAGTGTCCCTGATTTATTTACAAATTTTTCGAGCCGCCGTTCCGGAGTTCTTGCAAACCTAAATTTTACAATATTCGAAATTCACGAATTTTCGATCGATGATATCTCCAAATTGTAAAGTCGTATCAACAAAAACAAGGAGGTGTTTGGATTCGTCTTGAATCCGACTTTTTGAAAAAAAATGTTTTAAAAATTTTCCGCAACGTTTAGGCTGTCGTAAGTGAAGTTTAAGGAAAAGAATCAAAATTGCATCAATTATGTCATTTTTGAAAATTTTGAAACATTGTTTTTCAGATTCTAGTATTTTCTTTACATTTAATAACGTTCCGTCCGAAATGGAGAATTTCGATTCCCAGTCGCTATGCAATAAATAAGAAAACAATTTCTCCTAATTAGAAGATTTTTTATTGCGATTTGAAATTTTTCAATTGTTTCTTGTAACAAAATTAATAGTCAAAGTAAGAAACATACATTCTATTAAATCAAAGTACAAATGTTGAACGTTTATTAGAAAAATATAATAATTAGTGATTAAAAAAAAACTTTGTTTAAAAATTCTGAAATAAATCATGGCACTACTCTTACATAGCATAACAAAATCCTAGAAGAAAAATGAAATCGGAGGTATTGAGGTCTGAAGGTGGCTGACTTGACGTGGAATGCCCCATATACAGATATATATATACAGGGTGATTCAGAATTGGCGACGAATCTCTTGAGGGGTTTATCCTTGTCAAAATTAGTATCGAAAGTTCCTCAGCCACTTTTCCGAAACGTGATCCTTTCCCTTATGGAACCGTTACACTTTTTTTTTAACATCTTCCACACAAATCAGAAATAAAGACAAAAAACCCATTGGCGTTATTAGGGATTCTTTAAAATAGACAAATAGAGAAAAAAATCGTCTGTCGGAAAAATGGCTGAGGAACTTTTGATCCCTCAAGAGATTCGTCACGGATTATGAATCATCCCGTATATTTATTCCCCGGACAAAATAGACTGTATTTTTTTAGAGGACTTTGTTAAAACGGGGATAATAATATTTATATCGTTGAGTGCCCAATTTTTTTACGAAACCTATAATTATACAGTGTGTGACTTAACAATTGTGAAAAAGAAAACAAGCATCACTTAAATTTTTATCTAAATTTATTATATCATATACATTTTAGTTCTTCTTTAGTTCTTTTTTTTTCGCTTTTACAATTATATTTTTATGAAATTATCCACAAATGTTTGATACTTAACTATAAACGTGGTTAACTGAATATGTAACGATCTCAAGATACCAATACAGTTTATATTATATATACCATTTCTTTTATTAATTCGATCAAGTAATTGATAATAATAATCACATCATGTGTGATTTGGCTGAATACCTACCCTACCGACTTTAATCATATATCCATCGATCTACATTAGGGTGGTTTAAAAAAAACCTATTTTCAATTTTTAATTTTATTTCTTACAATCTCGGATGAAAATATGTTAGTCTTAGATATTTAAAGAACCCTCTCCAAAAATCAGTACGATTAAAAAATTTTCCGAGCTCGTTAAAGAATTTATAAAAATCTTTAAAAATCGTCAAGAAAATATATATTTTTTTTTCTCTTTTTTTTCCAATTTAATTTTTTCTCTCTCATTACGTGATTACTTTTTACGTTAAGAATCATAAGTCCTCTGAAAATTATGGCTCAATAATCAGTTTTTGTTTATTTTTAATATTTTAAAAATTCTTCAGCGTGCTCTAAAAATTTTTCAATCATGTTCGCTGACCTTTGGAGGCGGCCCTTGAGACATTTGTAACTAAAATATTTTCACCCGATGTCGAGAAAAAAATAAAAAATAACAATCAATTGGTTTTTGTATTTCTTTTTTGTAAATTATAATCGGGTCGCGTATATACCAGTGAATTCTTAATCTTTGACTGCCTTTATTCTAATTTACAATATTGATTGTAGTACTAATTATTATAGCATTGTGACAACATGATTAATTAATTAATGACAAACTTTGCAGGATGTTTCCTACGATTGTATGTATATGGTATTTTATTACATATATATACGGATATAGTTATAATTGTAAAATCACGAGCGAATAAATTGTAAATAATGTTCTTTTCGTAATAAAATGAAGAAAAATAAAAAAATCAAATAAAAAATAAAAAAATCCTCAAGCTTTTATCAATTCGAATTCATACCACGTACGTCTCCCAAAATTACTTATAATTAAACATATTACAATTCATATATTATCTTCCAAGATTGATCTTCACGGAATTTTGAAATCCACTACAAAAATTCCTGAACTGTATTTACATCGACTAATCGTTTTCCTGTTTGAATAACACGAAAAATTCCACCAATTTTTATCTTTCGTCTTCTTTTTTTTCCGTTTTCACCTCAGATGATATAACTGCGACGAAAATATCGTTGAGGTATTTGAAAATAGCTCAATAAAATTCCACCTCTTAAAATTATCATCTTTTGAATTTATTTCTGGAATATTTATCGAAGAATTTACGAAGCCTTTAATTAAACGAACCCCCGGTTATTAATTTTTTATTTTGACAACGCAGATTCTTTTCAGTTTTACACAAAATAGAGACATAGAATTTTTTAAAGAGGAAGTTTCCGGGCTTTTCAATCCCAACTCTTTCAAAATTATCGACGATTCTTTTTTTTTTTGTCATTTTATATGAGATTGAAAAATTGCGAAAACAATAAGTCGACTCATGTACCGTTTAAGCATTTTTTTTCAATTATATTTTGAACAGTTTTGCGAAGACTGATCAATTTATAAATTAAAATATCAGATTTATAAGATTGAGGAAGAAAGTTTAATTGAAAACTGGAAAACTGTCAATCTCGTCATCCCTTCTCATACATCGATGAAATATATTAAAGAACTTTGTATAAAAATAACGAAATTACGATGTAATATCATAAGAATAGTGAATTCAGATTCTTAACGATTTATAGCCCGGGTCTTAGCCCAGGATTCGTTACTAAACGGATTTTAATGAACCTAACTACGATTTGATTGTTGTGTCGTAATATCGTTCATCCCTGCCCCGTAGGGGATGGATTGATGCGACAGGTTTCAAATTCAAAATTACTAGGGAAACGTTGGATAGACCGTCGCTGTCTTCCTCTTCCTTCCTATCGGGTTCAACGAGGTCGTAAGAATTATATATACCGTGAGTTTTCTCAACGATTGCACGATCTGTGCGCCTATGGGCAGGCAATTGGAATTACGTAATTTCCAAGTGACCACCGTATCGAAAATGTGAAAAAAAAAAAAAAAAAATGAAGTGATCACTGGCATACTTTCGGTATAGGCTCAAAAATATTGATACTTGCCACAGGATTTTTTCAGAATTTATCCAAACGTTAGAAATATAGCCAACGATGTATTCATTTTCAAAAATCATAAGTAAATCATATAATTTTCGAAAAATTTGGAAGAAAAATCTGATTCATTTTTAGAGTTGAGACAACAGCCTCAAAAATCGTGAACCGAATCCGGAAGGTCGAGGGTCAGATCCAGGTCGATTCCTTACAGAATTTATATACCCGTATACCGTGCGATTATGTGAAAAAACCAGGTTTCAAGCGCGCAGGCGCTGATTTATTCGAATATCATTGACCAGCTTGGGAATCGCGCTAGCAGCTCCACCAACTTTTCAGTTATATCCCTAGTTCTGTCGTCTGCTAGATTCACAACGAACATAACCTATTCCTGCCACGGTCTGCCGCCATTTGTATTTTACAACAATCGGAAACAAATAGCAGACGGACTCTAGGGATATCCGTGGCAAGTCTGAAATTGGCGACGCTCGTAATATTCGAATAAATCAGAGCCTGGGCGCTTGGACCCTGTAATTTCCACATGATCGCACGGTATATGAAAACGATCTCGGAGCCGCGTTGGTCCGTTAATAATAAGTACAACGGTTATTTTTTCACTATCCTAAATTGTGTGAGACTCGTTTTCTATTTCGGGTGAGAAATTGACATTCATTGTACTATAAATAGTGAAAGGTTTATAGAATCCGTGAATTTATTCTTCAATGACTTTTCTGTCCTTTTACTGTTCGTTAAACGTTTTGTAGAGATAACGTTGTTGGGCGAATTTCCATAATCTATGTATTATTTATTCCGTATAATAAACGAGTATGAATTTAGAATAGCAGCTGTATAATCAAACTTTCTCACGTCGGGAAAAAACCATGTGACGATTTTCAGACGACGCGACGTGTGCGCGATCGTTAGACTTACGTAAAAGCCAATTTTTACCGAGGTTTTTGTTTGCTCTACGTACACTTCTACAGTCAAACAATTCGCGTACTATAATTAAAAGGAAAATAATTTATAATGAGAACTGTATATCAGTCTGAGACAAAAGAAACATTATTTTATTTTTATTTGTCAATTTCCATTATATACTGTGAATATTCTAATTAAAGTAAATGCGATTGATGTTCGTATTCTTGATTCACTCGATGAGCAGGAATAGTACTTTTCGATACGCGAAGCATGCGTAAAATCGAACTTTACCCACAGCGCGTTGAAAGATCGATTTTTGAACTCAGTATACTAATTTTTCTCTCCTAAATGAATACATAGATATACAAACCGGTTTTCCGAAATTCTGTCATTCGATCTTCAAAGAAAAGTGAAAATTTGTAATATGCAAAAATTTCAACGAAAAACGCTCTTAATTATCTCAATTTAAAATTTCATCACATTTTATACCAGAAAAATATTTATTCCTTGCCAACAATTACCACCTAATTAGTCGCTGTACATATGTACATACGTATGACGTCGTATGCTACGCACGTATAAAGTCCATCGTGCCAGAGCTTTCTACATGATTCATTGATCACAATCAGGTTCATTGTTTTCTTTTTTTTTTATATATTTTTTATTTACTCTTTCCATGTTTTTAGTTATTTCGATAATAATTTAATGATAGCTTATAGCTATGAGTTTCTATGATTTTTTCCGGTCACTGGTAATAAATGGTAACCAATTGACAAAGTATAACGGAAATTAAAAGGGTCGATAGATCTACACATCGCGTAATTCTGTATTTTATAGCTTTTTGAAAAATATCTGACCTCGCCACGTGTGCTGTTAATTTTTTTAACTCGCTTCTCCCCAATCAGCCGTTCTTTGGCCATTGATACAGTCGCAAAAACACGTATATGGTCGCAACTGTTCATATACCATCTGCAGTGCAAACGTGCAAAGCGTTTATACTGCGAGGTAGAAACTTAAAGCTTATAATAATCCTCAAGCTGTTCCAATATAAAAGTTGGGCGGTTTAACATGAGGAATTCTTTTCATTAACAATAAATAATCACCGGCGTATATTTCGGAGTTCTTACTCTTTGGACAATTTGAAATATTAACGACGATCAACGTATTAATCATCGCATTTTTACAGCTGATGATTATGTAGGGTCTAGTATGAGCTGTAATTAATCATGCTGTGATCAATTTCCTAAGTATTGATCCTCCATGTTCGACTTTATAGGGGCAATTCCACAAATCATTAACCAGGTGCTAGTTTTTTTTTTTTTTTTGAACTCCTGATAATCATATGTGCCAGAGCTTTTCTTCAAACTCGTTGCATTCTACCTATTTGTCACGAGTCTTTGGAAGACTCACATATGCATATCCATTATTGTACAATACCTCGATCAATGAAACCACTGTGCAAGGAAACGAATCGTAACTTGTGTAGAGTTTTACCTGGAAATTGTAATCCAAGAAAAAAAAACCTGTTCGAACAATATGTGATCCGTTTTCGTCACAGAAAAACTAAGTATAGACATTTTCTTATAGGAGGACCGGCGCGGGAAGAATTTTATTCGAAATCCGGTGAACCGTTGAAGAACAGAGTCAGTCTTTCAGTGTTTCTGTACAATTAGGGACAATCTTTAAACTTCGATCCCATATCGCAATCAGATATTTATATTCAATTAGTTATACGGCTGATTATTCTCTGCTGAAAAAAGGCCATTTTCACATCATTTCATCTCCTAAGATTCACCATTCTACTGTTTCAAGAGATTCGCTGAAACTAGTGAACGATATCAGAGAAAACCAAGATCTTCACCGTAGAAACAAATCCAATGCTCTAACCTGAGAGGTTTGAATTATATCTCGCGCCTCTTTCTGGAGATCAACATCTTGAAAGTGTTGATCTCGTCAGAAGAGGCGCTTCGTATAATTATAATAGAACTTGACTTTCAGGTGAGTTCGTTTAATCATACAATTACGTGTACTGTTTGAATTAAGACGTAATTCGAGTCAACCCCACCATCGACTTTGCCTTGGAAACCAAGCCGAAGTTTCGGAGCTTTTGCGAATTGCTTGATCGCGAACGTCTGGTCTGCAGTCTACGTCTTTTCGCGGACAAGGTAAGAGGAGTTGGAGTTTTCGGTACAAACAATTAAAACCTGGTATTCTTTTTTCTCTTCTTCATTAATTGACGCCGATTGTTATCGAAGCTACAATTCTGAGATTTTTGAAAACGAGGAAAGGCTGAATAGATGAGATACTCGATTTTTATCAAATTCCTAGTCGTTTAGTAAAAACCATTTATTTTTTCTTCGGTTGAATTTTTACATGGTTATAAAAAATCTAAGCACTCATTGCGCCTTGCAGATCACGAGATGAAACTTATCACTATAGGAATCTTAGCGGCGCTTTGCGTCGCGACGTTTGGCCAACGATACGACCACAACAAGCTTGTTTGCTACTGGAACTCAACCTCGTTTGAACGTCAAGGTAAATAAATATTCGAAATTTGTGACGGTAATTTTTATTGATATTGAGGGGGGTGCCAAGGTAAGAGAAGAAAGAAATGTTCATCGTATTCAATGTTTTATTACGGCGAGAATGACGGATGAAAAATAATTGTGAGGGTAGCGTTTGAAAGGTATGAATTTCCGCTCCAAATGAGACAAAAAAAAATTTGAATATCACAAAAATCGAGTCCGCTGCGTCCAATTGAGTAGAGCTCTGCAAAAGACGATTTCCGAAACGGTGACCACGTTTATAGGCAAACGGAATATCTAAAACACGAAAACCAATACTTTTTGGAATCGTCAATGTACCCTCTAAGTTTCTATGGAACGAATTTCTCATCCGACCTTTCGTTTTTGAAAAATTGATAAGAACGTTCGCAAAAATCCCAAAAAACGCGATCAAATGCAAAAAAGATTCGTAACTTGACCACGTTCGAGTTGATCAAAAATCCATTCCATAGAAGCTTAGAGGGTACATTGACGATTCCAAAAAGTCATGGTTTCTGTGTTTCAGATATTCCGTTTGCCTATAAACGTGGTCACCGTTTCGCAAATCGTTTTTTGTAGAGCTTTACTTAAATGGACGCAGCGGATTTCATTTTTGTGATATTCAATTTTTGTTTTTTTTTCAGTTTGAAGCGAAAATTCATAGCTTTCAAATCCTACCTTCACAATTATTTTCCGTCTGTCATTCTCGCCGTAACAAAACATTGAATACGATCAACATTTTCTTCTTCTCTTACCTTGCGGCACCCCCCTTAATGTAGTTTCAAATATGTTTTGTCGATGTTTCGGATCTTGAAAATTCAAATTTTCCATAAGAAATTACTCTGTTTCTTTTTTTTTTTTAACCTTTTCAATCCCAACTTTTCAGCACAAACTGATCAGACCACCCCAAACTCTGGGGAATTTTCACGAACCCATTCGCGATATTGAATCCGTCTTAACAATTCTCCCTACACCGTGGGAATTGATCATCTAAGTGATTTCGTTGATCAACAGATTTCTTCATCTTCATTCCCTCTTTTCTTCATTGCAGAAATTGAATTAGTAAATTTGAAAAATTTATAGGAAATATTTTGGGCTCCAGTAAAGTTTCTGGTAGATACGAACGTTCAAGTTGAACCAGATATGACGATTTTTCTGAATTTCGGATTTTTTTTTATCTCGTCATTTATCAGATCATTCGACGGTTTTGACGAGCAAACAGACGCCATTCCTTCGATCTATTTTGCAAATACTAAAAACTTGGAAGGACTTGTTGAAATTATAAAAACTTGAAGGTAACTCCGTCACGAATTTTTCGAAACGATGCGATGCTTGGATTTTGGACATTGTTTGAATTTGCGAAATGCTGTAACTTTGGTTCCAAATATCAGGATAGATTGGTTATTTTCTTTTCTAATACGATCTACTGGATACGAAAAGCTCACAAGGTTTCAATTTTTTCCATAATCTACGTCAGAAGAAACTCCATGGTTCATCAGTCTGCGCTTGCCCACATTCACTCATTTTATGACTTTACCCTATCAACTGAATCTCGCCGAAGACTTTATTGGAGAATAAAAATAAGTGGTTTTCTTCGCGCTCTCTAGGCCCTGCTAAATTCAACATCGATGATTTACGTCCGGCTCTTACACTCTGCACTCATCTCGTATACGGATACGCTGGTATCAACGCAGAGTCTCTTGCAGCGACCGCTCTACATCCCCATCTCGACACTGGAGCCGGCTATGCATTTTTCCGAATCATACCTCAGCTCAGGATGAGCTTTCCTTATCTTAAGATTCTGCTTAGTATCGGAGGCAACGATGATCCTTATGAAGAAACTCAGAAGTACCTACGCGTGGTGAGTGTCAGAGAGAAAATAATAACGATTGGATTGTCAAATGAACCGTTTGATCGATGATATGATTTATTTTTGAATGTTGATCAATGTCTAACGAAGTTGTTTCTTGTAGACGGAAACGAGCGAGAATAGGGCAAAGTTCGTAAATTCAATCGGACGTCTGTTGTACGATTATCAGTTTGACGGTATCGATCTAGCCTGGCAATTCCCACCAGTTAAAGTAAAGAAGAACCGTGGAACTTTCGGCAGTTTCTGGCACGGATTTAAGAAGGTCTTTGGCTATGGGGAATTCAAGGATGAGAAAGAAGTCGAGCATCGTGACGGGTTCACTATCCTCGTACGCGACTTAAAGAACCTCTTAAGACAGAGGAACAACAAAACTCTGACTTTGACAGTACTTCCCCACGTTAACGCCAGCAGTGAGTATTGTCAATTATTGTATTTGTCAACCGTTCCATTTTTATCGGCTATACAATTTAACCGTAATATTTGCTTCTCTTCAGTTTACTACGACGCAAAATATCTCATATCCAACATCGACGGAATTCACATCTTTGCTTTCGACCAGAAAACGCCCGAGCGCGACCCCAAAGAAGCAGATTTTACCGCTCCGATATATGGGAGCTACGGACGTGTTGCACAAGAAAATGTTGACGCCGGAGTCAGGTACGTCATGATAATTATTTACACACAAAAATAATTCGAAGTAAGACGTTTTGGTGGATTTTTATACCGTATATTATTCCGAAATTAGTCATTCGATTTTCGGACTGTTGGAATTGTTCATTGAATCAACTGTCACATCTCTTTTCCATGAGATAATGCTTTTCAACAAATTTTTGGTAATTTATTTTCCTATATTCGTGAATGTATTTTTCAAATTTTTACTCAATCGGTTTATATGAGATACAAAATATTCCGAATTTCCACCGCGTCCCATTTCAAAACGGCGACCATCTAAGATCTCGAAAAATTGATAAATTCAACAGTTTTTGATAGATTTCGATAAAATTAGGTATCAGTGACCTTTTCGGATCCGAAACTGAAACTAGCGACCATTTGGCTTTGTGCCATCAAAAATGAACGCACTTCAACAATTTTATCAAAAATTGAAAAATCTATTTTCAGTTTGATCGAACGAAACTGTTTGATGGTTTTTTACTTTTTGTTTATCGCTCTAATCATTTTCAATTATGCTGATAATGTCTTTGCAGATACTGGCTCGAACACGGAGCACCAGGCGCAAAGATTGTCGTTGGAATTCCGACCTATGCCCGGACCTGGAAGTTGACTGCCAAGAGTCAGATTTCTGGAGTTCCACCGATCAGCGTCGACGGTCCTGGAGCAGCGGGTCCGCACACTGGGACCCCTGGACTTTTGTCTTACACCGAGGTCTGCACTCGTCTAACAGAATCAGGTCCTCATCATCTCAGACGCGTAAGCGACCCCTCGAAGAAGTATGGAAGCTACGCTTACCAATCCTACAACGACGCTACCAGCGAAGATGGAATTTGGTTCTCATATGAAGATCCAATCACAGCCGGAAACAAGGCAACGTATGCCAAAGCAAAAGGATTAGGCGGTGTCGCAATCGTTGATCTTTCCCTCGACGATTTCCGGGGCATTTGCACCGGAGATAAATTCCCAATCACGAGAGCTGCCAAGTACAAGTTGTAATTAGAAAGAAAAAAACGGTCTTATTCTGTACAAACACGGAGGAGCTGGAGTATGATTATATTTTTCGATCCAGGATATCGGCGATGAATTAGTTTTTCAATTTTTATCCTGGAATTTTATTATGATATTGAGGTCCTCGCATTTTTCTTCAGTTGTACAGTTTCTTACGATTTATTGAAATCAATATAAATTTTCGTTGCCTTTTTTTTTCATATATAATATAATATCAACCAACGCGAAGCTAGACTGTGTATTTATTGTCTTATCATTTTATTAGAGAATTAGGTATAGAAATTTGAGTATAAAAATAATTGTAGTGATAATAAAACCTCAATTAGAATATCTTTGGAAGTTTTTTTCTTCTTTCTATTCTCCTGCAATCCGTTTCCAATTACAAGGATTTTTCAATCGCTTCAACTAAAACTGGAATTACATCTCAGGGATTTTTGTGAAATAGAATTCGAAACGTCATCCACGTAGCTGCAATAAGTCGATCTAGATTTCCTCCTTTCAATTAAAAATCGTGAATTTGGGGAATGCCCCATATGTTTATATATTGATCTCTTCCATCCAAGTTCTCACGAATAACTGGATTCCTTTTTTGAGAAAAAGAATCACTTTTTCGTGAGAGGAAGGATACGGTTCAAAATATATCAGCCTGAAAGGATCAGGTCAGACGCCGAAGTGCTATGAGAAGGGATGTCTTGAGGATCGATGATCTGTCTTCTCTTAACCAAAACAGACCTTCTCCGTTTTCTTTTTTTTTTTTTCTTTCAATTTATGTTTCCTCGATGAAGATAGCTTCGAATCTCAGAAGAGTTTAAGCTAGTTGAGATCCGAGCGGAGTAAAGAGAGTAAGAAAAAATCGTTAAAATCGGTGTCAGTACTCAAATACTAACAGCACATCGTTATTTTTTACAATACATCAGAGTTATCGACTCAGTTCTTGAATCGGGCTAATTGTAAGACGAACTTCGCACATACTTCGATTCGCATTCGAAACACGTTTGTCTATTATATTCTTGCAAAATGACTCACGAGGAGGAAAAATGTTTTATGCAATTCTCTCCGATCTTCAAGGAAAAGTGCAAATTGCACTAGCTTACACATACTATTTTATCATAGAGTTGCAATTGCGGAAAACTCTCTCGATTATATAAATTAAATTAAAAATTTGGTCATTTTATACGCGAAAGAAATATTCGATATTTGCCAACAGTTCCTATCCAATTATTCCATCTAATTATACACATGCTACGTATGTGTAGAGTCCAACACACCCGATTTTTCTATATGTCTCATTGATTACGCTAAACGTTGTGTTAACTTTTTACCTATTTTTATTTATTTACTTTTATCATTTTTGACTAATGTAATCGATAATAATGAAAATAAATAAAAAGTATCCAATTATCCACGGAGTACGGATACTCGAAGTATCAATAGACCTACACATCGCGTAATTAGGTCTTTTGTAGCTATTTGAAAAAGATCAGACCTCGCAATGTGTGCTGTTTGGTTTTTTAACTCACGTCTCCTACGTTCAGCCTCTCACTTTATGGCCATTGACACTGTCGCTAAAACGCATATGGGCGCGACTGTTCGTACCATCCGCAGAAAAAAAAAAAAAAAAAAAAAACGGCGAACACCGTTTATTTTCCAAGGTTGTTGCTGGGAACCAATACTCAAGCTTTTTCGGTGCAAAATCAATACGCTGCAACATCAAGAATATATATATATTTTTTTTCTTCTTTTTTACAAAGAACAGACAATCATCGACGTATTTCCGAACTTTGCAAATAAATAAAAAAACAAAATACGTTAAATTTGGAGCCGCTAAGTGAACTCAAAGTACAGCCTCCAAGGCAGTGAAATTTGGCATACGTCATATAGGTATTTTACAAAAAATCGCCCAATTTGGTCATTTCTAGGGAAAGTAAGTCGAACTTGTTGCAAGTATTATGATAACGTGTCTAACGATGTACGAGGAATGAAATTTCCCTGAATGAACTTTGTTCCGGCCTTCCTTTTCGAGGTCACAAAAATATATCGAGACAGCACTGAGCACAGTACAGGTATAAGGTAGGTATAATACATAGGTAGGTATAATCAGCACAGCTGTTAAATAAATCAGTCGTTTTTACACCGACACACACATGTATTACTTACGTATGGGCGTATGTGTGAAAAGTGCGTTATACCCACGCGCAAATTGCTAATGGTAGAATATGACTCAATGTTACTTTTGTTACGTAGCAAAGTGCTCGAGTATTAAGTGTTTTTCATTTATACAACGCATTGTTCAGTTCCTGAATTGGAAAGATTATTTCTTAGGAGTTATCCGTTATCTTTGTATTACCAGTTACTTGCTATCCGATAATCCCACGAGCCAGAGCCTTTCTTTAAACTCCTTTCATTTTACCCATTCGTCACAATCCTTTCGAAAACACATGTGTGCATGTTATTGTACAATTCCTCGTTCAATGAAATCATTACGTAAGGAAATGAGTTGTAATTTGTGTAAAGTTTTACCTGGAAATTGATATCTCAGAAATAAAGAAAAAGAAGAAAAAGAAAAAAAAAAAAAAACACTGTGCATATACAATATGCGAACCGTTTTCAACCCAGGAAAACTAATTATAGTCTCGGATAGAATTTTATTTCATTGGAAGTCTGTTCAACCGTTGAAGAAAATATTATCGCTGTTTCTGTATATCGACGTAAAATTTTCTGATTTGAACTCCAGGATGAATCGCGAGTTCATAGACCGTGAGATAATCTTCTTGATTAATAAAAACACACTGGGTTCATTTGGCAGTTTATTATTCTTATCTAATCCGTGTGTTATGTAATCTTGTAGATATATTAACGGCGAAAGGCCCCTCTGCTTGAACTCCTGATGATAAATGTAGTTTGGAAAGAAAATAAAATGAAACTAAATATGGAAATTTTTGTCCGATTTTAATGAACTATGATAAATGAAGAAAAATATAGACTTGTACTCGATATGATATCGAGTCATGCAGTATAATTGTCAGAGACAATATAACTATCACTTCATTTTATTTTCCAAGTAAAAATAATTACGAGACTTTGTTTCTGTTTATTATGGCACTATAATTTGTATCCCCGGATGCGAGATATGATTCAGTTCTGTTTGAAGTGTATCGTTGAACTGTAAACCCAAACTATTTAAACTATATGGGTGTTGAAAATAAATCTTCGACCTTACCGATGATAAATCGACCTGATGACCGGGTAAACAATTCCCAGAAAATATATTCCAGAAGTAAATTCATGTATGGGTAAAAACCGCCTTCGGCCATCTGTGTTGTTACCTGAAAAATTCAAAATTCAGCAGAACTTAAGGTGGTTCCCTACCCAATTCGACCTGTTCTAAAAACATTGGGCTAAACGCGTGCTGAACGGTGCTATTAAACGGAATATCTCGCGTTCAGCCCAACGTTTTTATAACATGTCGAATTGGGTAGGGCACCACCTTAATTCGGTACGTTAAATGAAAATTAACCAGCAATACTATCCTGGCTCTTGATCTATATAATATAATTATATATATAATCTGAATTGACTCGAGGTAATTTATATCGTCAAATTGATAAACTCGGTACTATGAAAGAAAAATTGTCGCAAACTCGAAGCTCCGACTATTTTCTAATCCGGAAATGTAGCTGCAGTCGTCGCGATCAATATTCCAGCTTTGTTAGAGAGGATTGATCGACTGGCATGACGTGGCTTAGAAACTAATCGTTCATCGGTATGCTTGCTTGTATTAAAAGGAGGAAAATGTGATCTGAGTGAACGGATAACACCTTCAAAGAACCAGAAGGCTTGGTGGGATTATCAATCAGAGCGAATCGACGAGGTTTCTTGGATTTTGTATAGAAAACTTTCCTGCATTCAGGGTATACAGAAATTTAAATGTTCAAACACGTACGTCTAACCCACGTGAGCCTTAGGTATACATGAACAATATTTATGTACCACGTTTCAGCAAATATTGCCAAATGAAATTTGCCAACTTGATTCATTCCGCAGAAGATGCCAACGCGCAACGGCAGCAAATTTTTTCTATAGAATCCAATATCTAAGTACACAACAGTCTTGTTTCTTTTTTTCTTCGGTTTCTTATTTTTCCTACGTATACTCGGAGATTTGAGCTACGCAAACGGAAATGAAAATGTAAACGAAGGGAATGGGGGAATGAAAAAAAAGCAAATATAGAGTTGTCGAAATAATTGGACAAAAAAATAAGGTATCGAAAAATTTTAAGGGATTTAATGACGGATATTAACAATATGAGATTTGAATTTGGAGATATATCCTTCATCCGCGTCATTGTCCTCGAAAAATCGATCATGACCGTGAGACGTTGGAAAAATCTTGAGACTGAAGATTTCTCTGACCCACATATGTGCGTTATGCTTAATCGCCAGTTTTGTCGTCGTTGTATTCGATGTACGTATGTACATACGTACGATATTTTATTCCGCGGGGAAACACCGATTTCTATGATACTTTGCTCACCTTGAAGTCTGTACAAAAACAAGCTACATAACCGAGAAAGCAATATCGATCTAAGTTATTTCATAGTATCGGTCAAATGGTCAGTAGGTAGGTATACTAAAATAAAATGAAAGAAAATCATAAAAAAGAAGTGTCAAATTTGAATCCTTCGTCTCGTTGTAACCGTAGATGTATATCTTTGTAGTGTCTGGATTCATTCCCGGCACGTATATGTACTACGTTCAACTTACGATTAGTTACGTGTTAACCCATGAGTAACCCGTTAAAAGATATATAAAGGGGCGAATAATTTGAAGGCTGTTTTTTTTTTTTTTTGCAATTTATAATACGGCTGCTACGTGCTTAAGGATCGTAACAAGATAATTTAAATCGTTTATTTCAGCCTGAGGTCACGTCGCCGGATAGAACAGTCCACTAACTACTTGACTGTACCAAATTGATCTATTTACCCCAACGCTGCAGGAAATATATATATCTATACGTTTCGTGTGCACATATATCTACAATACGTTAAATTGTTGAACTAGTATCCATCTCAGCTTCCGATCTAAGAAAATCTCAATAATTAGTCCTAGCGGTTCAAAGGATCAGATTTTTTTTTTGTTTTTGCACGATCAGTTTATCTCGTCATTATTATATCGCAGTCGAGTTTTTAGGCGAACAAATATTCATCATCCCTAAGAGAAACGCAGTCATTTCGATTTTCAATCTTTTTTTTTATTTTTATCGTCTGTCAATGAACTTGCGAATAAAAATTCGGAAGAGATTTATGCCCGCAGTGTGTCTGCAGATCGATTGTAACGGAATATATTTTTTTTTCGAGCCCTGATAAACCGCATATATATATTTATATAGGCGAAGAACGGTGAAAGTTGATCAAAGTTGATTTAGGATCAGGGGATGCCAGGATTTTGGAGGCAAAAAATCAAGCCGTTCCCTTCTCTATTATAGTATGTGAGTATAATTTCTGGCTCGCAGTCTTATCGGCTTCCACAAATCCGAAACGTCACAAACAAGATTTGTAGCGATATTTCACGTTCAGGTGCCGATTACGATCGACCTTCGACCAGGTTCTGAGGAATTCGTTTCTCCCTGTATTATATACGGCGTATTAATATTACCAAGCAGTTGGCTCAGATATAGAGGATAAAATCGTTGAACTGTATTCGTTGATGATTCATAATTTGAAAAAAAGAAATTATCACTTTCCGATAATAGATTTTCGGTTCAAAATCACAGGGTGAATTGATTTTTATTTATTACGTACCACGTATACCTAAGGCTAACATATCTCGCAATTTTTAGATCCAATCAATTCGTTCGATTGAAAATGAGAATGGAATTTTCTATGGCTATATAAATCAAGTGAATCGATCGAGTTGAGGTGCTCTGGCATATCGTTTACCGAACGTATCTGCGTTCCGTTCTAATTAATGATGCGGACCGTCGAGATTGGCGTTATAAATTTATTATTAATTTTTTTATTTTTATTTTTTTGTCTTTCTTCTTTTTAAACATCAAACAATTTATTCATGGTCGTTCGCTCGTTATACAGAGTACAAAGTCAAAGCTAGCTCCACCGAAAACTCGTCGCGCCCCACATATAAGCCACTGATCGTGTTGTTTGCGGTGCGTGTTTACGCTTTTATGTACCCCAAAAGCAAGAGACTCATCAGGCGACCTTTGGCCAACAAAAATCTGCTCGACAGTATAACAATTCGATTTTTCACGCGCGTGGAAACGCCGCGTATCTAAGGGGGGAAATATATATTCACGATTTCAAAATTATATGGATTTTCAAGAATTGTGGCGACTGGGGTCAATGATATACAGATATCCTGTTTTAGGATTTTATTACACGTAATAATACCTACGAAACTCGATGTGCAAAATCCTCGCATCTTATATCATGTGGCCACTAGCATAGATTAAATTATAGCTCCGTAAAAGAGACGAAGGTTAACTGTTACCCTCATTTCGAAGTCAATTTTAGTCCGAACTGGATCTAGCTTTGCGAGTCTATTTAATACTAATGCGATTCTGACGTGGACTAGGACTATCAAAATATATTTCATTTTTCATACATTTTAAGATTTTTTAAATCCGTATAGTGTAAAATACAAAATCGTCGAATGTTCTCGATTTTTTTTCAGCCATACTAACAAATATTTTCAAAAATCACTAGTCCACGCTAAAACTACGCAATAAGACTGCATAGGAAAAAAATTATAGATCGTTCGGACTAATAGTTCAGTTAGTTATCGAGTCAACAGTGAATCTATGTCATTTTTACAGACCTCACAATCTACGCTGAATGCTGATAGCCACATGATGTAAGATAGGAGGGTTTTTAGAATAAAGATTTTCAGGTGACATAACGTAGAATAAAGGTGCAAGACATAATATCTGTGTATGAGATACCTTGGTCCCCGAAAATATGTGAAAATTCAACATCCTGAACACGTGTGAATCCCGTTGATAAAAAAAGCAAAAAAAAAAAAAAAGAAAAAACTATACATTGAACATATTTTTCGAAAATGTTTTCAGCTCTCTATTCATAACGGTTACGCAATTACAAGTCAACTGGAGAATCAGAGATAACATATGAACTCTGACACGGATACGTAATCGCGCCCACGTATCTCGCACCGAAACATATGTGTAATAAGCAGAGTAATTGTTTGGTCGGTTTTTTTCACGGTTAAAAAACCAACGTAGCTTAAGATTGATCGTCAGATTGTTTCATCGATCAATGAATACGTTCGCTGTACCCGATTTACTTCACAAGAAGAAACGGACAAAAATTGAATGAAGTATACGTATAAATTATTCAGATTAATTTAAAACATCGCATCTTTCCGTTGCCTCAATTCCGCGTATTGATAAAACTGAGAACGTCAACAAGCTGCGATGAGATGCTCTGCTCGGTTGAAATCGTATGATTATTTTTGCACTTTGGTCTTTGCAATCGAAGATTTACTTGCAATCGGGTCAATGCATAAACGATGAATAATGAAAACTGAAGCTGCTGTACTGGCTCTAGTTTATTAAAAAAAAAAAAATTAGGTCATTGTCAATTTGAGGCAGCCCACTGATTGATTGAATAACTGGTGTGGAAAGGTCTGTTCAAATGCCCCGTAAATTTGCTACCGATTTTTTAGATCCTTGTTTCAAAAGAAACAGATTTTTTCCCATTCTTATTGAAATGGCGTAGCTATAGGTATGTATGCCATTGCGAATAGTGCGAATCTGTAATCTTCACACATAACACAGACTTGCTAAATTATGTACACTGTTGGGTTGGTGACGTAATTCGAGTCAACCCCACCATCGACTTTGCCTCGGGGACCAAGGCGAAGTTTCGAAGCCTTGACGAGCTGCTTGATCGCGGACGTCTGGTCAGTCTACGTCTCTTCGCAGACAAGGTAAGTGGACTTCTAGTTTATAGTATGAACTACCGAAGCCGCCGATTTTTGTCGCAGCTACAGTTCGGAGATTTTTGAAAACAATGAATGGCTAAATAGATGAGCTACTCGGTTTTTACCAACCTAATGGTCGTTTAGTAAAAACCATTCGTTTCTCTTCGGTTGAATTTTCAAAAAATTACAAAAATATCTGTAAACTCATTGCGCTTTGCAGATCCCGAGATGAAACTGATCACTGTAGGAGTTCTAGCGGCGCTATGCGTCGCGACGTTTGGATTCGATGCTCATGAGCACAACAAGGTTGTTTGCTACTGGAACTCAACCTCGTTCGAACGTCAAGGTGAATATATATTTACACTATTTATGAAAGTGATTTGAATCGACTTGAAGCTACGTCGTTTGTCAGTGTTGAAGATTTTCTCTGGTCATCGTGTATGTGTGTACCGATAGTCGAATATTTTCGAGCAGATTTATTGGAGGATAAAAATAATCCGTTTTCTTCGCGCTCTCTAGGTCCTGGTAAATTCCAAGTAGATGATTTACGCCCGGCTCTTGCACTCTGCACTCATCTCGTATACGGATACGCTGGTATCAAAGCAGAGACTCTTGAAGCAACCGCTCTACATCCCCATCTCGACACTGGAGCTGGTTATGCATTTTTCCGAGTCATTCCTCAGCTCAAGAGCAGCTTTCCTAATCTTAAGGTTCTGCTTAGTATCGGAGGCAACGATGATCCTTATGAAGAAACTCACAAGTACCTACTCGTGGTGAGTGTTAAAGATCGAATAATAACAATTGCATTGTCACGTGAACCGTTTGATCGATGATTTGATTTATTTTCGAATGTTGATCAATGTCTAACGAAGTTGTTTCTTATAGACGGAAACGAGCGAGAATAGGGCAAAGTTCGTAAATTCAATCGGACGTCTGTTGAACGATTACCAGTTTGACGGTATCGATCTAGCCTGGCAATTCCCACCAGTTAAAGTAAAGAAGAACCGTGGAACTTTCAGCAGTATCTGGCATGGATTTAAGAAGGTCTTTGGTTACGGGAAATTCAAGGATGAGAAAGAAGTCGAGCATCGTGACGGATTCACTATCCTCGTACGCGACATAAAGAATCTCCTGAGAACTAGGAACGACAAAATTCTGACTTTGACCGTTCTTCCCCACGTTAATGCTAGCAGTAAGTATTACCGATCATAGTATTCCTCATTATCAAAAATTAGGAACAAGACCCTGATACAAAAAATGTATTTTTCATTATAGTTTACTACGAAGCGAGAGCTCTCGTACCAAATATCGACGCAGTTCACCTATTCGCTTTCGACCAGAAATCACCGGATCGCAACCCCAAGGATGCAGATTACACCGCTCCGATCTATGAGAGCTACGGACGTGTTCCACAGGAAAATGTTGACGCCGGAGTCAGGTACGTCATGATAATTATTTACACACAAAAATAATTCGAAATAAGACGTTCTCGTGGATTTTTATACCGTATATTGTTCCGAAATTAGTCATTCGATTTTCAGACTGTTGGAATTGTTCATTGAATCAACTGTCACATCTCTTTTCCATGAGATAATGCTTTTCAACAAATTTTTGGTATTCTTATTTTCCTATATTCGTGAATGTATTTCTCAAATTTTTACTCAATCGGTTTATATGAGATACAAAATATTCCGAGTTTCCACCGCGTCCCATTTTAAAACGGCGACCATCTAAGATCTCGAAAAATTGATAAATTCAACAGTTTTTGATAGATTTCGATAAAATTAGGTATCAGTGACCTTTTCGGATCCGAAACTGAAACTAGCGACCATTTGGCTTTGTGCCATCAAAAATGAACGCACTTCAACAATTTTATCAAAAATTGAAAAATCTATTTTCAGTTTGATCGAACGAAACTGTTTGATGGTTTTTTACTTTTTGTTTATCGCTCTAATCATTTTCAATCATGCTGATAATGTCTTTGCAGATACTGGCTCGAACACGGAGCACCAGGCTCAAAGATTGTCGTTGGGATTCCGACCTTTGCCCGGACCTGGAAGTTGACTGCCGACAGTCAGATTTCTGGAGTGCCACCAATCGACGTCGACGGTCCCGGAGCAGCAGGTCCACACACTGGGACCCCTGGACTTTTGTCTTACACCGAGGTCTGCACTCGTCTAACAGAATCAGGTCCTCATCATCTCAGACGCGTAAGCGACCCCTCGAAGAAGTATGGAAGCTACGCCTACCAATCGTACAACGACGCTACCAGCGAAGAGGGAATTTGGGCCTCATACGAAGACCCAGACGTAGCCGGAAACAAGGCAACATATGCCAAAGCAAAGGGACTAGGCGGTGTCGCAATCGTTGATCTTTCCCTCGACGATTTCCGCGGCACTTGCACCGGGGATAAGTTCCCGATCCTCAGAGCTGCCAAGTACAAGTTGTAGACCAGAAAAAGTGTCTTATTCTGTAAAAACGCTGAAAAATTGCAGCATTTTTTTTTTAATTATACATTTTCTCACGATTCAATGAAATGGATGTAGCTATATCCGTTTTATCTGTTTCTTCCTTTTCTTATAATATCAAAGAACACGAAGCTAGGCTGTGTATTTTTATCTTCTTGTTTTATAATAAAACCAGGGGCTTACACGTGTAACAATAAACTTATGTGATAATAAAACCTCAACCGAAATCCTATTCGAAATTTTTTTTTTTATTTCCCAATCTTTTCAGTTTTCCAATCACAAGGGATTTTCAACCGCCTCGATTACAGCTTCACTAATTTTTTTGTTTTTTTTTTTTTATGTTTTTTTTTTCTGTCGAGTTCTTCGATCTACGAGGGAGAAAGTTTTATTTTTGAACTCGAAATTAGTAGGTCAAACTACAGCGCGCGAGTATATTACCAACGCAATGTATGTATACGTGTCAGTTGTATTGGAATGAGTATTCAAATGGAAAGTTGTACTTTCAAAATTGAATATAATAATAATAAATACGATTCGATATAGATATATGGGAGAGAGATTTAGGGAATGTTATATCTGGAAACTGTACAGGCATAGCGATGAAGAAATTAGTAAAATAGGCATACATATACACGTTTAAAAAAATTTTCATCATAATTAGTTCCAAGTTTATTTTCTGTAAACAAGAAGTTGATGAAAGTAGTGATACAAAAGCTGCATAAATCGAAGGGAGTTTTTTTCTTTCTTTCTTTCTTCTTCAGTTGAGAATCTTAATTATACGAAAAGGATCCATTCATTTTCTCGTAACAGTATATATGGAGAAAACAAATTGAAAAAAAAATTTTTAAACTGGTAGCTAGGTATAAAGCGGTTTACGTATTGAAATAACATTTTATAGGTTTTGAATATTTCACCAGCTCGATATATATGGGGCATTCCACGTCAAGTCAGCCGCCTTCAGACCTCAACACATTCGATTTTATTCTTCATCTAGGATTTCATTATACTATGTGAGAGTAGCGTCCATGATTTATTTCCAAATTTTTCGAGCCGCCGTTCCGGAGTTCTTGCAAATCTAAATTTTACGATATTCGAAATTCACGAATTTTTGATCGATGATATCTCCGAATCGAAAAGTCGTATCAACAAAAACAAGGAGTGTTTGGATTCGTCTTGAATCCAACTTTTTGAAAAAAAATCTTTCAGAAATTTTCCGAAACGTTTAGGCTGTCGTAAGTGAAGTTCAAAGAAAAGAATCAGAATTTCATCGATTATGTCATTTTCGAAAATTTTGAAACATTGTTTTTCAGATTCTACGTATTTTTTTACACATAATAACGTTCCGTCCGAAATGGAGAAATTCGATTCCCAGTCGCTATGCAATAAATAAGAAAACAATTTCTCCTAATTAGAAGATTTTTTATTGTGATTTGAAATTTTTCAATTGTTTCTTGTAACAAAATTAATAGTTGAAGTAAGAAACATACATTTTATTAAATCGAAGTCCAAATGTTGAACGTTTATTAGAAAAATATTTTAATTAGTGATTAAAAAAAAAGGTTTGTTCAAAAATTCTGAAATAAATCAGGGACACTACTCTCAGATAGCATAACAAAATTCTAGAAGAAAAATGAGATCGAAGGTATTGAGGTCTGAAGATTGCTGACTTGACGTGGAATGCCTCATATAGTATATGAAAATGAAAAGATTTTTCAATAATCTAGATTCTAGAATTAGACTTAAAATTAGTTCATTTTTTCACACAGGATCAACTCATAGGATCGGGGTCAATATTAATATATCGAGGTAAACGGTATAATAATTTCTATAAATTCTGAAATTGAATGAAAAGTTTTATTAAATTGTTTAAATTAAACAGCTGATTATTAAATGCTCGGTTCATACATCTATATTTATCATCTCTCGGAATAACAACATTATCACGGCATGTATTGTGTGTGTGTGTATGTGTGTATATTTATTTGGGTGTAAGTATATTATTATATAATATGTTTATGTATGTTATTTTGTTAAATATTATTTATTCAATCGATTGTGTTGCAACTTTTACACCATATGATAATAAATATATATTTTTTTTTTTGACTAGAAACGTTATAATTAATACGATTGCAGATCAGACATTGTTCAGTTTTAAAATCTACCAAATACAAACTTAACGAAACGAAAAATATACATTATATATATTAGGATGGTCCTTATTTAGGGCTCAGAGAAATTTTTCTACCAGACGCCCCGAAAAATCAGCGTCAAATAATTGAAAAAAAAAAAAAGAAATTCCCTAATTTTTTCAGATTATTATCTCAACTCTGACCCCTTCAACCAAGAGAGTGAATTTCCCCATTTAAAATACACGTGTTTCGGCTATATTCTCAGTATATATTTTACTGTGAAAGTAATAATTTTCAAAAAAATCTGTAACTGCGAGATTTTAGTGGGCATTGGTGCTACTATCTGAAAAAAAATCCACATCATCACGCCAGGCAATCTAGACGAATTGCACACCCTCTGAATCTGACTTTTCTTCCAATTCAACAAAATATAGTATCTAAATATGAAGACGATCAATGTTTCGTATTTTTTTTTCTCCCCCGATGAAATATATTTCAAATTGGGAAATCCACCCCCTTGGTAGGAGGGGTCAGAGTTGAGACAAAAATCTGAAAAAATGAGGAAATTGTTTTTCAATTATTTGGAACCGATTTGGGGGGATGTCAGGTAAAAAATTCGTCCGAGCCCTAAATAACGACCACCCTAATATATTAAATAAATATATGTATATAATATTATTTATATAAGGTGGTATAAATTTATTTCAACATTCAGAACTCACCGTTCTTTGAACAACATAACAGTGATAATACAGTAATAATAATAATAATAATAATAATAATAATAATAATAATAATAATAATTTTCAACTTTTTCTTCATCTTTTTTTGTTTCTTCTCAAATTTTTTTGTTTTTATTTTTTTCTTCTATAATATGGATCGTATTGTTAGTGTATGTATAGATAATTATAGTATATTTCGTGCAGTCTATGATTCGAATAAACACATTTTTCTATAATACACCATACGTTATATGCACAATCAAAGATTTCACACGCAGCACCAAATAATTAATAATATATCTTTACGGCTGTAATGCATAACGATGTCACAGGTCAAATGATCTCGATTAAATTTCGAGGAATAATCCTTTGAAAAAGAAAAATAAAAAAAAATAAAAAAAACACTCACGTGAATAATTCAAGTATCACAATCGTTTGCCTCAGAATACCAGAAAAAATGAATATGATAGTTCAGCAAAATATCTTTGAATATTCAATTCTGTACTTTCGTCGTCTTTGCTTTTTTTTTTCCTCTCGTCGAAAGAAGGAAAACTTTGCATGAAAATAATGATTGTGTTTTTTGTTTTGTTTTTCATTCGCTTATAAACACAGAGGTCGCAGTTTATTTATTTATTTATTTATTTATTCATTTATTTTATATTTTTATTATATACTTTCCATTCGGTTTTTTGAAAAATCGAAAATCTTTGATAGGCACGTTAGCTGATATACGAACGTCTGCGTGTAAACAGTGAAGATATATTTTTACCTAACATCTGTATAGGGCACAGGGCACAATTATACAAGTTTTCCTTGCCTTTAATACTTAAAAAATACTGGGCATGGTTTTCTGGGAATACTTATACACCTATAAAATATACATACAATAATAATATATACCGTGCGATTATGTGGAAATTACAGGTTCCAAGCGCGCAGGCGCTGATTTATTCGAATATCATTGGCCGGCATGGGAATCGCGCTAGCAGCTCCACCAACTTTTCAGTAATATCCCTAGTTCTGTCGTCTGCTAGATTCACAACGAACATAACCTATTCCTGCCACGGTCTGCCGCAATTTGTATTTTACAACAATCGAAAACAAATAGCGGACGAACTCTAGGGATATTCGTGGCAAGTCTGAAATTGGCGTCTCTCGTAATATTCGAATAAATCAGCGCCTGCGCGCTTGGAACCTGTAATTTCCACACAATCGCACGGTACATATATGTACGTATATGTATACGGTTCAGCAAGGAAAGGGCACTCGTATTATATTCCGATATATTATATTAAATATGAAATGAATAATATAATATTGCTCAACGTAGAAAATATTTCTTTGCACATACCGCGTATACACCCACATGTGCCTATGATAAAAAATAAAAATAAGAAAATAAGAAAATACAACAGTCAATCATTACAGAGATACATATATGATATATATAAAATCGATCATATATAATTCTGCAGTGCAGTTTTTGCAATGAAATATCAAAGAGTCTCGCGATATTCAGGGTGCTCTTGAAACATCAAGATCAAGGTAATAGAGTGCAGATTGAAAATAACAAGAGGAATCCGTGACTCACCACTATGTTCATCAATTCATCAATCCATCAGAAAAAATAAGAAGGAGAAAGTAAAGGACATTTTGTTTCTTTTCCTTCCTAATTCTTTCTGTCCGATCGAATAACCACGAAAACAAAATGATGAAGCAAGGTGTAGGTATATTTCTATAAAAATTTCTTTTCAGTATAAGAAGGGTATACATACGGTTAAAATATTGCTAGGACTTTTTTTTTTCTCTTTTTTTCAGTTTTTTTTTTCATATTTTTTTTCTTCTTTTTTCTTTTTTCTTTGTTACATCAGGGAACACCGTTTAACGCTATCTACATCTTGGTCCACGTTATTGGCGCTAATAACCTTAAGCAACTTTTCAGTATCCTTAAAGCTTCGCTTGTTATCTTTACTCTGTGAATGAGGTAGCGAATAATCGATCATATCGTCGAGTCTGATACGGGCAGGCCACTGAGGGGTAGTATCGTTACTTTCAAAACAGTTATAGGCATTGTCGTTAGGCTGCTGATAATAATTTGACATTATTTTTGGTTGAAAAAATGCGTCGTGTACTCGCACAGGTCGCGCCAAAGATGATCTTTTCTTAGCTGGTGTTTGGGGTAGTTTTCGGGACAAAAATATACCAGGACGTGTTTCACGATCGTTTATTTTCGACCTGACAGGCGTCAGGGATAAAAGTATATTGGAATTGTTGTTGTTCTGATGATTATTAACCGGATTATTTTTTCCACCAACGTTCAAAGCCATATCAGACGGTCTACTTCTACTGCGACTAACAACGTGTCGACATTCTTCACCGCATTGTAAACAGTCGTAGTACTTTTCCGCGCTGATATTCACGCCAAAATTTATACCCGAAGCTAAGCCCCCAGACGAAGAAGGAGAAGGCAAAAGGCTACTTTCCATATTTGAAGAATTACCACCGCAGCTCGGCTGATGAGATATGAAACGAAAACTTCGTTGGGAAGGCGGGGGTCACACTTCCTGCAGATACTTCAATGGGCACAGGGTTTCTTTTAACCGGGGTTCACTCTCCTTACCCAACTGATCAGTCGTACTAACGTTTGAAGCACATCTCACTTTTGCTACGCCGTCTACTTCCTCTCCGATCTGAATCACTATCTGTTTCGAACGTAAAAATATACGGATTGTTAGCCGCAAGTCGAAAAAAAAAACACAAAATTGGGCCAATTTCGGGGCTTTCAAACACCTTGATATTCATTTCTGGCCATTAATCTTCCATTTGGTTTACCATTTTGGCCGTTTTTTATTTAGTGTATAGAAATTACTTCGGTTTCGTATGTAATGCTCGTTTTCGGTTACTTTAAACGAGTTTTCAAAACTCTGGCGATATAATAAGCGTGGCGAATTTACCTGATCTCGAAGCAAAGTAGTTTGATCAGCTAGTTGAAGGTTGCGAGTAACTTGCAATGTCCGTTGGCCAGATTCAACCCGCATTACATACGCGCTTGGAAAAAAGCCAGCTCGACCTCCCAAACATTTTCCTTTCCACCAGTCGGGATCGGATCTGTCTATGACAGTGACCTTGTATCCAGCCCTAAAATACAATGAGAAATATATTCAGTACGAAATTTACGAGTGCTTGGTAACTGCAGGGATGAGATTTTCCTCATTTTTACTTACTTTAGGTCCAATTCGTCGCGATGACGAGCATTAAAGTTGTACAAAACAACATAAAGATTATTTGGTGGTAACACGCGTTTACCAGATGAAAACGGATTCAAATGATTATTCGCGTTTACCGCGTGCGGAGAAGGACACGGAGACGTGCTAGCAGAAGAATACGACTTCTCGTTTTCATCGGGCAATTCCATACTAGACATTCGCATTGTACTTCGGAGAAGTTTGTGTCCACTGTGCGCCTGGCTAGGGCTGCAAGGGGCTGCAATATCAAGTTGGTCAACTGAGAACGATATTTATCGGCAATTGAAGAAAAAAAACGAAAACCACAATTTCTCATAAAAAACTACGAAAAGTTCGAATCTCGTGAGAAAGATTGTTAGAATGACTTTCACCAGGGATTAAGGGGAGGGGGGGGTATACCCGATTCGTTACCGATCTGTCTATTTTCTCGAATATCTCCGAAACGGGGCTATCAATCGACTTGTCCTTTCGGCAGCCGATGTTTGACGAGTAATGAGTTCGAACTGGTACGTTTAATCGAATGAAATCGGAATTTTATTTTTTTCTAATCTAAAAGTGTTGGCGTGCCATTTATGTCGACTTATATCAAAGCCTACGCATCGAAAATGCAAAATCGGCCGCGGGAGCCCGATTCTATAGGGAATTCCGAACACAACCATCCCAAAATATCTTTGTTTTCGACAACGATGAAGGGGCCAGTTGTATTCTACGTTTTTGTGGTAATTTTCGCGATCGTCAGAGGCTGGGAGCGGTAGTGGCCGCTAAATGTCATGATGTTAGTTCTCCGAATGCCCGTGAGATGTCGTCGCGCGCACATTTTTAGATTATTAGTCAGAGATGATTGGACTAGGTGTATCAATGTAACAGCGGGGTGATATCTCACGGGCGTTCGGAGAACTAACATCATGACATTTAGCGGCCATTACCGCTCCCAGCCTCTGACGATCGCGAAAATTACCACAAAAACGTAGAATACAACTGGCCCCTTCATCGTTGTCGAAAACAAAGATGTTTTTTGATGGTTGTGTTCGGAATTCCCTATAGAATCGGGCTCCCGCGGCCGATTTTGCATTTTTGATGCGTAGGCTTTGATATAAGTCGACATAAATGGCACGCCAACACTTTTAGATCAGAAAAAAAAAAAAAATTCCGATTTCATTCGATCAAACTCACCAGTTCAAACTCATCACTCGTCAAACATCGGCTGCCGAAAGGACAAGTCGATTGATAGCCCCGTTTCAGAGATATTCGAGAAAATATAGACAGGCCGGTAACAAATCGAGTATACCCCCACCCCCGCTTTAAGCACTTCCCAATCTGACTTGATTGATTTATTGTTCGAATGATGTATATTCCAACATGCTATATCCCCGATTCTAATTAATCACAGCTTTTGTTGTGATAATAATATAATATATTGAATAATCCGTTTATAGGTATATTATATGTATATTCTACGTACATAATCGGCTGGTGCCACCGCTGTCGGATAATCGTGGGGGAGTTGATTCCCTCGGACCAGTTGAATAGTAATCTCGTGGACGTTGACGCGTATGAGCTGAACCTTCTGGTGAATCCAAGCTCAAGCTCTTCATCCTCAAATTGAGTCTCTCCCTTCGACGTTGGGGACTATGGGGCGCTTCATTTTTCATCATATCACAATTCAATTAGCATTATCCATAATCACTCAACGTTCGAATCGACTCGATTGTCTCGTTAAAAAGACATTATATAGAAAAAAAAAAAAAAAAATACATCAAATGCAAATCAGATTAATTAATCTTCGAAAAAAAAAAATACTAATCTATTCCTAAATGAACATTGATAAAATAATAATAATAATAATATTTTTCATTATTACCACACCGATATAGGTATATAGGTATATATATAGGCATATGACATGCAAAAATTATTAAAAGAGAATTTTATATACACTGAGAAATATTATGATAATGATTATAAAAATAATAATAATAATAATAATAATAATGATATTAACAATAATCATATGTATTTATGTATTATGTTTATGGATATTACATACTATAGGTATATAATATATGTATATAATTTTTTAAAGGAACGAGACAAACATTTTGCGACTGAAACGTTGATTTCTATTTTTTTTTTTTTGTTGTTTTTTTTTTTATAATTAAAGATTTTGTATATACGATATAAAAAAATGTATTTTTTGGATAAATAACGATTAATATTTCATAGAAATAAGAAAAAAAAAAATTTTTTTTTTTTTTTTTTTTCACAGTGCGTGCATATGGTATATTATATTATATACATTATGTATATAACTTACAGACAACGAGCATACCAAGAGAGCTGGGACACGACTCGCATAATAATAATAATAATAATGAGAATAATAATTTTTTTTTTTTTTTTTTTTCTGAATAAATTATAATCCGTATTTGAAGAAAATAAAATTTTTTTATTTACAGTATATACATCGCTTAATTATTATCGATATAACAGATATTTGCGGATAAACGGTAGTTTCGAATTTAATTAACATGGATTAGTTCTCATCCTATATATATAATTGTATATAGGTCGTATCACATAATCGTATATTGCAGCCTTCCATAAATCCTTATTAAAATTTCTGTAATAGTAATAATTATTATTACTTTGTCCTCTCGATAAAATAATAATAATAATAATAATAATGATAATAATAATAAAAAGGAATTATTAATTTGGAAAAGGTTTCTCCCCGAACTCGTATACGAATAATAATTAACGGAAGGCCACACGACATGTATAGGTATAAGAGTACGTATATTTGAAGTACGCACCCTTCGACCGACAGTGAGAATAAAATATTGAAAACTGAGCGTCGTTATGATTTATTAATTAATCGAATATCATCGACGCTTTGTGGATTTACGTCTAAGTTGCAGTGTGGTAGGTGTGGATTGACTCGGTGGCCCTCGAGCCATCAAAACCAGAGGTTGTCCAAAAGGTCGAGTGCCTGAAGTTGATCCTCCGCTACCCCGTCCTAACCAATCGAATCTCGTAAATTTTTTATTTTATTTATTTATTTATTTTTTTTTCTCTGCTTTTGTTTCTTTATTCAATTTTATTTTTCCTATTTATTGATTAATTTATTCATTTGTTCTATTTAATTAATAAAATATTTATTCATTTGATTATTATTATTATTATTATTACTAATATATTGTAAGTAGTTTTAATAGTTTTAATCGTTAATTATCATTCGACTGAAAAAATTCATTAGGGTGATCCTCGATTCGGTCATATTCGAACTTCAATGCTCCCGTGGGTCAGAACGTCTCAAAATATATAAAAAAAAATCTCAATTCTAAGTACTGCCCCAAAGTCTTCGAACTTCCCCATTTAAATAACCCACGATTTTTAAATATATTTGAAGACGGTCTGGCCCATGGGGGTATTGAAATTTAAAAATGATCAAATTAGGGATCACCCTATGCATTACGGCGAGCAAATTATCACAGCATTTCTGTTAGTCACCGATATATATATATATTTTATTCCATTTTTATTATTTTTAGGTAAACAGTTAAATTATCAATATTATATACTGGAAATTAACTCGAATGTAAAGTTAAGTTTTTTATCTTCAAAGGAAGGGTGCTTTTGAATATTAGTTCTTTATATATTCTTCACACATAAAACTTTAAATCCATTGCACAAAAAAAACCAAATAATAATAATAATAAATTATATCACGTAGATATAAACTGCAATCAAGGCAATTTTTTTTTTTTTTTTTTCTTACGATTTTTATTTTGCGATCTTGCTTTTTTTTTTTTATTTTTATTTTTTCACACTTGTTTTTTTTTCACGATGCCAGAAACAACACTTTATTATACTGATAAAGGAGGTGTACCTAGTTAGTACACCTTCGTAAAAAAGAAATGATAAAAATTTCACATGTACAAAAAACTAGGCGGATACCGTAACTATTCAAATTTCATACGAAAACCGAGAGTAGAAAATTTGGATAAAAAAACGTGAATAAAGAAAGAGAGAGAAAAAAAAAAAAGGAAAAGGTCACAGAAAAAATCAATTTTGGTTGAAAACGTTTGAAAAAATTTGCTGAAGGTTATTCCTTGTGCAAAAATATTCCCTGAAGCTCATATCATGGTGTTAAATTTAATCTAATGGGCCCTTTTTTCACTCTGTGCCACAATTTATCATGTTAGCAATTGATCGACGAGTGTAATGCGATGACAAACGTTAAATATGACGAGATACGTCTTGAATATTGATTTTCATTGTCGACCGATGAAGTTTCAATGGATATGGTTTCATAGAGCCAAGTCTGACCGGATTGTTTCATAGCAATGGTAAAGTACAAACAAATTGCTCGACAATTTGATAAATTGTGGTAGGGACGAAGAAAGGATCATTAAATGAAATCACACATCCATGGGTGATGGGTTCCGGATTCTGGCCCACGAAGAAACACCCCTAGAATTTTAGCCAGAATCCATCATCCGGAGATCCGATATACCTGCTCTCCTTGTTAGTTATAACCGGCGGAGGTATGATAAATCCTCCGTAAATAATAATAGGGTACCTAAACACGCGTTAGAAATTTGAAACACTGCGTAACTGCATGGAAGGGATCTGATCGTGAGGGTGGGATTCAGGTAGAGTGAAGGTAAAAAGTGAAGTAAAAAGGTAATAAAATATGTAAGACAAGGGTTCGGGGTTTCGTTATTCGTTATTTAAGCTGCCGAGCGCAGACTTCCGGTTCCACAGCAGCTATAATACGCAAAGCATCCACCAGCACAGCCCTCTTTCTCTCATTCTCTCTCATTTCCTTTCTGTTTTATTTTTTTTTTTTTCCGTTTTTTCTCTGGTTTCCATAAACGCCGCGTTAAATAAAAGCTTGCACGACGACGTAGCGAGTCATGTCCCCGTTTGTAGTGATCGTTAGTAGAGGGGTGGCTTACCAGAGGTGGACGAGGAACAGGGTTGGGAAGAAGAAGAGGTCCTCGTTGCCAAGGGTGCTGCTGCACCGGAAGGGGGATGATCAGCCGTGGGAGGTGTTGGTGGAGAATTCGTCGAGTTCCCCCTGATTTCGCCAGCCTGCTTCAGCACCTGGTATATCGCGTCCACGTCTGCCATGGTAGAAAGGCAAGCACAGAGGTGCGGAGGAGTTGTTTTTTTTGGTTTTGCATTTGTTTTTGTATTTGTTTTTCTTGTTTTGGTTAGGGTGAAAGGGGAATGCGCGTATCAATGGCTAAAGGCTGGTCACCCGCTCTCCATGGACCAAAAATAAGGAGTAGAAAACCACCCAGGAGAAAAACCCAGCGGGTTACTTAAACAAAACCACGTTTAGATTTCACCCTCAAAACTTTCCACACGATTGGCGAAAGCCCTTGAAGCTTCTTAGAGGATAGAAAAGGAAAAGAAAAAAGAAAAGAAAAGAAAAGAAAGAAAAAAAAAAAAAACAGAACAGAACAGAACAGAACAACTAATGCCTAACATTCTAAGCCAATTAATTCCTCGCTGGATTTTCCCCGTCAGTGGCTATGTGTATGCAGTAGAAAATTTCCCTCAAATTATCGGCTCAATATTAAGTATCGACTTACTGTGGTCAGCGATGGACGTTTCTTCCGCCGTGTGCGATGCGGTGCTACGTTGTCTCCGTAGAAGCGGTATTCCACCTCCCCGTTTAGATCCTAGACTTGGACAGGTAGCCGGTTGTACAGAATTAATGCAATCAGCGTGAGCGTTTGTCTTGCAACCCCGACACCGGAAACCCTGTCGACTATGGCCTCGTAAAACTTGACCGCAGGCGTCGCAGGGTGTTATCTTTCGATATGTGTATTCTCTCCAAGCGTGGCCGCCCTCCGATTCCAAGTTTTTCCTGGCAATAATCAAACCATACATTCAGATAGAATTTTTGTTAATTTTTTACTTTTTTCTCTCATCATTCACGGCGGTAAGGGTAGTCGACAAATCGGCGTGGGTAGATTTTCGGGTCAGAAAATATACCGTGAGGTTCTGTGGACGAACCTTCACGCTAGGGATGCCAACTTGAAAAGGGTAAAATCTAGAGAAGTCACTAAATGTCTATCGATTTTATTAGAAACATCTAGTAAGTTACTTAACTGCTACGACAGTTTACTGCATGACTTACTGCCCATGAAATAGCACCCTTTTTGAGTTGGTATCCCTGGCGTACCGCGTCCACAGAACCTCACGGTATACGGAGACGTGGAAAGATTTTTCAGAACCCAAAGAAAAACCAAAAAGCCCAGTTTCATATATTTATTCCTCGCGTCATGAGAAGCCGAAACTTTTTTTTTTTTGCGAATATATTATCGATTATCAGTTGTTATTCTTTTATTTTTTTATTTATATTGATCAATGTTACCTAATCCTAGCGATTTATTCAAGCGTAGAAAGATTTCCGGAAAAAAATCAGAAATTCTATCTGTTCATCAGCTGCTGCTGTTGCTTCTGAGTGCTATTGCTTTTGATAGAATATTAATGTCCGCAATATTTCAACCCTGAATTCCTTTGATCGTATTATATATGGTTGAGAAGATGATTTTCAGCTTTTCTTTCATCTCTTGTGAGTTTGATACGACTCTTTGTGAAGAATAAAAAATCGCAAGAAATAAAAGTAAAAAACAAAAACGGAGAGATAAAAATAAATGAAAGACAATATGTATTTACTTTTTGTGGGGCTGAAATTGAATATTTGAGAATAAAAGTGGAAAAGAATTGCGAATTGCCATTTTAATACGTGATTTGATTTACGTAAAAGAAGAAAATTTTTTCAGGAAAATTCACGTTATTATAATACAAATTGATAACGTTCGGGAAACTCATGCAATTCTGTACCGCGATCGAAGCCCGATATTTGCAAGGATATTCATCGCGTTCTTCCGCGCCTTGAATTTCGCGAAAAATAAATTTTCGCTGAAGGGACATATTCGTCAGGCTTATCCGGCTAAACCTTTGTATTCGACGATTTTTTTTTTTTTTTTTTTCGTATTCTGATGACGCACGGGATCTGGACCTTTTGCTTTTGGTATGTACGAGAATCCTTCGTTCTCCCGTATTTGTATTCTGACATAAAGCAATAACAGGGAGTGCAACATTCACATTCACGATTATGATAGTGGGCTGTCCAAAAAATTAGCATTTCAACAATATATATATATATGTATATATATATATATGTTAGGGTGATCCGTATTTAGGGTCCGGATGAATTTTTTAGCAGGCAACCCCCCAAATCGGTTTCAAATAATTAAAAAACAATTCCCTAATTTTTTCAGATTTTTATCTCAACTCTGACCCTTTCAACCACGAGGGTGGATTTCCGCATTTAAAATACACATTTGAGCCGATTTGGGGAGGTGCCTGTTAAAATATTCGTCCAAGCCCTAAATGAGGGGCCCCCTAATATATATATCAATGTCCAAAAAAATGTAATAACAATAATAATGATAACGATAAGTCTTGCATAAAAATATAAGGACGATAATATAATAATTACGATTAGCATAACCGATTTGAGAAAAAAAAAATAGCATTTTCTCATACGCAAATAAAATAAGAACCATCCATGAGGGATACAATATATTTAACTGTGGGATCCGGCATGGCATTCCAAATGCGTGTCATTTTTGGCTGAAATGTGATTATATAGTGATACGTAATATCATATATATTCATATATACCGTGAGTATTCGTAGAAACGCTTCGTAGGGATGTGAAAGCGCCTGCATACAGGCAACTCAGAAGTCAAGCGTTTAGATTCTATTTCGCATATCGCGTGCCGATTGGCTACGTGGTAACAAAACCTAATCGCTTGATGTTTGAGTTGCCTGTACGCAGGCGTGCTATGAAGCGTTGCCACGAATACTCGCGGTATATATAAGTATATGCATATGTGTATGTCTAGACATGTAATTCAGCAGTTTCGTAAACTCTGTGCCGTAGAGAGTGAGGGTGAGAGTGAGAGTGAGAGAGAGAGAGAGAGAGAAAGAGAGAGAAGTGAGTGATAGAAATAATGCGGAAGTGAAATGGGACACGGGTTAGCAGATCTTAGGGATGGGGGGATGATAGATTACCTGGATATCGCGACGACGGTAGACACGGCATGATACATCGCTTGCTTTCCTCTTTGTTAGTTGAGCATTCACAAAGATTGACTAATGTTATTTTCTACATTATATATATATATAAAACTCAAGTCTTTTGATTGTCAGATAATCGGCGCAGCCTAACTAATCCATAATATATACTTTGGACCATAGAATATAACTAAGGTCACTATTTTATCTTACGAAATAAGATTTTCGTGACGTTCAATTGGTACAATGACTGATCCGATTCACACCTTGGAAATATTCATTTTTAAATCACTGTGCTAACGATAAGTTGAGAAGAAATATTCCATCGACTTATCTGATTATAATTTCACACACCGGATTACTAGTCTTTTTAATTAATGATTCGGAATTATTTCAGACATTATGGACTTCGCAATACATAAGATTTATTGCACTGAAAAAAAAGTACGACTTGTTGAAGTTTGGAATATTGAAATCCCGAAAAATTCGGAATGCTAATAGCCCAAAAATCCAAAAATTTTGATGCACTCATCAGTATATGTGGAGAGAAAAAATGATCAATCCCATGTATATGCTGTACTGTAAAATATACCCTCTTAATAGAAAAAAATACAGCCTAGGTGTGATAATATTTGTTTCACATTTAATCAAACGTATATGAAATATCAAAAGATATACATATATATTAAATAAATTGAAAAGTAATAAAATTGCGTTAATAAATGATCAAATAAAACATTTGGACATGTATATTAATAAGAATAATAAATCGACCATAAAATTGCAAGCGAAATTAGCCCATCAATGTAAATATGCCTCATTCTACTACCAACATTTTTCGATCATATAAATTATGTTCGAACAATGATAATAGCTATGAGTTTATTGTATATAAACAAAGAAATATCTTCATATCGGTTAGTGAACATTTATTTACTCACTTTTCTGCGGGCATTGGTGTCGTGGTTGGAGAGCTAGTTTTTAAACTCTTAAAAGCTTTGAGCCATTTGTGCTTCGTACTACCCGTTGATCCGTTTGACATTTTACGATCGTTTATTCCATCCGGTGGGCCTGCTTCTCCACCTCCGAATAGTTCCTTCTACAAATCGTATACTGGTTAGAAAAACTAGTGTGATATATTAATTCAAAAAACTGATTCAAAATCGAGTATTTCAATTCCAATTACCATAAGATATATTCCGTAAAATATAGACCCGGGTTAGTTTTTCCTTTATAACAACGCGAACTGATCTAATATCGCGGAAGAGAAGAAAAAAAATTTCTTCGTTTCATCAGTTTTATTCACATTTACAAATCTCTCCTCGATTTTGAGAAACAGGTGAGAGAATGACTCGCGTTTACAGGAAGAAAAAAAAAACATGTGTCCGTGTCAAATCGTTCGGACAAAAATTACTCAAAGATTAACGGTGGGATATGGTATTTTCTTTTTTTGTCCAGCCTAGCCGGTGGTCAGGTCATTTTATACTGTATGCATCGTGCGCATGAGAGATATTGTACTATGATAGCTTTCCGATTTTTATGATAAACTAATATGCGCCTCGTGCATCGAGACAGGGTGAATGTATGGGCGTGCGATGTGTACATGGCATGTGAAATATGAAACATGAAGTATACGAAAAGGCGATAGATTTTATCCTTACTTATAAAAAAAAGAAAAGAAAATGAGTGATTTAAACGGTTAATGATAATACTAACAATACGAGAGCGGAGAGTAGTCCATCCCATTGCGAAATATTGACAGAGACCTGCCCTGACCTAGGTAGCCACGGCTGGGACTGGTTTTTGCTATATGAGAGCCATGTTGACCCAGATTTCAAAGCGCATGACGCGGCACAGGCGCCTCTCGTATTTTATCTTGTATTCCACTCCCACCGCGATGTAAAATTTTCTTAGAAAATTCGATAAATCGACCGAACCGAACAAAACAAAACTAAAAGAAACGAAACGAAATGAAATGCGAAACTGAACCGAACTGAACTGAACTGAACTGAACTGAACTGAACCGAATTGAACCCCCTCCGATTCCCCTGCCTTAATATACATATAATCTATATTTGGACCCCCTCCGTCAAAGATGGGACAATTCAATTGAGCAGGTCACGACAGTGTGAGTTGAATTTTGCGTAATCGAATTATAAAAAGGGTTTTTATGGTATAATACTCAAAGTAGAATCACCGAGCGCTGCAGACTTCGTTTGTCCCATTATCACACCCTCGTGAATTTCTATATGGTGGTTTTGAGCGAGTTGAACGGTACGAAACTTCGCCTAAATACTTATTTAAATATAACGCACGCACGCACTCACGTGTACGTATACATGCAGGAAAAAAAGAAACAGAAAAAAAAAAAAAAAAGGAACAAAATGAAAAACATAACAAACGAAATTAAGCCGTGCCATGATTTCGGATCAAAATAAAACTCGCCCACCTTTACGCAATCAGACGGTTTTAATGAATCTGAGAAAAAAAGAAAAACCGAAAAATAACCGCGGTGATCAAATATCAACGATTTAGGATTATCCTCGGGATTATCCGACGAATGAAACGCTAAAACTTGACTCCCCCCTTTTGGCTCTGACTTGATTGTAATCAGTGGAAAAAGAAAAAAAAAAAAAGTAATACGATTATAATGAAATCTGCGTAAAATAATTCGTTTTTTTGTTTCTTTTACCAACTTTGCGAGAACCTGGACCGATTTTAACTTTTGCCAAGGTTTCGTTCCTTCTTTTGTTTTGTACGTCTTTTCCAGCTAGATTCCAGCTATTCCCATTGGGACTTGTAAAAAATGGCAAGAGACCCGGACGCAGAATTTTTTCATTTTTTATTTGATTTTTTATAAAAAATAAAATAAAGAAAGAAAAAAAATACAGAGGTCATTAAAAATTAAAGAGGTATGAAAGAGAGACCTGCGCTTGCACGGCGGCTAGTTGGAGGTGAGCAACCCCCAGGTCAAACCGCTTCAGTGAAATATCCTCTTGTAGTTCAGCAGCTTTGGTGAACAGGCTGCTTTCGGCGCTTCTGAAAGCGAAAAGAACCGCTCATAAAAGTCGTTGACAATATCAAACAGAGGGTATGTAGTAGATGCATACGGTGCTTCCGAGGGGGTGAAGTCAGTCACCAGTGCTTATTTTTTTTTATTTTTATTTTTATTTTTTTCACTTTCCAAACTTTTCTTGCTAATTATTTTTTACGTATATAGGTATATGCGTAGAGATACGACATTAACAATCGAGAGAATGAAGATAAACGAGCTTCCCTCAATCTTTAGATCATCAACGTTGAAAAGACACCTTAAACTTCAAAAAATTGGGGCTCGGTTAAAATTCCGAATTTTAATATAATCGATTCGGAATTTTCAGAAAGGGTATTTTTCCGAAATTCTAGAACGCCGATCCCGAAATCTTTCGAACCAAGAACACCAAAGGTTAAAAATTCCGAAAGCTGAAATTCGGAAGGCCAAAAACTCCGAGACTCGAAATTCACGCGTGTATTCATTCATCATTTTGAAAAAAAAAGGTTTAAAAATCCTATCAATTATTTACGACATGATGAAGTTACCGATTGAAGTAGATAAAATGGGTCTCCGTAATGAAGTTCGCGATCAGAATGAACTATTTTTAGTCTTCACATTCCGACAAGTAGACCAAAATCCTCGGATTTTTGGGCTTCCGAAAATCCTGACCTTCGGAGTTTTGAGCCGTCTTCATTCCGATTTTAAGAAATTTTAGTGTTTCGGAAAGTTCGGAATTGTCTGAAACGAATTTTAATATTCGAAACTTCACCCGTCCCCAATTAATCAGAGCAAAGTAATTTCTCTTTGATTCCTTCCCGCAGGGTATGAAAAGCGTCGTTGGACCAATTCAGATGTTTAGGGGCTGCTTGTTTCCCACGCACAATGTTTATTTTCCCCAAGATAACTGACGAAATTTCTTTTGTTAAATAAATTTTTAAAGGTATTCAATTTCCAGTGATCAAAAATGTACTTTCATTTACTTTTTAATTTTTTTTTATACAAAACCTTTGCGTAATTATTGTAGTCTCTGTTTCATAAATAATTCCCAGGGTTCCCCCTGCGATACTATCTGGAAAATAAGAAGCAGCCCTTAACCAATGGAACCGGTCTACCGATGCTTCAAGAATCCTGATTAAAGTGACCAGAGGAAAATCCCTTAGCCGGGAGTCGTCGTAATTTAAAATCAACTTTTTAAGGGTTAAAATCTGTGGGTGAAGACGCGCTTATTCATACTCTGAATCGTCAGTGTCCATCGACTTGACGCTCCGTTAAAAAAAAAAAGTCGTTTATCTCTGAGAAAAACTGAAAAGCACATTCACCCTCTTGTAAAAATGTCCTAATTAAATATCGACACGTACTTGCGCTGTATGCGTACGAGTGCTTCAAGAGAGTCTTGTAGCCGGCTGATTTCTTGTGTAAGTCGTTCGGATTCTCGTTTGAGGTCTTCCATCAACGGTATAGTGCTGTTTCCCGTGGGGACGAGTTCGTCCCTAAGAGAAGGAACCTGGGATAGTCTTTCCGCTGGAACTTGTTCGGGGGGTGAAGGTGGCACGAAAAGTCGCCGTGGAGGTTTTCGCGAACCAGGAGTCGGGGCCAAACTCCTTGCGATTAACTGGAGGTCGTTTGTCGGCACTACCGCACGCGCCTCTTTGGCAACATTTTGGTAACGCCGTGCCTGATCTGTGGCACGTTCACCCCCAGCCTCGGCAATCCCTGCCATACAACTTCCGGCTAATCCACAAAGCTCCTCGTACACCTCAGTCATTTCTTTCAGGAGATTGGGCAGGCAGTGTAGCTGGTATCGTTCTGTTATTGCGTTCGTTGCTCGAAGCTGGAGAATGTAAGAATTATGGGCCTCGAGGTAGGCACGTTTTAGTGCCTGATGATCACCGCCACCCTCTACATCCACAGTCAATAATGCCGCGTATGCTCGCTTGTAATCAACTCGCGCTCGCTGGAGTTTCTCTTCAGTTTTGCTTACCACTTGCTCGTAGGCTTCTCGGTGGGAAAATATCTGATGGAAAATTCAATTCAATTCAATTCAATTGAGTTTCGTGTTAGAACAGAGCATCCGTCAATATTTCAACGGTTTCTAAACTTTTATAATTTATCGAAATTAATACGGAAAAAATTTCTCGTTTCCCGGCGCTCGCCGATACCCAAAAGATGATGAAACTGAAATTTTTCCAGGTCTATACTATATTTCGAGATTTGCATTTACGAGTTCTACTCTTCCTGAGTTATTTCTCTCGACTAAAATCATTTCGGGTTTACTGGCTATTCAAAATACCAGTTATTCTCGGTTTTAATTTTTTCAAATACAGTCGGACCCCGGGCACTGGGGTCAGCTGTGCTTCAGGCACTGCCGAATCCCCATTCTGTCGCCAGTGCCGACTACGATCTGGAACCTCGACGATAATTTTATTTTATGAATCAGTTATTCAACTGTTTATGCAACTAATGTTCTAATGTGTGATAATCGCTTTCCTCACGCCTATCCTAAGTCATTCCTCGCCGTTCCAAAATTTTTTGTTCAATTTTCCGCACTTGTGTTCTCGTATAAGCGGCATCCGCGTATAAGCCGCACCCGGGTTTTGGGAGGTTCAAAAGGTGAAAAAAAGGTTTATTTCCGTGTAAAGACGGTATGATATAAACATAATAATTAATGGAAGTCAGCAAGCATCTATGTGCTGCAACAAAGTATAGGTGCGGGGCACCTCACTAGAAGCGGTCATACCTACGGCCCTGAGACTTTAAATTCATTGGTCGGGGGTAACAAGGTTAGGTCTTTCCGTCAGTGCCTGAAACGAATTGTCCCGAGCTCCGTCATTGCCTGGGGTCCTACTGTATAAACTTTTCACTTTGTTTTTATCTAAATTCTGCTGATTCGAATTACAAACTGAATGAAAATAAATTTCCGAATTAATGACCGTTCGGATGAGTAACTTTCCGGTGTAACAGTTATTCGATTTCGTAATCCATCAAAAAATAAAAGTTTTTGAATCAAAATCTTCCCCTGATTTTGGTATTCGAATTTTAAAAATCCGAAATATAGGATATTCTACACATCGGTCCTTGTTCATATAACTCAAAAATATTTGATATGCAATAAGTCTTCGATTTATTTATGAATATCTGTTCTCGTTTTTGATTTTTGATTTTTCTATTTTTTCCGATTTTGCTTATTTTTACTTGTTCTATGTAGTAATAGCGTTTGAGGAAAATAAGAGAATGGTATTCAATTTTTATTCAATTAGTTTTGACCAAACTTTTACACGGTGTATTGGTTTTTCAACAAACACCGTTTTAGACCTTTTTTTTTTTTATTTTTGAACCGAAAAAAAAAACAAAGCCTTCCTGCTGATTCTGTGAAAAAAGAACCCTACAATTTCGACTATATTTACGGACGAAGTCCGGGACTAGAGTGACCCAGTAAAAAAAATTACAATTATATATATCCGCTCTACTCGTATATGTATACATTACTCAGGTTTGATTGCATCTAAATTACCAGCAAGAAGCACCAGTTCAGTTGGTATATAAATTTTACGAGATTAATATCTGAGGTGTAAAAAGCTCTTGAAAAACCCGCCGTTCAAGTGAATGTCGCAGTTTATGTATAGCTTTATGTTCCTGCGATTAAGGAAACGTGCTTTCATTTACATTTAATAACGCTGTGAATAGGAATGATACTTTAAATAGTTGAGATTTTGGGAAAACACCGTTAACACATAAATCACTGCTTCTTGAAAACATTCAAATGTAAATTTTGGATTTTCACTTTGTGCAAATCAACCCTCCGAGATTGAACCCAAGCGATTTTCCACTTGAAATATCTAAAAAACTATGCAGTTTTTGGAAAAAAAGTTCAGACGTTTTGTGTGGAAAATTTATTCTACTTTAAAGTCGCATGGTTAGATTTCCGAAAATGATATTTCTAACTGTCGAAAACCGTTCTTGAAGTTGAAGCTGCGCGAAGCATTGCTCAATTTTATAAAATGACTTCGTATACGCTTGGAGGGTTGATTTTTGCTTTATTATTACTGTTTGGCCGCCTAATTTCCCCCAGGAGTAGTACTTGCGATAATAATGATGTTGCATATACATTTTTGAATTATTTCGTTCTTTAATTCTTGCGAGACTCTGTCTAAAAAAAAAAAAATTTATACGCTCTATCTAGATATATGGTTTTTTTTTTTTCTTTTTTCTCTCTTATTCTGTACTTCTGCGATCTTGTGTGAAGATTTGTTTCTTGCGGTTCTTGTGCCTTTCAATACCAGGCAATGACTTCTAGTTGTGAGTGGCCTTTCACAAATATAAAGCGACCCTTTAAAACTTCACGGTTTTAAATCCGATTAGATAAGAGTGGAAGATAGTTACTTTTTATTGTGAAACTCATTTCGCGATAATTATAGTTTTTTTTTTTTTTTTTTCTTTTTTTTTCGCTAACTCTGAGAACTCTAAACAAACTAATTGTGAATCTAATCGTTCCGAAATGAACTGTTTCAATTTCACTGTGTACAATTCTTGCGTCTCGCTGTATCCCGCAGACCGTATAATTAAAAATTCTCATTACTTTAATCGCATAAAAGTAACAAGTTCTTAATTTTTCTAATTCGATCGAAATATACGCGTATATTTCGACGTTTTTAATGCTAGCCTTAACCTCATGCATCATAATACACTGTTCAGAAAATTAGGCAAAAGGGGCTGGTTTGAAGTTCCGAATTTCAAAAATCCCAAGCGGTGAAAATTCCAAATTTTAATATTACCGATTCACGGTTTTAAAATAAGGCTTTTATGGTCTACATAATCGATTTCGAAAATTTTCAAACTAAGAATATCAAAGAGTCAAACTTCCGGAAGCTAAAGATCCGAAACTTGATATTCGCGCATGTATCTATTCAGTGTTCAATCACTGGGGCTGTATTGATCGTGTCGAAACCAATGAGTGATCAAATTGTTAGTCTTGAGGTGTACTTTGTGGAAACAAATTTCCAAAATCTTATAAACTCTCTATGACATAATGAAGTTATCGATTAAAGTAGATAAAATGTGTTTCCGTGAAGATAGGGTCTCGATTATAATAAACTATTTTTTTTTTTTAAGTTTTCGGGGGTAGCTGGACTTCCGGAATTCTTATATCAAAGATTTCAACGTTTTTGAGAATTCTAAATCGTCTGAAACGAATTATTCGTAATTTTTATCGTTCAGAATTTAAAAAATTCAAAACTTCAACCTCGTCCGAAGCGAAACTTAAATTTTTTCAAATTCTCTGAACCGTGATTTGATGGAATGAATAATAATCTGTTCCTTAATAAGCTGTAAAATAAAAAGTTTTTCTTTTTCGTCACGTACCTTCCTCGACTGCACTTTCCGATGGAAGCTAGCCTCTTGAGTAGGTCTTGATAGCTGCTGCTGTAAGACACCCGCAAGATCAAGATTCGCCGCAGCATCAGCCTCGACCTGCCGCAACAGGCTCTCCCAGGCACGTCGCATTCCGCCTGCATCTCTTTGCGGTTCTCCTGAACGTCCGCGAAAATCGTCTACCAAACGCCTCACATTTGCAGCGTGGCTCTCCATCGCGCCCCCCAACTCTTGGGCAAACTCTGACACTGATGACCAGAAAATCAACAAACTATGCAGCCATAAGCTAACTCAGACAATATCGCAAGCATTAATTATTCCAACTCGCGATGTAATTGCTAATTTCTCCGAGCTCTAGCTCTGGCTTTGGCTTTGGCTTTGGCTTTGGCTATTCAATGGCACTAGAATATCTTGATCAGGTAATTTGCAAAGGCAATTAAGGTGCTTGTCTACTCAATTCCACCAGACCTGAAAACATTGGGATAAACGCGTGCAGAAGGTGCTATTAAACGGAATATATATCTCTGCTTGAGCACCGAAATAAAAAAAACAAAATACGTCGCACAATTCTATGTGCGATTCCGAGCATGTTTTTAAAACCGTTTTACATGGATTTCTTCTCTATATTAGCGTAAATCGAACATGTTTTGGGCCGTACGTATTCGGAATCGCACATAGAATCGCGCGACGTATTTTGCTTTTTTGATTTCGGTGCCCAAGCAGAGATATCCCGTTTAATAGCACCTTTTGCACGCGTTTATCCCAATGTTTTCAGGACTGGTGGAATTGGGTAGGGAAGCGCCTTAAGACCAGTCTGTGCTGACGGAGACCGAGAGGCTTTTAGTGTACCAAAACGACTTTTAGACGAGTTGCAAAATTTGAGTTCAATTTTTCAGATGATTCATTGATCCGTGGTATTGAATTTGAGAAGAATTTGCAAACCCTGGTGTTTTGATATAAGTGAATTATCATCTCGGCGACTGTTCTCACGATTTTGATGCGATTTCTTTCGCTGAATATAAAATAATTTGATAATCAAATGCGGCAGGGGTAGCAGTTCGAAATTTTATTAAGATAACTGACGGGCCGATTGGCACAAGATTTTTTTTAATTAAGTGAAAAACTAGTTAGAACTAAAATTTTGCTACACAAATTCGTGACTTTCTATATTTTTAATTTTATTCTTCTTTTTTCCACATTTGGGAGCTTGACGCGTTATTATTTTCAAGATCGTGCCGCTTAATGGCCTCCTCGACTTGAGGTTGGCCATTTGTTTAAAAAAACTAATCCATAATTCATGTATATGCGCGAGGGTGTGAGATTAATTAGAGCACGAAAATCGGGACTTAATACTTCGATACGCGCATTGTGTATTAAAGAATTTGTTAATTTTTCATATAATTCCGGGTATAAAATAATACGCCCTGAAAATCCTTAGCTTAGGGTGATCAGTAATTGGGATTTATGGGGGTTTAGATCTTAATTAAGAAAGGGCCGAAGTGCGCCGTGTAAGGTTCAGGTTTGCTGCAGGGTGGGCGGTAGGGAACCTTGACAGGGTACGTACGTACAGAGCAGGGGTGGTATAGGATATGATAATGACGCCGACGTACGTACTCTGTACGTAGTAGCCTGACTCTCTAATCTAAGCCGGTAATATGCATAATGAATGTAACCTTGTCAAAGATTGTATAATATAGAAAAGGTGTTTAGTCAGGGGTTGACCTGAATTCAGGTGGGGTAGATCAATACCTTGCCTGTTCACCTCGTAGTTACCATAGCAACCAGACTCCTGCCACATTAAAATATAACGAGAATGGTACCAATAATTAAACAGTTTTTTGAAAAAAAAAAAAACAAAAGGTTAAAAAGGGGGAAATTTTCGACCTGACTTATACCCTTGAATTTATACTACAGGATCCAATTTGTACTATACATCCCCCTTTACATTCAGCTACCACGCGAGTTCCTACAGGTCTTGGGGTTCGCGCGCCGACCTACAGGATAATAATGATAACAATACCGATAATAATGATGATAATTTAACAACCCCTGATCTGTAAATCAAAACCAATTACAAGAAAATTGGATTCCTTCAATCGTTAATACGGAATACCATGGCAATCACGTAAGGATGGTGAAAATCTGAGCTTCCATCAGAGGAGGGAAGTAACAAATGATACTGAGACAAAGGGGGGGGGGGGGGGAATAATTATATAAATAAGAAAAAAAACTAATTGAAATGGGATACCTACTAACTCCGTAGGGAAAATTATATTTAATGATACAGGGATGATCGATGTTAGAATTATAGTCACTGGGGATCCCTTTTATCGTCCCTTTTCTAGAAACGGCAGAGGGATGTTTGTCTAGATACTTGTTATAGTGTACGTATAAAAAATTCACTACCCAGGGTTGTTAAACCTGAATAGAAATTGCTCCAAGTATAAGTAAATAATAGGAGCATGCGAACAATTGCGCTGGTTCTTGTGTCACCGTTCGCTTTGTCATCGTTATAATTGATATGTCAAAGCCCTCGTGGAACAACGAGGTAATAATTACATGTTCAGAAGGTTTATTTTTTTTTTTCTTTCTTTCTTTCTTTTTTTTCTCGTTTGTTTGGTCGATATGGACGCAGGCTGCGGTGATATTATAATTCCTGTTTCTTGTTGATGCGATGTGTTGTATCACAAGGGATAAAAAGCTACTCGATTATGTTATATACTGACCAGTTTGTACGAGCTTGAGGGTGTTGGCATTGTGTAGTTTTAACGGCTCGCTCAGTGATGCGTGTGTCAAGTCCTTAAGGGGATTTGCGGCTCCACCCTCCTCCGTAGAATTCCGATTATTTTGCATAATCTCTTTTGTATTAATGTTTGTACCGTTTTTACTGTTAATAATATTATTACGACTATTAATTTTCCTAATACTCGACGAAACCTTACTAGATAGTTTCTTCTTATTTTTATCTATTTGTTTTTTATTATAATTAGTGTCAATCTGACTCCAATTTGATACTTGGCACTGGTGGTTCGATTGATCGTTAGTCAGTAACCTCCGTGCATTAGGTTCGCCTTCATAGATTCTAAGGAGCTCTTCTGCCGGATAGATGACGTACATGCCCGATAAAAGACAAATTTATTATTAATAACGCTAGAGAAACCATTTCTTTCCTCCTGCAATTCATGATCGTTGCATCCAACTGCACTTCTTTTATTATTTCGATTATTATTTATCATGTACTTTGTTCCACCCGTGCAGAAAAACATTTTTAATTCCCCTATGTACCGATCCAGGGTTATATACCGATAAAGGTTATTCCTTGCCTCCTTGGTCCAAAATGCCTCAGGCACTTAGCACCCCTACGTATACAATATATATATATACATATGTATATATATATATATATATCTATTAATGTATGTATATATAAATATATATATACATATAAATATATATATATATTGTCTGTACAGTCTAATCTATCGTAATGATTAGCTAACGTGTTTCCATCACCTGAAAAGAGAAAAATAACAACGTCTAAACATTAATAGAACTATTATAGAATAACGTAAGGTCTATCCGCGTACGTCGCACGACGACGCGTCTAATTTTAGTTTATAAAACAAGAAACTGACTGTATATATGTATATTTATATTATACCGATTCGACGATACAACGTCATTGGTTAATTAGCATTATAACAGATAAACTATTCGAAGAAGAAGAAAAAAAAAGAAAAGAAATTTGAAAAAAAAAAAACGATAAAAAAAGAAAAAAAAAAAAAAGAGCGGTAATTGATACAGGCGTAAAAGAAGAACTATGATAATAGGAAATAACAGACTCGGTTATGAGAGTTTGAAAATAATCGTAAAACATAAAGCAAAGTTACTACTTTCTGGCACAGCGAAACTATTATATAGTTCGAGGAGTAAGAAAATCTACACAATCAAATAGTATATGATATTTTTCGTATCTTTTCGACAAGTGAATATATATATATATACATCACACAGAGGAAATAAAAATACTTAAGCAACTCTGTAGGGGGTAGAAGAGGGGTGTGAGGGGGTGGTTGGTCAGCGGAGAGTTGGCAGCATTAAATATTCAGTTAGGATTTATTTATACACCCGCTATATATAGTTAGCTACTCTATATTAGAGGGGATAGAACTTAGACCCAGGCCGCTAAGTAGCGCCATTGAACTATTTATTTAAAACGGGCAAAAGTCTGAGGAAAGATATAGGTACGTGTGTGCACGTACACGGTGTGTCTCTATCTATAAGAACACGCTATATAAGACTAAGCTAAGGTGAGGTAAGGTAACTAACTAACTAAGTAAGTGAGTGAGTATTATAAAGAAAAAGAAAGAAAATTTGAAAACTAAGTATACGCTATAGTATCTACATATGTATTGCATAAATTTATTATACGGTATTAGTGTCTAGTTAAATATAATATGTAAATGCTGAGCTCTGTGTTGCACGCTTGTCAGGCTTCACTGTGCTCCACTTTCATACAATTCTATATACGATTATGTGTTGTGTGAAATAGATGATAAATAAAACTGTATATACCGCGAGGGTACGAAGAAGAGGAAGAAAATTAGAAAATTAAGAAAAAAAAAAAAAAAAAAAAATTACATTTTTTCATATCGATAATTTATGAACTATATGACAGAAGAGAAAAATGGAAGAAAAAAAAAAATAATTTAATTATTCATTTTTTTGGGGGTGAAATTGTCGCAATTTTCTTTTTTCTCTGCGAATATGGGAAAATATCTATTGTAGATTTTCAGACTCACACTGATATGTGCAAATGCACGCAACAAACACTCGACACTGATACAACGACGTCCCTACGCACCGAGGGCTCGCGCAGCACTGGCGGGTACCGAGTACTGCCGTCTGGCCTGTAGTTATACACTGTTCAGTTTTCATCCCAGATATATACATCCTGAAACGTCGCACGCGCCCTTGTGAATGTATATAGAAGTTTATATACCCACATTGCAAATTTATGCGTACATACGCTTGTTGCTTGTCTGTAAATTCAGAGAGGGAGAATCATCTGCGTGCGCATGTCACCACGTATACGGACTACCGCGCATAGACCTATGTATATTTAATGTAAAATACTCTCATACACCTTATATACATATATATATATTTATATATGTACAAAAGTGTTTTCCGTGTAGAATAACGTGGGCGGTTATAAACTTTGCGACTCTTGTTAATATACGGTTAACGTTAAAATAAACTAAACCTTATGTTGAACGGTTGAAACAACGTGTAAACATTTCACTTCGTGCGGTCTAATTGTAAGTAGGTAGATCTTTCAAACAAACCCGCGCCGCGCGGGTTAATGTTTGCGCACGTTTCCACCCCCCCAGCCCCTACCTCCTCCCCATCTACCACAGAATTACAAGACGCACAGAAATTAGTATAAAGTTCCTATTATTCGAGTATAAATTGTTTTTTTCACTACAGTATTGCATATAGTATATACTCAATTATATCTTTATTTACTAAAGTATATTAGTGTATAATGCATATATACTAGAGTAGAAGTACCGTTTGTGGTCACTTTTTGGCCATTTTAGATTTAAGTTAATATAATAATAAAGCGTTCTAAAATTACTGTATTATTTTTAAAGAATTTTCTAAACTTTTCCAATCATATAAATATAATTTATAATGTTACATTATGTTTAGAATGTTGGAAAAAAAAAAACAAAAAAAGTATATTGGCCACAAACGGTACTTATCTACCCTAATTTATTGCACCAATAATAATACTCCCAACGAATAGTGTTACTAATGTCTCTACAAATACCGAGAATATTCGGTGAGAGTAAACGACCCCCTCCCTGCGGCAAAACCAACACTGCGCGCACCGCGTGCGTGAGGCTCGTTCGGGAGGGGATAGGCGGCCAGTGGTGCGTCCGCCGAATCTTCCGCGCTAGGCCCAATCCGTATAGCCCATTCGCGCTAGTCCGATGAATACTTAACTTGAAAAGCAATCATCACACGAACACGGCAAAGAATGAACGCGAATAAAATGAATTCGCCTGATGTGAACATTTATTTTCAAAATTTATCAACGAATTTAAAATCAAATATCAATTAATTGGATTTAAGTATTCATTATCAGTGTTTATGAGCGTTATTAGAGACACAGTGGAACAGGTAAGTGGAGGGTGGATCATTGAACAGAACATGGTCGAAAATTGATTTTTCAGAACTCAATTTTATTTAATTTATAAATCAATAAATAAATAAACCAATGTTTGACGATGTTGTCTTCAATAATTTATTCTCCACTTACCCGCTCCATTTTATTTCAAATATCACTTATAAACACTAATAATTAATAATCACATCGAATTGATAGATATTTAGTTGTAATTCGTTGATAGATTTTGAAAATAAATGTTCACATCAGTCGAATTCATTTCACTCGCGTTCATTCTTTGCCGTGTTCGGCGTGATGATTGCTTTTCAAGTTAAGTATTCATCGAATTAGCGCGGATGGGCTATACGGATTGGGCCTAGCGCGGAAGATTCGGTGGACGCACCACTGGCTGCCTATCCCCTCCCGAAAGAGCCTCACGCACGCGGTGCGCCCTGTGTTGGTTTTGCCGTAGGGAGGGGGTCGTTTACTCTCACCGAATATTCTCGGTATATAATTACAGAATATTATACTTATACGTGTAGGTAGGGAAACGACGGCTATCGAGACGCGAGCGAGTCACGCTTTTTTTTTAATTTTTTTTTTTTTTTATAAATAGATGTCAACAGCAGGTTTTTTTTTTTTTTTTTTTTTTTTTCTTTCTGCAGTGTCATCGATAAACTTATCAAACTCTGTACATTACATCGCCTAATTATATTAATACACTCATATTATATCACTGCTTTTACTTTTATATGGGGCATTCCACGTCAAGTCAGCCACCTTCAGACCTCAATACCTTTGATTTCATTTTTCTTCTAGGATTTTGTTATGCTATGTGAGAGTAGTGTCCCTGATTTATGTCAGAATTTTCGAACAAAATTTTTTTTTAATCGCTAATTAAAATATTTTTCTAACAAACGTTCAACATTTGGACTTTGATTTAATAAAGTGTATGTTTCTTACTTTGACTATTAATTTTGTTACAAGAAACAATCGAAAAATTTCAAATCGCAATAAAAAATCTTCTAATTAGGAGAAATTGTTTTCTTATTTATTGCATAGCAACTGGGAATCGAAATTCTCCATTTCGGACCGAACGTTATTAAATGTAAAGAAAATACTAGAATCTGAAAAACAATGTTTCCAAATTTTCAAAAATGACATAATTGATGAAATTTTGATTCTTTTCTTTAAACTTCAGTTACGACAGCTTAAACGTTGCGGAAAATTTCTGAAACATTTTTTTTCAAAAAGTCGGATTCAAGACGAATCCAAACACCCCCTTGTTTTTGTTGATACGACTTTTCGATTTGGAGATATCATCGATCAAAAATTCGTGAATTTCGAATATCGTAAAATTTAGGTTTGCAAGAACTCCAGAACGGCGGCTCGAAAAATTTGGAAATAAATCATGGACGCTACTCTCACATAGTATAATAAAATCCTAGAAGAAGAACAAAATCGAAGGTATTGAGGTCTGAAGGTGGCTGACTTGACGTGGAATGCCCTATATATAGTATATGAGTAATATAATGCTCTGTTACGTGCTTTTAAATATTTTATTAAAGCTGTGGTATACCAGTGATTTTTTGAAGCGCGAACAATCGGGGTGTGCGCACGCATACATTATAGTATACACAATCTTGTGGCATTTTATCAAGAACACTTTCTTAATATAATAATTATATCTCTGTAATATATATTAAAACTTTATTAATATTATTAACGAGGTTTATACACATATTATGAGTTATATAATGTACGAATCACCTGCCTTGGTGATTTTTTTCTATATCTATCTGTCTATCTTTATTTCATCTTTTTCTTCTTCTCAGAATCTGAAATTTTTCTTTAATATCGTAATAGTTGCCAGACAGAAATACATCTATCAATACAAATCAAATTCTGTTGAATAAACTGTCATTCTGAATAAATTTATTGAGTGGAAAACGAGAGGGTTTAGTAAGCTGATGGGGTAGATGATCTATCTTTGGGGCTTTCCACCGACCCTTAAAAAAGACCTTTACAAATTCGTATGTATATATTTAAGTCGATAATTCATCTAGTTGACGCAGTGAAATAATATTCCACTCAACGTTTGTGATGCAGAAATATTCTCGATCTTTTCATCACGATTTTTATTACTTTATCTATTAATAACATTATCATAATTTTTTTTTTTCATTTTTGAATTCTTTATTCGATATAGAGTCATATAGAATAATAACTTAAAAAAAAAAAAAAAAAAACTCCTACAAATGTAATCATCATATCACCGAATCGTAAAAAAATGTAATAAAATGAACGTAAAATTTCAACAATAATAATAATACTGAAAAGATTTATCGATAATATGGAAAAATATACTTTGCGAGAAGTAAAAAGCCTCGTACTTTAAATCTATATTCTTAGCACAATATGTGTAACGTATTATAAGCCATAAAAAAAACTTTTCGTTTTATAAACAAATTTGAATATGCGTTTCATATTTGAAGATTATTTTTATCGAACTTTGGCAAATCACTCGTTTCTATTAAATCGTTTATTCGATATTACGATCAAAGTATACTCATATACCTATATAGGTATATTTTATGCCGATGATAAAATATCAATTTTTAATCAAATATTTGATGAAATTGATTGTGCAGCTAGCAGTTATATCACGAAAGTGGAGCACTTGACGGTTTTGAAAAAATGATACCACAGCTATTCACCAAATTTTACTATCCTTATTTTATTTCAATAAATACGGTGAAATAACTTCTCAAAAATACTTTTAAGTTAACTTTTTTCCTCAATTTCTATAATAACGATTCGAGAATCCCTTGGTTCCGTTAAAAAAACGCGGGTTTTTATCACAATAGGGTGAGCTCTTCATTTCCCAAAGTGCTTTCTCATCTGTCGGTTTCTCCGAGTAAACGAAGAAGCGTTTAGGGTAAAAAATTTCGAATTAGTATACGTCAGTATAAATTTGACGTAGTGATAACGTCAATAACGTTGATTGACGATTGAGTAAACAGTTGACTGCAATTAACCCTTAAATCATCAATATCTCCTACTCTTCAGACCTGTCATCTGCCATTTCGTGAAAATAGAGTAGAGTGGATAAGGAGTGAGAAATTTGATTTGATGGCTCTGCCAGGATGAAGAAGATCAAGTTTCGTTGCTCCCTTATATCCAGCCCCGAGCTCTTCGCCCAACGAATTTCACATCTTCTTTACCTTCTGCATGTAGATTTTGTAATGAATGTATTTCCTTTGATAATATCTCTCGCCTGTATCGCACATAGAATCTCAAGCTCCCCCAATGGCCAAATAAATTCTGAACCTACAGACAGATCCCGTAAGATATTTTCCCACCTTACATATATTTCGATATTACATGATACTGTTCAAGCATTCAGATTTCTTTAAAATAACACAAACTCCGTTCATCCTCAATGCAGACGTATGGAGTAAATGCTACGACGATTTGGGCTGTGTGAATAATACCGAGGATTGGTACGACCCTGTAATAAGACCGATCAAAGATCAGCCCCTACCTCGCAACATAATTAAAACAACTTTCATATTATTCAACAAGGGAGAAGACCCGAAGCACATAGTTACCGTCGAGCCATTGTGGCCAGCTAGTGGCCACATACGAGCCACAAAATTTGATGAAAAAAGATCGAAAACTCATTTACTCATTCACGATTTTACCAGCAATGGAATGGCCGGGTGGATCAAACACGCGGTAAAGTCACTCCTCGAGATTGACGCTGGTAATGTTATCAGCGTGGATTGGACTGCCGGTGCGGAACCACCCTATTCAATTGCCGTTCAAAACGCGCGTGTAGTTGCCCTGGAGGTCGCAAACCTTTTGCAAAAATTATTAGACGAATTTGTCGGGTTGGGTCCCGACAAATTTTACCTCATCGGTCACGGGGTCGGAGCTCACATCGCAGGGTTAGAGAAATGTCGTATTTCTTGCTTACCTATAAATTTATTGCGCGTAAATATTAGCATTGTAAATCCGTCAAGGCATGGGAATGAATGCGGTGTATCGATTCCCGCTTTTTTCGTACCTATCCGATATCTTAACCCGAGAAACGATTCATCATCGGAGTTTGTTCTGTCCTCAGGTACGTTGGACAGAAGATAAATGGCATTGGGAGAATCACAGGTCTTGACCCGGTTGGTCTTTACTTCAAAGACATGCCTTCCTCGACTCGCCTTGATCCGAAAGACGCGAACTTTGTCGATGTCATAAACACGGACATTGGAACAAGTAATTTCTACACAGCCGGGTTCCTCGGATAAACAGAAAGCCACATGTTTGAAGAATTTTCAAATCGCTCAAGTCTATTTTTAATTATTCAATTCAGACCACGGTCAAGGGAGCGGCGATCCCTACGGGCATTTAAACTTCTTTCCAAACGGTGGCCTGACCCAGATTGGATGCAACCTCACATCCCTTTACCCAAACTTCAATGAAATATCTCGAGAAATGATTAAAGAGGGTCAGACAGCACCTGGATGTAACCATAAACGTGCTGTCAAGTATTTTACAGCTAGCATTGACGAACGGAATGACAAGTGTACTTTTATGGGATATGCATGTACCGATTATCCGGCTTTCAAACGTGGCGAATGTATCACAGAATGTAAAGAAGGTTCTACCTGTTCAACGATGGGATATTTCGCAGATTTTTTCGCTCATCACAACACGCCAGTTTCAACAACGAAATTTTTCCTCGATACAAATGACCAACATCCTTACTGCAGTTAGTCATTGACATCCTAATCCGATTGTTTGATAATTTTATCGAAATATTTCGCGGTTATTATTTCTTATCATCGGCTTGTCAAATTTCGAGAAAATCGGTTCTCATTTTTCGGCCTTTTCGTACGAGCTGTAAACTTTGTCTGCATTTGAAACTTAGCTTCGCAAGATCTACGTTCTTCTAACAATAAATTTTTTCAACTTTTTTATTTGCTCTTAAGATAACTTTGGAAAAAATAATTTTCGCAACCCACCAGCATCCCCCTTAATGGTTTTCTACGAATTTCAGTGTTTGCGTATAAGATAATCATAGCCCTGGCATCAGTAGATGAAAGTGATAATTTTGGCAAAGGAAACACGTTGCGGAAGAACCGTGCAATATCCGGAGTGTTTGGTGCAACTGTTTACTCACAAAGCGAGGATTTGATGTTTAGCACAAATCTTGAGCTTGGAATGGGGGTAAAGCCGTTAAACTATCGGGGAGATAATGTGTTTTTAACGTACCAGAAATCTCCTAAAATTACCAAGCCAGACAAAGTGATGTTGCGATTTGAGACTGAGAACAATGAAAGGGTAAGTTAATTTTGTAAAAGATTAAAGGAATTCCCGCGGCGACGTTGAACGTGATTAGATATAAATTATTCACTGGTAGTAAAATCCCCATGGTAAACGAGGCCGAGGGTTTGAACAAGTAATTTATGGTTTAATTCCAAGGGTTGATCTTCGTTTGCATATAAGTTGTCACATGAAAATAGCCATGGCGTTGGTCGTGTATGTAGTGACCTGGTTTTTATGGCCTAGATAGCGTACGTGAGACATGTGGAAATCAGTAATTTGCCGGATTATGGGAATTCGCCGAAGACGCAATTGTGTGGGAAGGAGGAGATAACCCTGTTCAAAAATCACATCGAAGCTGATTTCAGGGAGTGTGATAAGACGAGATTTATTAACAAGGAATCATCGAGCGCCGTTATTCCTATCCGTCAACGGCGTAATCCTGACGGAAAATCTACTGCGTCAGAAGCCCTCGACGTATCTGATTACGACGAAAGCGAACCTCCAGAACCTGCCGAAGACGACTACTACAGCAATCGATGAAATTTCATTGATCTCTAACTTCGTTATGTTTGTTATCATTAAAGATCAAAGATCGACACTCAGAAATTCTAGTGTAATCAAAATCGGAAGTGTTCGAAATATTTTCTTCTCTTTTTTGTTTCTTTTTTTTTTTTCAAACAATTATAAATCAAGGCTCGAAATTGTGGGCGTAGTTTATCACTCGGCTAAAAATTGTATCTAAATTTCGTAGAAATCATTCCCACACTAAAGTTATATCGAATTATAAAATTTCAGACTGCAACCCTTCCCACATTTTATTTCCAAAATTGACCAAAATACTTCAAGCCCCAAGGAGTATGGAACAAAAAAGAAAATCATCGAGATCGGACGAACGTTCGCCGAGATATTATAATGCACTTCTTTAGAAACCCATTTTTTTTTTTTTTCTTCTAAATTTTTCAATATATTTTTATGCCGATTTCAAAATTCTATTTTTCATTGTAATTCAGGTATTAGTGTCTAACTCGATTCTGAATAGAATAAAATATCGGTTAGAGGCTTTTCATGGGAATCGTATAATACTATATGTTCTTTATGGCTATTGGCTTGAAAATCGTAGGTGAAAATTATTTTAAATTATTATACACTTTTATTCGACAGTGTTGCCTGCTATAATATTGTGTAGACAGCACTGAAAACATTAACTTTATATTCATATACTACATTTATTTATTATAAACGATCAACGTAACTTTTACGAAGTAAGTCCCAGTAATAGATTATTATTAGGCATAATAGTTACATACGATACAATACATACATACAGTGTCCATCCACCGGCCTTTCTAATTATATATAAGTATGTATATATATAATATATATAGAGATTTTTGTATATATATATTTATTTATTTATTTATTTATTTTCTTGTTCTTTTTGTTATTTTTGTTCATTTTTATATTTTATCAATCTTATCGACATTTTTCCTTTATTTTTTTGTGTACGTGTGTCTTTTTGTATATCATAAGTTGTACGAATATATATGGGGTACTCCACGTCGAACCAGGCAGCCCAAGACCCCCACTATTTCAGATTGACTTAATTAGCATATGCGAATTGGTACTTGTCAGGATTTAGAAGGATCAAATTGATTTTTCCAATTTTTCGTCATTAATTATTCCTTCACAATAGTGAAAAATACGTTTTCGTCAATGGAACCTGATTCGAAATCACCCAAAAAAATCATACGCACTCTGTGATTGCCTAGAAAAATTTTCCATCAAAGAACAAAGTGGATCTACGACAAACGATCTAAAAAAAAAAAAATTAACTAATTGTTAAAAAGCAGAAAAATCCAAAAATTATTCAAACTATTTACTTTATTTCTTCAAAACTTAACATTTCTTGCAGCAAATTATTTTATTTGTCGAATAATTTTGTGATTTTTATAGTTTTTAAAAATTAATCAATTTTTTTTTCTCGGTCGTTTATCGTGTTTCCACTTTGTTCTTTGACGGAAAATGTTCCTAGGTAATCACATAGCGCGTATGATATTTTTGGTCAATTTCTATTGGCTCTCATTAACAAAAACGTATTTTTTACTATTCTGAAGGAATAATAAATGCTGAATGAAAATTGAAAAACTTAATTTGATCATTTTAAACCGTAACAAGTACCATATACGATAATTGAGTCAATCCAAAATAGTGAGAGTTCTGGGCTCCGCGGTTTGCCATGGAATACCCCATATGTACCCGTTATACGACGTCGAGGACTAATTTCAACGACGTTTTTCGTTCCGTTCCGTTCTTTTTTTTTTTTTTTTGTTTTTATTTTGTATTTTTTATATCTTCTTTCTTTTCTTATTCTTCGTCACCTAAATAATGTAGGAAAATTAGCTATTACATTTCATTTATTTTCTGTTCAATCTCATTGAATTTTTTTTTTCACATTTTATTTTTAAATGGTCAAAACGCTGCGATTAATCAGAAAGCATAAATTCTATAATATTATCGTTGACAAATCGAACTGATCCGAAATATGGCGATAATTTATTGGGCAGCTCGCAGTTCGCAGTTTTTTTTTTTTTTTTTTTTTTCTTTTCTTTTCTTTTTGCTTTTTGGGTTTAATCCTGCCACGGAATGGACCCTTTTAATTCACACGGATAAGTAACGCGTACATTATACATTACATTACATTATAGGTACATATCATTACGCAGATTCAATAATATTATTATATCTTATTTACAGAGGGTAGTTTGCCTATTAAGGGAATATAATATAGCTAATGGAATAACATTACGGTTAATAATATGGAAAGACAAAGAAAAAGAAAAAAAAAAAAAAAAAATTCAAAATTCCCCAATCACAAATTTCATCTAATATTTTACTATAAGGTATATTTCGATCGTTTTCAAATTCGTTATTATATTTATTATTTAGGTATAAATAATTATTATTTTTTATTTCCCCTTTTTATCCTTCTTTCTTTCTTTCTTTATTTATTTTTCTCGTCCCTTATTATATGAAGAAGGCCTATTATCAATATTACAATGATAAATCTTATTCAACTTATGTGATGTGGTCTTACGAATATAAACAGTTGGCAATAAAATTGCAGAAATTCATTTAATTGACTCGTAGAATTTCTTCGTCTATATAATAGTTATAATAATTGATTTCTTTTCTTTCCTTTTCTCTTTTTTTTTTTTTTGTTTTTTCTTTTTTTCTTCATTGATAAATATAACTCTGAAAATTATCACATATTATATATATATATTATATATTATGGATACAGGTTTTTTTGGTTCCATCGATAAATATACCGTCTCGTAATATTTATATTGATTTTACCGTACTGCTATTCCAGTAACTGCAGTATACTATACCTATAGTATTATAAAATTATCATACGCATCTGTATGCTGGTGTTCAAATTCTATATAATCATTTGACAACAAGGGTAAAAAAAGAAACGAAAAAAAAAATATATATATAGATCAAACTTCATCAAGGCGATATTAATTAACGAGTTATCAAAAACCTTGGAATAAAATTGTTTTTTTTTTTTTTTTTTTTTTTTTTCAAATCGTACCGAGACACTTTGAAGAAATATACCAATTACTCAGTTTTTGATACATAATTGTAAAAATTATTATGAAATTTTATGAAATTTGCATAATTGCATCAATCGATTGCAACAATGAATAATTGGTTTTCGTATAGGGTTACTTAGACTAACAGCTGTGTCGCATCGTTAATCGAAACTCTTCGAAATTTTGAGAGAATAGTCTATACTGATTTAGTTTCGAGGTAAAATAATAATATTTGATGAATTAGATTTTTAGATACAATTTTTTTTCATTTTTAACCATTTTTTTTTTTTTTTTTTTTTTCGTAAAATTTGAGAAAAAATGTAAAAAAAAAGTCTGTCACGTGCTCTCAACGATCGAAGACTGACCGTATATCTACAAATTATTGATTTCCCTCGAAATGACATCGTTTTGTAATATACTTTCCAAATCTTAAAAATTCTTGATAAACGATGCAACAGCTGCAGTACCCTGCAGCGAGCATTTTTTCTTCGATACTCAATCTACGATACGTAACGCAAAATCGATAGAATTTGAAATAATTATTAATCACGTATCAGAAAAAGCTCGGATTAATCAGCTGTGAGAAAACTGAGTCAATAAAATATTTCTTAAAATCGTAGGATTGGTTTAAAAAAAAAAAAAAAAAAAAAAAAAACCAATAAAACTTATTTCCAAGGTGTGTGTATCGGTATCCCTGCGATAATAGATTTTCATCGAATACTGTAATCGGTATATTAATTATGTACGCGTCTATATGTATAGTATGTTATTATCTATTATTATCATGTGGAAATCTCTCTAATCTCTCAGACTAAAATTAAGATTTAAAAAAAGCTAACTTACATGTAACTAAGATATGCTGCTGGTATCTAAGTATACAAACTAACATACCTCAAAGGTTTTATAGAATTTCAAAGAACAAAAAAAGGCGTATAATAATGGGAAGGGTGAAAAAATAAAGAAGAAGATAAAAAAAAAAAAAAAACTTGTTAGAAATTGAAGCAAAAAACGAAAAAAATATATCGACTGAAAACGAAGTTTAAATAAATAAATAAATTTGAACACCAGAATAAGAACGGGTTAGAATAGTCATCCTAAATGTTGAAAACCTAACTGAAAAATAATAGAAATAAAAAAGATACGACGAAGATGGTGGACTAGCCAACTAGCATCGGCACTCAACATAAGTTTCCCTCATGCTTTACTTCACTTTACTTTACTTTAGCAGTTACAATTTGCGTTCGCAGGGTTACTAGGCTGATCGGTTAATCGCTGGCCCTTTGCACCAGCTCCGGCTCCTCCACTTCCCATAAGGGTTGGATCACTGTCAAGGGATTCGCTCATCTTATCGCATATTATATCCACAAGTCGTTCGAAGACGGCCTGTTTATTGAGAGAAAAAAAAAAAAATGTTAAGAGAACAAATTTTGTTTTTCTTCCATTCCTATATTGAAAAAATGTCATTATAATACTTCGGATTTACCTTAACGTTGACATTCTCCTTGGCTGAGGTCTCAAAAAATTGTACGCCTAATTGATCGGCTAATTGTTTGCCTCTCTCGAAACTGATCACCCTCTCATCTTCCATATCGCATTTGTTACCGACCAAAATTACTTGGGCATTGTCCCACGAGTAGGTTTTTATTTGCGTAACCCAATCTTGCACGGAATTAAATGATTCCGCATTTGTTATATCGTACATCAGTATGAAACCCATCGCGCCTCTATAGTAGGCGGTGGTTATAGTTCTATATCGTTCCTGGCCCGCCGTATCCTGTAACAAATAATCGGGGATTAATTTTGAGGGAAATGCTAAAATTTCGATGAATTTTGTATGAAAAAAAATAAAAAAAAAAAAAAAACAATAAGGAAATAATAATTTTTCAAATTTTTGCGCCACGTTTATTTTCGCACAGACTAACCCAGATCTGCAGCTTGACTCGCTTGTCGTGCCTGAAGACAGTCTTAACTTTGAAATCAATGCCGACAGTTGATACGAAGGCTGAGGTAAAAGAGTCGTCGGCGTATCGAAATAGGAAAGAAGTCTTGCCGACTGAAGAGTTGCCGATAATCAACAGCTTGAACATGTAGTCGAAATTTTGGTCTGCCGCATCCTTTTGCCACTTGGGGTCTTGGCCCGCCATCTGAAACGGTTAATAAAATCGTCGAATGGAATAAAAACGGGCTAAATTCTGCGAAATAAATTTTGGAATATGTAACGTATTCCGGGGATCGATACGATGCACGGAATTATTGGTACCAAATAATTTGGCGAAGTGAGTTCTACCATCGTCAGCATTCGGTTCATTCGCGTTCGAAGTTCCAACACAGAATCCTTCACCGGAACGCGACCGGTCTTTGCGCCCCGATTTTTTGACATGATTAGAAAGATCGTAGGGATTGTATTTCCCGATTTTCCTGCTCGACAAAAATCCCGGAATTCAACTCCAGACGATAAATTATCAGCCGTATTTTTTCCGGATTTGTTTTATACGAGCCTGTGAAGCACAGCGTCCGACGTTTGAATTAAACGTATAACCGCGACGTGGCCGAGGCCAAGACGGAAACCGATTTACTGATAATCCACAATGTGACGCTCTACATTCTCGGCTTTGTTAGTACGACTCAAAGAGCATGATCTTACGCAGCGTGTATCAAACAACTGTGCGCGAATTATCCGCCTTTTCCACAATTGGAATGAACTACAATGTTTATTTTTTATTTTACAAAACGACCACAATCGGTACTAAAGTCAAAAGATTATCTCACTTCCTTTCGATGTTAACATATCGCTCATATTTCTGCACGTATATGTCACCTCATTTGAATAGACGATATCCGGACTGCTGCAATAACCGAGTTTAACATTAGTTCTAGTACGAATCGAACGTGCATTGACATAACTAACGCTATATTGTCCGGTAAAGAGTGTGGCCGATAAAAGTGATTCGAATAAAATTCGAGTTGGGTCCTAAGATTGCGGGCAAATTCTGCATTACGATTCTTAAATATTATCAAATCTGTATTAATTATTCCTGAAATTTGTGACGAGTGATTATCGTTAACGAAACCGAATTGGAAATTTCAATTGTTTTCTTTCTTTCGCCCTCTTATGTACAATTATTGATCAGTCTTGTCTGTTGAACTGTTGAATTTCCCTTCGGTATTGATATGTATACCTATAGGTATAACGTGCTCCATACAAGTCTGCCATTGAAGAATCCAATTGGAAACATCTGTTGTACGAAAATGAGATATTTTTTTTCTCTCTTTTTCAATCCGTGAAAAATTGCGTTATGGATTTTTGTCAGCTGGGAAAATAGGCCAATCTTTCAGCGCTTCTGCCATCTGATAATAAATATATGTATACGATCGTTATATCTTTGCTATAGACTTCGTTACTCTTTTTTTTCTTCCCTTTTCTTCTCGCGAATTCAGGGATGATACAATGAGGTTCAAATACAGAATCGTGTTAATGATCGTCGAGGGTAATTCAACGATGATAATTATCAATCAAGGAACGTATGAGAAAAAAATAATAATAATAATTTCTCCTTTTCGCATGAAATTTTGTAGGTAAAAATAAAGATACTATATACACTATCAGAAAATTGTCTGCGGTTGGGATATAGTGAGAAATATATATCAGCCTAAGCAGGAAATACGTTCGTTATCGAGGCAACCTGGTTGGCAAGTATATCGCCGACCTAAATAATCGCGTAATTTGCGATAGAGAGTAAAATAGTGTGGTCTAAGGCGTTAAGGCGGGTGTTATCGGCGTGTTTAAAAAAGGCTGTGCACTATAAGTAATGTTAAGAAATCAATAATCAGGCTATTGATAGCCCAGCGTTAGATTAGAATTTCCAGCAACTCACTTCTGTCGTAATAGCGAATAGCCAATAAATACGTATCTCCTTTACTCGACGATTTCTGCACGCAATAATTTCACAAGGGCTAGAATCGCCGGGGCTAACTAGGAACTTTGGACACTATTTATATCTATAATATTAGAGGGTTAATTTTTAATTGTGACAAAATCTCGTTATAAAGACTGGTGGACTGGCCTCGGGAAAGCCTCGCGCCACTATAGCTAAAATATCGACCATTTCGAAGACCCCCGCCCGTACCCTGCGAACGGTGTCCTGGTACGCGCCTGCGTCCAGGCAACTCAACTAACATCAATATATTGCAAGAATACTGTCTCGCAGGTCCAACTTGTTGATTTTCAAAAATTATACATTTTCGAATTACGCACTTCGGCAACATTTTAATATTATTTATAAAGAAAACTGAGGATTCCGTAATCATTATCGCCCACTTTATACCCACGATCATAATTTGAATAAATAAAAAAACGAATAATCATATCCTGCGCGATCCCGACCCGCTCCTATACATATACTACACAGGAATCCCTATATACAATATCTACCCGAAACTTTAGACGAAGAAAATTTCTCCATGGTGATATGGGTGAATCTGGAAGTAAATCTGGACTTTTCTTTGCATATCGATCTACCCAACAATGCATTATACATAGTGATATACACGAGTACATACATAATATACACTCGTCAGTTCTACTCCCATTTGATACTGGCCTAATATTTCCTAACATGTAAGACGAATAATACCGATCTTTAGAATTTCTAATTTTTTTTTTGTATTTATTAATTCTAACGTTATTGGTATGCGTGTGAAAATTGGAGAAAATTTTTCCACGTTTTCTTACGCTTTTATATACTTTTTTGATCATTCGGTAGTCTCGTGTGATATCGAGATAAGGATACTGATAGCGATGCCATATGCCTGTGTGATCGCAGTTTCAGTTTATTTTATACTTTGATCATTAATTGTACGTCTGTAAGTACATGTGTGTACCTATAATAATGAAACGTATGATATATCGTCGATGCATAACACCGACGCGCATCATTTAGACTATTATAGTTTTTAACGATTTTTATTATTCTTGTTTTCATATTAAATATGAAATATATAAGAGAATGGAAACTGCAGGGTATATAGATGGACGGGAACTATAAGAGACTGTAGCAATACTCTATCTAGCGGTTGAAACGCGGAGGTATCTTCGTTTTTCTTTAAATCCGAATCGCATGGTAAAAGACACACAGGGAAGTCACGGGATCCCCTGGGGCCCCGAGCAAGCTTACGAAAAATTAATATTCTGTAATATGTATTATTTTTTTTTCGAATTCTTGTTTTTCGATATTTTTATTAACTCATACGCGTTGACTGAGATTATCCAAAGAATTTTGAAAGAAAAATGTGTGTCCACTGTGTTACACAGGTCTTGGTAATAAAGTTTTTTCTTCTCAAATCACCGGTAAAATTTGTTACTATAGTAATTTCAAAATAATTATTTTTCCAATATAGTCTAAGGCTATACCAGTGGAGAATTAGAAATTTGCAATAAATGCAGAGGATGAAACGATTTTTATAAATATATTAAAATGTTGACATGGCCCAATTCTTGTTGGATAAAAATTATTTTATTTTACGTTATTAATCGACATAATTTCATGTATAGTAACATGCGTATAGTAGGACCGTTCAGATGCGAATGATTATTACAAATTAGATGAAGATTGCATATGAATACATATAATACATAATACCATATGTTCTATTCACCGATATGTCGCGTTATAGAAATAATAAATAAATAAATGAAAACTGCTTCAGAATTAGGTAAAATCTAAGACAACTAGCTACATATATATATAGTATATATATGTAACACTTTTCTTTTGATATAGGTAAAAGATTATAAATAATAATAATAATAATACTGATAATAATAATAATAATAAACGTGTATATCAATTTTGCATATACATAATGTAACTTGATTAAAATACTCATTGATTTACTATACATATATATTATAATAATAGGTATACGTATAATAATTATATGTATAATATTATATAAGCTTACAAAGATCACATAATTTGATTTATAGAAATAAACCGTTCTTAGTTTTTCTTAATCTTCTTTTCCATATATACGATACTTATTAATATTAATACAACAATAAAATTCTACCTATATACAGAGCGATTCTCTGGCAAGTAACGCGCCCGAAAGGTAGGCAAACGCGAACCGCCTGCATTAAGCAGCTCAAACATCGACGATTGGGTTTTATTTATTACGTGCGAAATGAAATCCAATCGTCGATGTTTGAGCTGCTCAATGCAGGCGTCTCGCGCTTGCCTACCTTTCGGGCGCGTTACTTGCCAGAGAATCGCTCTGTATGTATTAATACCTTAAAAAAAATGTCGATGAAGTTTGTCCTTTTTTTTTCATAATAATTCATCAATCATAATCGCATGATTATATTATTACTTGTTTATTCATTTATTTATGGTTTTTAAACTTATTCATTTATTCGTTTATTCATTTATTTATTCATTATACCCAGTGGCTCGTATTTGTCTGTGAATTATTTATTTATATAATATTTAACGTACAAATCGAGCGTATGTATAGGTAGCAGTATATAAATAGTATTACACATGCTCGATATATGGGCACTTTGATTTCTCAAACATCTGATGCTCCAGTGTAGTTTTATAGCCCAGCTACGTTCTCCTATATTAGAAGTCTTCTATTAATTAAATTTTCTCCTGCATTAAGTGGGCGCAGCAATTCTTGCGATTAAAGTACGTTAACTACACTTCATAGCTGCGCGCTGGCTCTGACATCATATGTAACACTCACATGTGTGACAATCATTTTTCTACCACAATATATAATATCGTAACCCCGTTATAGCATTAGAAATTTATCGTCAAAATTTAGACCTTATAACATAATATACAACCATCATGTATATTCAAATACGTAACGAAATGAATTATTTAATCAATTCATTAATTAATTACATGAGTATATAATTTAGAGTGGTCCTTAAAATGGTGTTTTTATCTTTTTCTTTAATTTTCAAGGTTCACATCTCTCAATCCTTTCCAAATACAGTGAAACAAATTCTCCTAAAATTTTTGATTTGATTTTTTTATTTTTTTATTTTATTGTTTAATAAAATTGGTTAAAAAATCAATAAATAAATTATCTATTTCATGATAATTATTTCGATACTCTTTGAAATAGATTCTAATACAAGTGGATGAATAGGCTTTTTTTTCATTTTCAATAGCTTGAAACAAATAAAGACCTAGAAAAGCTAGAAAGTCCATCTAAATAAAAAAATTCAATTTATTCATCGCATTTGATTTAAATAAAAAATTTGAGTCAAAATAATTTTCAGAAAGGAATTAAAAAAAAAAATTCTGGAACGTGTGCCCGTTGAAATTGAGAGATAAAATTTTAGGGAAATTTGTTTTTCTGTCTCTGAAACCGATTGAGAGTTGGATCTTGAAAATTTTCAAAATCTGCACTCTTTCAAGCATATTACTCCAGTATGATATCGTGAAATCTGTATTTACGATTTCTGCAACATATTTTATAAACAGATATATTCACTTGATATATTATTTTCTCTTTATTATAACCAGTTTAATAAATATAAATAGCTGTAACAAAATTTTCTTAACTAATTTATAATAATAATAATAGTAATAATAATAATATATATTGCTGCACCACGTGTGTTTGTATATACTATAATATTATGGTGATCCTTATTCAGGGTGTTTTTCAAATTTCCTACGCACAAGGCGGAAGGAGTTTGCAAATAAATAAAGAAAAATAAGTACAGGAAGCTTGGAGCCTATAGATAAACTCAAAGCACAGCCTCCGAGGCAGCGAATTTTCCCATTTAATTTAAATGAAAATTCGGGCTCACTGCGTTATTCTTTTTTATTCCTCCGTCTTAATAGTGCTTCGAAAAATCTAAAATTGGGTTTTTTTTTAGTAAAATACCTATATATGACTGTATGTAAGACGTATGCCAAATTTTACTGCCTTGAAGGCTGTACTTTCAGTTTACCCATACAGGCTCCAAGTTCCGCGTACTTTTTTATTTCTTTTTTTTTATTAATTTGCAAACTTTTTTCGTCTTGTCCGTAAGAAATTTCGAAAAAAAATCCTGAATAAGGACCATCCTAATATATAATATAATATAGGTATAGTATATAACGATCGATATAAATAATCATAATAATTACAATGTATAGTACTAGCTGCACTTATTTTTATATATATATATATATATGAATTATATTTAATTTACTTTAAATATAACGATAATGAAAATTATTTACATATTTACAAATATGTTATTCGCCCTTTGATATACCTAATAGATATATATATTCACGTAATTTTCAACCTATTTTCACGATTTACATATTACAATATATATATACGTATATAATGTATTATAAAGGTGGGATTATTATTATTATTGTTTTTTTTTTCTCATATATACTATATATTCGTTAATTATACACAAATAATAATAATAATGATAATAATAATAATAATATTAATACTGACGTTAATTTCAATGAGAATTTTCTGCTCACATCTTTCCTATATATGTATATAGATACGTCTCTCTAATAGATACTCGCTCAATCACATATATATGAAACAGTTTCATTAATTTTAATTTGGAAATCATTTTTTTTTTCTTTTCTTTGTGGTTTTAGAATAATATGATAATATTTAATTGTTACTGTTCCGGAAAATGAAGCAGAGAAGGTCCCCATTGTGTGAGAATCTGTTGCTTTTCTCTTTTTTTGAATCCACTTTTTTTTTTACTTTTTTTAATCAATTCTTATCACACAGCTGTTATAATTATTCTTTCCTTTTATTACCTAAAACTTATATATATATATATATAAGTCTACAGTCATCGCCATAGAATAATATAGTATATATCTAATAAGCTATATAGACATTAAAATATACAGGGTATATCATCTCGAGTGTCGAGAATGGGAGGGACTTAGTTGACGTTCACAGAAAAGGTGTGAATTATTTCGTAGTAAATGAATACCTAAGAGCTTGATTCGAGTCGTTGTTGATATTTTTTGCCTACACAAAGAAATTGTTTCTTCTATTCTCGTAAGAATATATCGGTCTACGAAATTCTTCTCTTTGATGATTAGTTGATGAGGCGTGACTTAGCGTCAACTAACTCCCTCCCATTCCCGATACTTGAGATGATACACCCTGTATAATAGAAGATATGAATGAATAGAATAAAGAAATTTTCAATAAAATTATACATTACCTATAGTGTAATGAAATATAATATAATAATTAAAAATCGGGATAAATAAGACAAAAATATAATACGATATACTTATTAATATATTAATGACATACAACATACCTATATATTATAACTGATAGTTAAATATAATATCACTAGAATTTTAGCACACTCGATAATTATAATTATACAAAAAAAAAAATAAATAAAAAAATTTTTATTAATATCCCGCGAAATAAATATATTATTCTTCTTCTTCTTCTATTTTTTTTTTTTTTTTTTTTTTTCTTTCTCTTCAATATGAAAGAAATTTTTATTTTTTTTTTCAAACAAATTCGACGTACTTTATTATGTTTCTACTGATCGTGAGCAAAGTTCATACCTACTACCTATAGGTATATACTTCTTAATTTGTCCTATACTCGTTCCCTCTCATATAGTTTGCTTTTAATAGCTCGTTATGTTTAATTATATAATATAAACAATGAATTTATAATTTAAACGAATCTATTTAATGTATGTATGTATCTGCGTGTATGTATGTATGTATGTATGTGTGTATGTATGTATTCGTTTTTTATATGTATTATAATATCACTTGATGGAAATATCTTCGACACTTGACCTCGGACGATGTGGCTATAAAGGACGGTCGATAAGTGTAGGTAATTGCGTAAATAATGCATGTATATGTATGTATGTGTGTATGTGTCTGTTATAGGTATATACCTATCTAAGTACGTCGATTTACTTCCCTTTATGAATTATAAACTATTTCTCTCGCTAAGTGTATTGAGTTTATTAGGAGTATGTGTATTATAAACCGCAGGGGTAAAGTGTTCGATATTATCTCTACCGTATGTATGTTAAAGTATATTTTGTAAATATGTAGTATATATATCAATATAATATATTGTATGTGACGGAAAGTGGCGTTTACATATATAAATTTACAAAATATCATTAAATATATATATATATATATATTACGTAGTTATAATAATAATTAATCAATTAGTTAATTAATTAAATATTATATTGATTGCATTGAAACCGAAAGCCTTGTCAAGCTGAAGATCGGGGGGCAAAAGTTTTGTCAGGTAGCATTCAGAGCCGAAAAAATCTGTATTTATATATTATATTGTGAATATATGGGGCATTGGGTTCACTTCAGCCCCCAAAAGAAAAAAAAACCAAAGAAAAACAATCCTCTGGTTTCTAGTAGCTGAAGTAGCGCGGAATGCCCCATATAAATATTGAATAATCCTGTTTATTTATAAATACTATAAATACAGATCTGCCAAGCATATCGCCTTGTTATACAGGCTTAAAATATACGGAGCTGCACGGTCTTCGTGATCATAGATTATAATATTCACATCGAATATTCGTAGTACGTATTCAATTATTGTATATTAATCGAATTTTGATACACGATTTATTGTTATTAATACAGTATACCTAAATGATCGCTATAGATATACAATTTTAACGATTAATTAATACGACTCATTTTTCAGGTCCGGAAGCAACGTGGAAAATATATTATCGGGCTAAAAGAATAAACGCTGGTATTAGGTACGATAACCAATCGGCAAGGATCTCCCTGCTGGATCCTGTAAGATAAAAGATCAAAAGAAAAGCGGAAATTTAAATAGGCTGAATAGCGAGAAAAATATACATATTTACAGGGTGAGTTTTCTCTCGTATCTCACGCGGGAGGGGCTTATCATCGCAAACGCTCCACCCCTTTCTTATATCCATACTTATTATCGTCGCATCGAGAAACCCCACTTTTATTTTCACGCACCGTAAAAACTGATGAGTTTAAAAAGTGAGAACAGAAAGGGGCGGAGCCTTCGCGATAAAAGGCTCCTCCCTCATGTGATACCAAAAGAAACTCACCCTGTATATTTGAAGAAAAATCTAAACTACTCACCATGCGCCAAATCGTTTCGGGTGTGACTTTGGGCCCGCGTTTCGCGACTTTCGGGAGCTTTGAGACCGTTCCGATCTTCGGGGTCGGAATTTCCTCCGGGTACACCAACCCCTCGAACACTTTCCTCGTTACTTTCTAAGTAAACAGTGGCGATGGTAGCCAAACACTTAAGCTTCATGTTTCCACGTTTTAAGTGTTTAGCTGTAACACGAAATTGTAGTCCTAACATAGCAGTCTCCAAACCACGAGCGTCGACATCTGTGATATGCGGGAGTCCCTTTAGATACTGAGAATCTGCCTGGAAAATAGATTAGAAAATAAGTTAAAGGACGAACAAAGGAATGGAATCATCGGAGATAAGTTTTACTCGTGTTACTAGACAGGTAGAAAGAAATAGACGCACGTAATATATTTCATGTGAAAAGGAAGATATGCGGGGAATTCGGCGTTAAATTATCATTCCAAAACCGTGACCATTTTTTATTATATCTACACTGAGAATGAGTCGACCCGTATTTTGGTTTTATTCGATTTAATAATTTTTTTCGTAATTTTATTCAACCCCCAGTTGAAGTTTTTCGAGATTTTTTCGTCCCTATACTTCTTGAGGTGACCATAATATCTCGAAAACCAATGAATTTGAAAGAAATAAAAAAAAATTACGAAGAAAGAAGAGGAACTCGATTTCGTGTATAAAAAAACAAAAAAAAAAAAAAAAAGAAAGCCCCTTTTCATTTCGTATTTTGATACATTCTTTTCAATTCCATATGAAATTTCAAAAATGTTAAGTCCCTTATGAAAATCGAACGACTTTGATTTTTCAGAATAACTGAAACGTGACGTAAATTGGCCCGAACAATTTCAAGAGAATAGTTTTGTATTGGAATGAATTTATTACAGATCGCGCGTAAGAGAAAAAGTCGAAAAAATTTTCGTCGAATGTCAATCAATATGAAAATGGTTGATTAAATTTTTTGCCGGATTTTCAGATTATAAATAAAAATCAAAAAATGTTTCGCGGTGAATCATTTGAAATACAACTTCTGCTGAAAACGAAAGCTTTAGATTATACCTCGGCTATGTTTAGGAATATTAGCGCGGTTTTTCATGTTTCTTGATATTATCGCGGTAACAGAAACGCGATAGTTACTATAGAATTTCCATAATAGTTCATCGACTTCATCTCATGCACAAATCTTACTATTCATAACTCGTGTATACGTATAGTTATAGGTATAAATATTTCAATATATAAAAGGCGAAATCTATACAAATGAACGTTATTTACAGCAATATAGTATATGGATACGTTTGGATGTATAAAAACGATCAAATTTTACACAAAAAATGAAAAAAAAAAAATTGGATACTTGCAAAGGTTGCCATTCAAGAAAAACGGTTCTTTGTGACTATGTAAACGTTATTTCTCACCGATGCATTCAACGCATTATTAATTTTTTTTTCTGGAAAAGTCTAAATTGAGGGAAAAAAAAAATCTCGTTTTTAATTCTGTTGGATGAAAAATAAAAGCTAATAATAAAATCGTCGCAGTATTCGAGTAATTCTGATGTGCTGCACGTGCCAGTAGACCTTAAGGGGCTGTAAGTCCGTTTCGACAGGCTTAGGATTTCAGTGGTCGATCGTTAATTAGAAAACAGCTACAACAAGGGTGAATAAAGAAGGGAGTACGTATTCGGAGTACTAAGCTCCCAGACACTTACGGGTTCTCCGTTTATGAACCAAGTCAATATAGCGGCGGGCTTCGAAGGGGCTGAAGTGCAGTTAAGCCGGACCATGTCGCCGACTTGATAACGTGCACGACCTCCAGAAATGTGTGGTCCCTCACTCGGCAGAACTATAATATATTTACATAGTAAACATGGTGAAAAGAACGAAGACTCTAGATACATAGATTGTGTGTAAACAGTACGATAGATGATAAGCACTTTACTCTGTCTACACACCGACACATACCTGTATAGGATGATTCATTGAGGGTAGATTCCCCGCGAAAATCTAAGACTAAAATTTCTTTACCGAAAATTCGAGGGCCCGATAGTTTCCGAGCTATGAAAGATCTTAGTCGACCAATCGCAGAGCGTATAGGTCGCGTAGCCAGGGCACTGCGCTACTCCCGCTCATGCGCAGCAATCTCTGCGTCACCTATAGGTTCTGCGATTGGTCAACTGAGATCTTTCGTAACTCGGAAACTACTGGGCCCTCGAATTTTTGGTAAAGGAAATTCAGTTTTGTAATTCCTCAAGGAATCTACCCTCAAAATATGGCCCGCTCAATATGAATCACTCTGTATATTTATCAATAACGTTATGCACATGAGGCAAAAGGTTTGAAAAAAAAGGGAGGACGTTTATGACTCCTTTTCCTTTTCCTTTTCCTCTTCCGCTTCCTTTATATATTTATTTGAGAATTAGTTAATATCGATAAGTAATACTCACCTACAACGTTCATGTCCGCGTGATCTGAGACAGTCTGAAAAGATGGGGCTTCAGCCGATACTTCGCACCGGTATCGTCCGGCGCTAGACAAATCCACGTTACGAAGAACCAACGACCTTTCGGTAGAGTTGCCGATCTGTACACAGATAAATAAATTAACAGTACATAATTTAACGGCTCCAGAATAACAAGGAGTTATTCCACTTTTCTCTTTTATTCAATTCATTCGTTTCAAACTGCGGGTAAAACTTCAAGATAAAAATTATACTACAGAACTGAGCTGCACGGAAAGATGCGGGTAGGTGCGGAATTGAAACCGGAAAGGACAACCGATTGGAGCGATTGAGTGTACGTAACATTTACGCAGTATAAAACGGTAAATTTTCAGCTCTAGGTCTTCTTTTTTTTTTTATCTTTTTGCAGAATATCATAAGCTCGTTGTATACTATTTTGGTATTAGAAGGTAATTGAGCTGCTTACGTCGACCGAAACACCAGATAATTCGAAGACTTGAACAGGCGGCATGTCTCTTGGTACATATCGATAAAACTCATTTCCATCTTTGTACCATTTTACAGAATAAAGTAATTCTCGATCCAGGTTGAAATTGCACTCGAGTGTTACGGTCTGATTCAATACCACGTGCTGTGGTATCTGGAGCGCAGTCATTCGCAGGGCATTTATTTCTGAAAATTATATTGCACACTTCTTATATTTATATCAATCTAAAAGAAAAATTTCATTCGCTTTAAAACCGCAGGGGTTTAATTTTAAAATGAAAAAAAGAAAGAAAAAAAAATACAATTTCCAAAAGCGGGTTTCCCGAGGCTTATGTACAATATTACGACATTTTGAATACCAGAGAAGGCTGACCAAAAAAATTTTCAATTATCGAGGATTTGAATTTTTTTTTTTTTTTTTTCTCCTTTTCATAATCCTTTGATAAAATCCATTCATCCATATAGGTACGTGCGCAGTGAGAAAATTCGTGGACTTTAATTCAGTTAAAAGTATAGAAAAAAAGAAAGAAAAAAAAAATGAATATTGCACAATATTCTGTTTCGGTATAAAATTTAAGTGACCTTAGGTTGAAAATTGGATAAAAACTGAATATATAAAAACGATTTAATAATCTAATAGGAATATATATCAACCTGACGTAATCATCAGCAGTAGTATCAGCGTGGTGTAGAGAAAGTAAAATAATCTGGAGCACATCCTTAAAAATGTTTATATTTTAAATATATATACGCCGTTTTGTCTTTCGGCGTATAATATGCATATACGACGATGAACCGTCGAATCAATGCCGGATATATATCGCGCAGAAATCCATCTCCGTTATGAACTGCAGCAGCACAATATCTCCACAGCGTGATGTAAATTCGTCGAAATATTCTTCTGTATATAATATTGGTCGAATAATTATTCTCGTACTTATTTTATCCCCGCATTTCGCGTTCGGTAATTATTTACGGTTGTCTTACTCCCTACTCCGTCTCTACGATAAATAATGTCGAAAATTTGTCGTCTTAAATTCGTTAAAACCGACGTCGCGGTCTGCGGATATTCGTACTCGTACTAGTCGCCATATTTCCGTAGCGTTAAACGATCTTATCGCATTTTTGAACCATGCGATCAATCGACATCGATTTTAAATCAAAACAGTATGTATACAACGTCTGACTCAGGTTCGGCTCAGACTTGTATAAGCTAATTAAAAATCTATATAGATAGACACGGCGCGGGCCTAAGGGCAGGCAGAGGCAGAGGCAGAGCGGCAGCGGCCATAGGCAGGCACGGGGAAGTGGTAACGCCGCTAGATCCCGTCCCCTAGGTACTGCAGCGTTACTGCCTATAGCGCTATACCGTACGCGGATCCTCTTCGTCGTCGCGGTCACGACGTTGCACGGGTGGGAACGGTAGCGGCGCTGAATCGTCAAAGCGGTTCCTGCGCCGCTGGACATTCACGTCAACGATCGCGCTACGGGGTAGAGCCTCCGAATTACTTTACGCGCAGGTCCGGCCCGGGTCGAGGCGTGCGCGCGTTGTAACCTAAGGGGTAGCTAGCTAGGTGTAGGTGGTAGATAGGTAGACCCCCTAGCGAAGCTTCTGTTTCCCTTTACTCGCACGATTTTAGGTATTAGATGTACACCATATATAGGCCGTATAGAACATGCATCTAACTATTCCCAAATTCTAAGGTCGCCAGTACCTTGTTCTAAGTTTCTTGCGGTTCTACCGGGGCCCACGTAGTACATACATCCTATCTACATTCTACACCATATAAATATTAGTGATGTAGCCCTATACTTATACCGCTTTATCTAATAGACTTGTGTATATCCTCCACGTTAACGACATTAACGCGAATCGTCGATAACACGTAGTAGATAACTTGCAGACGCAGACGTATACATATGGGTCTTCGCGAGAGCAAAAACGGTTTTGCCCGCATTTTAGTTCCCAGTTGTAGGTTTTTCCCTTTTTTTTTTTTTTTTTTCATTCTGCTTCTTCTTGCGAGTCTATCGGTTTCGCAATATACGGGGCGAGGCGCGGGTTTGCAGAATAATTCTTGAGTTTTTTAAAACGAGAATGAGATGTGTCTGATTATCGATCTTCTCACCTTTTATTTATCTATTTATTAAATGTAATTTCACCGTGTTTACGATTTGTTTCTTTATAATAAACTATAATAATTATTCCGAATTGTTTATCAAAAATTAATATACTGAGTATCGCGGCAGCTGAATAAAGCGAACTTGTATAAACCCACGCTCGATAATTAACATACAATAACGTTTTAGCAGAATATTTGCGGTAGGTACGGCCTCGAACTTCTTAAGAAAATACGAGACCGCTATTTGAGATCTCTCGTTCTCTGGGTGTAATGAATAAATCGGTCTTACTCTTTTTTCAGGCTCGTAACGGTCAGACATATATATATATATATATATATTTACACAATATATTACGGTCGAGTTTCGCATGCGGGACGGATATAGTGATAAAGAGATTTGAGAAAGGACGAGGGAATCACGTATCCATATACCTACCTTTCCTCTAGACATTTATATACATATATACATATAATATATGTATATAGAAAACCGTTAAAATTGAACGCACGGAAGAAACGCGCGTGGAGTGAGTCAAGCGACCATTTCGATCGATCTTCGCAGCTCGCACTACTAATAAATAGGCGGGTGACGGGGGGACGCGTGCGCGTAAGGATGTAAGGATGTAAGGACTCACGTACGGCGTCAAGGGCCCGGGGCTGCACCCTGGAAGGGAAACTTCAGCCTTTAGCCATCACCGTCAGCCTAGTATTTCAGCGTGTTATGCTGCAGCCCGGGGAGTCAACGGTGAACATTACGATGATGCACCCTGTGAGGCGCGTGCAACTGGTACCCCAATTACTTCCTCGACTCTTGAGAGCCACCAGGGAATCTCCCCTACATATATACATATATACATATACGTTTACATAGAAAGAGAGAGAGAGAGAGAGAGAGAGAGAGAGAGAGAGAGAGAGATCGAAAATCTTCTACGAGGAAACAGGCGCATATGACTTTCACGGATTGGTCGTTAACACAGCGGTGTTTGCAGACGCCCTATAGACGAACGCACAACCTTTAAACGCGGTCTATAATTGAGAACGCCTAGTTATTCACGCCGAGAATATTTTATTAGAAGATAACTATCACGCGTTATATAATATGTATACCTACATCTATTTTCGAGATCAGATATATAGCGTTAATTATATAATTTTATATATTTTTTTTTGCTAGTTTAGTTTTTTCGTTAATTTACATATACGAATTTTTCAAATTCGAGAGAAATTTTCATTTTTTTTTTTTTCTATTATTAATTTCTTTTCGTATAATTTTAAAGCTACATATTTTCATTATTGCAAATAAAGTAGACTTCTATATAAACTCACAGTTTTTATTGCGAATTTTTATCCTTGCTGTCGTTCCCTATTTTATTATACCTATGTACTTATCAGTCTTCTTGATAAAAAAAAAAATGAAAAAAAATATATATGGGGTAATAATAAACGCGTTCATTTGATGGAAATATTTTATTTTCAATAAAGTATATACCTATATAATACGTATGTACGTTCGACTCTTGAGTTCTAGATATTTAATACATTGAATCGAAAGGCAGAAAAATTCTGTCCGAGTTAAGCGACGGAATTTTTATCATATATTCGTGTTTATAATATACCTTCGTAGATATATTATACAGTACGTGATACGCTGTTAAATTAAACTCTATGTATATGCATAAAGTCAACTATAGTATAGATAGAGAGATATAATTAACGTACCGTTGAATTACAACAAGAATCGAGCATCTGAATATGTTATTAATTCATCCTCTGTACCCGAGATAAAAAATCCTCTTATTTTTCGGTATGAAAAAACCTCGAAATAACGAATTCAAATTTTAAGATATCAGAACTGTTCCCCGGATCAAAGCGGGAGTCCATTTGCTTTAATTAAATATTTAGAATTCTGGCAGACCGTAATAACGTCTGTTGGCCAATCAGCCATTCGAAAGCCGTTACGCCCGCCGCAATTAAATACACGGTATGTATTCTATACTCTTAACTAATGATAACAATGATAAGAATAGTCTATCGTTCAACGAATCATAGCATATTAATTAGAAGAAATCGATTGGAAACAATCGCGTTAGGGGGGGTGCCGCAGAGTAAGAGAAGAAAAAAATGTTCACCGTATTCAATGTTTTATTACGGCGAGAATGACGGACGAAAAATAATTGTGAAGATAGCATTTGAAAGCTATGAATTTCCGCTTCAAACTGAAGAAAACAAAAATTAAATATCGCAAAAATGAAGTCCGCTGCGTCCATTCATGTAAAGCTCTGCAAAAAACGATTTGCGAAACGGTGATCACGTTGATAGGCAAACGGAATATCTGAAACACAAAAACCAATGCTTTTTGGAATCGTCAATGTACCCTCTAAGCTTATATGGAATGAATTTTTGATCAACTCAAACGTGGTCAAGTTACGAATCTTTTTTGCATTCGATCGCGTTTTTTGGGATTTTTGCGAACGTTCTTATCAATTTTTCAAAAACGAAAGGTCGGATGAGAAATTCGTTCCATAGAAGCTTAGAGGGTACATTGACGATCCCAAAAAGTACTGGTTTTTGTGTTTCAGATATTCCGTTTGCTTATGAACGTGGTCACCGTTTCGGAAATCGTTTTTTGCAGAGCTCTACTTAAATGGACGCAGCGGACTCGATTTTTGAGATATTCAATTTTTTTTATTCTAATTTGAAGCGAGAATTCGTAGCTTTCAAACGCTGTTCTCACAATCATTTTTCGTCATTCATTCTCGCCGTGATGAAACATTGAAAACTATTAACATTTCATTCTTCTCTTACCTTGGCACCCCCTTTAAGTCCAGGCGAAATTTTGGCTAATTTTCTTATTTTATTTCACACTAATACCGCTACGTATTATTTCAATGATATTTCATCAGGTCTTTGCGTTTATTTTATATCCCATTTGATACCAGGACGTATAACGTAGTGCGGGCTAGTGGGTTGGGGTATTTTGTACTCGCATACCTCGACTCGGGAATATTTCATAGCAATAGTCTCTATATTAGGCGATTTGGCTCGAGAGGAAAAAACAATTTCGTTCGAGGAACTGCTACTGCTTCTTATGGTGCTACGAGCGTTTCAGGGGTCTTGGGGTTGGGGATAATACGCGATGATGTACCGTGAGCGGTAAGAAGAGATTGTACGAATATATGTATGTATAGGACCTTGGGTATGGGGCTTGGACGTGTTTCGGATTTCGGTATAATATCACCGAGCAAATACAACTTCGAGAACGTATAAGACGAGTGCGACTAAGTAAGTAAGTACGTAAGTAAGTATAAGTAAGTAAGTAAGTAAGTAAGTAAGTAAGTATAAGCTTGGAGAAACAAAGTATCCCAAACTCCTCACTCCTACTCTCTGGCATATAGTATATATTCCCTCTCTGCGCACACACGTTCAATTAATCTAATCGGTTGACCCGGTTCTAAGGAACAATGGAGCTTCTTACACACGGGTCCATGTTATAAGACGTGCGGCTGAGTTGGATCCGGGAGTAAATTCACGTTCAAAGGATGAATTTTAGCAGGGGTGGTAAAGTAATTGGGACCTTCAATTTATACGGCCACAAGTAATGGAAATAGTTGACAAAGAGGAGCCGAGGAGGTTTCACCGCTCGATTTTTCATTCCATTTTCCTTTTTCTTGTGCTTTTTTTTTTCTTTCTTTCTTTCTTTCCTTCTTTTCCTTATCTTTCTCCCTGTCTGTTTCTTCTTCTTATTCCCCTGACTTTGAACAAATTACTTTATACCCTAAACCAAAGCTGCGCGCAGACTACGAAGAGGAGAAAAAAAAATAATAAAGAAAAAATATCTTCACTCTAACGCAGATATCTAGATTTAAATAATTTTAACCCTAATTATATGCATATTCAAAGGGTCAGCTTTCACTCGGATTTATATCAAAGAGAGCTAAAACGTGATGATAATAATTATTATTTAAGAGGGTATGCATAACCAACTCCGATTTTTTTTTTTTTTTTCTTCACAACCCACTGGGATGAATAGCTTTGAAGAAATATATATATTTTTTTTCCATTGAATCGGTCTTTTTTTTTTTTTTTTTGTTTTTTTTCTTTCTTTTCAAGCTAATTACCTGACCGTAGATTAATTTTACCGAAGAAAAGTCGTGGTTTTTCGAGAATATTTTTACTTTTGAGAAAAAAATAAATAAAAAAAACATGCCGAAATGGGTACGTAGGTACATCTTTTTTTGTAAATATGAGTATATATGTAGTCGTACACACACGAGATATCTATATATACCCACCTACACCTGCATTAGGAAAAGTATTAAATTTTACTTTATCAACATTCGCCAGGCCTTTGTATATTTACCTGGGAATCGGTAAAACTTTGGTATATATGGGTATATATAGGTATATAGGTGTATACAGGTATTTTTATAAACCGTGTATACATTATCGTGCGTCTACCGCGTGCCCGGCTTTTAGTATATAGGATATAGTTTATGTCCGACTAGGAGGAGCCGCGGGATGATCATGAGTGCAGATGGGTGCAGGGGGTGGCAATGCTGTCTGTTTTATGCCTATCTAAACATCTGGAATGTTTCGGTACGCCGGTTTACCGGGATACGTGTATACCAAGCGTTATACGGCCGCTTTTACGGTACTTTTATTTATTTAAAACCCATCCAGTTCCTGTATAAGGTAGATAGGTATACATGTACACATATACATATGTACAGGTACACGTATATAGTAGGTGAGCAGATATACATGCCAGGGTACTTCTCCAGTGCCAACTCTATAAACAGAACTAGTTCTGTATATTTATATACACCTAGTACATAACTTTTTTTTTACCTAAATAAATGTGTTAAGCCTAAATAGCAAGAAAAAAAAAGAAACGAAACTTTGCGTAGTTTATATAGGTTACATGGTTGTATATAAAGTGTTAAGAAATAACAAAAGATTCAAAAAGTTTTGCAAGACATCGATTGGTTAGAAAATATTTGATGGATTTAAATTCTATGTATATATATATATATATATATTTATTTATTCATTCCTTAATTTCTGTATAATTAAATAATACAATAAATGCCAATTTGTGTATATGTACACATGTATAGTTACAGAAATCGATCGTCCCTTATTACGACCGCATATATCAATTAATATAATATCCCGAAAGGTATCATCTGTTATTCGGTAATCCCCGTTAAATTTGTTTCCCTTAAAAGCGGTCAACTTTTTGGAAAATAAAAAACAAGAAAAATTCCACATCGGTCCGCGGTATATGTATACATCCCTCTCTCCCGCAAATATTCCATTACACAGAGTTATAAATCTCTCCAAATTATCCACCCATTGCTATATTTCAAACTATATAACGGACTGTAGTTAGTCTGTCTCCTCAGTACAACATGTCCCTTTCTCGTTTAGTTTGTTTACTTTTTACTTTTTTTATTTATGTATTCTTTTTTTACTTCACTTTATTTCAATAATCCATACAACCCGAGGTATTTTCGGCTTTAATATTGATCTGAAAAATTATAATAATCGATGCATTATGCCTAAAAAAAAGAAAAGAAAACAAATGTAACTAAAGACGATCTGTGTATAGTATATATACTAGGTGGATGTATAAATCGTTGAACGCTGACTCATTAATTGTAATACGGAACGTATACTATAGAACGTGTATGTAGTCGAATACAGACAGACAGACAGACAGATATAGGAAGAGACAGAGGAACGGATGCTATTAGATAAAGGGAAGGGAAGGGAGAAACTCGAAGAGGGCGGCGAGTTTGGTAGTTGCTACTGCAAACGAGGGAATCCTGGATAACGTTAATTGCACTTAAAGCCTCGTGGCTCCGGGGCCCGGGATATCAAGTATTTTGCCGTGCCGCCGCCGCTGTCAAAATTAGTCACTCGCGCGCTTGGTTCGTTGCGGATCCAACGACGTATGAAGAAAGGAACGGGCCCTGAGAAGATAAATAATAGAAAAACAAAAACGAATATTAAAATATAGACAAAGTATGTAGAGAATGAACTTTGGGTATAATCGAATTGAAAAAGGAGATGAAAATGCAACGAAAGGAATATCAGAAACCGAACAACTGATCAAAAAGTATCATACAGGTATGCAAACTCGCAACAAATCTCGTATATTCATTTAATAATTCTCACAAGTTAGACAAGAAGAAGAAAAAAAAGGTAATAGATATACGAAAAATCAAACGCCACTTATACCGTATACCTAGCGATATGCAAATAGAATAACGCGCGGTAAAACTCGATCGGTGAACGCAAGCTCCGCGGGGAACCCCGGCGGTTAACAGCATTGGTATATATCGGTAGACGGGTCGTGGACGCGTGCGCGCACGTTCGTAAGCTCAGTTCACCCCGAGACACCGTGGACGAAGGGTTGGTTGTTCGGGTTTTAGAAGTAAGCGTTGGCTCACGTCAGGCGGTGTATATTAGGGGCTGCGCCAGGGGAGGGGCGCCATTTGTCGCTACTCTCGCGATCCTGCGATTAGGAAGTCCCTGGATTTCTTGGTTGTTTTTTTTTTTTTTTACAGTTTTTCAAAAAATAAAAAATAAAAAATAAAAAAAAAAACAATAATTAGTTTAAATAAAATAGAGAATAATATTAAAATCGCCGTTAAAAGAAAAGAAATAAATAATAATGAGGGGGGAGATAATCGAACGTTAAATAAATAAACTAATGAATATTATAAAAAATAAAATGATTTATGAAAAAATGCTTATTACGTATTAATCTAACTGTAATAATAAAGCGATTAATTGATATCTGGCTGAGAAACGAAAACATATATACACCCAATATAAAAGATATATTTTCATTCTTCTCAAATGTCCTCGCGAGTTAATCAAAGTTCGCTGTGTTGTCTTCAATCTTATTCTTCTAATCTTCTTCCGTCCCTCGTTCATAGGTCGTTTATTATATTGTTCAACATCCGTTTATTGTTAGAGGGAGATAGGTGTGTACGATAATAAACTGTTATTGTCAAAACCGAAAGAAACAGAAAAGAAAGACTAGTGTGGAGTTAAGGAAAAAAGAAAAGGAAGAAGAAAAAGAAAAATAAAAAGCCTATCCTTATTCTCGTTTTCTTTATCCTCGATCCCTTCATCCATTCGAAGCCTTCAATTCGAACTGAGTTTTTTTGATAAATATAAAGAACAATCCCAAATCAAGACGAAAAGAACAAAAGAAAAAAAAAAAAAAAAAAAAAATAATAGCAGAGGATTATCCCCCGTTTATTAAAGCCCAGATTTCACTCTGTGAGAGTGTCAAGTTAGTGACATGGATTGGATCCTGGGGATTACGCTGATCACAGCTATCGTTCTATCCGTTTCACCGAGTAAGTATAAGAGCTTTTAAGTATTATACCTATTTTATACGTACAGGTTACCTTTTTTCTAATATCTTTAATCTTTATCATGACCGCTGTTTTTTCATTGGTTCGCTAAAGATGCGCGACTTTTGAGTGAAAAAAAAAAAAAAATCACTCCTTTCTTGAATTTCATTGAAACATGAAAAACAAAAAGGTAAAAAAATGAACAAAGGAAAAATTGCAAAGCTTTAATACAATATGTCTCTACAGTCTATGCAGTACGTACGTACGCCCATCATTATCATCATCAGTAGGTCACCACGGTATTTGACTCCTGGAAATTGTGTTCTTCTATAGAATTCCAAAACGAAATTGTGTACACGTTAGATACAGCGATAAGTCTCTTCGAGGTATTGTTATCTCCTCAAAAGCTTAGAGAGCTTGTAATCGTATAATTGAAACCTACTGTTTCATAGTTAATTATGGAATCATTTATGAATCTTTTTATTATAACGTTCGATATTTATACGCGTGGGTTTGGAATGATAATTATATAGTTTTAATTGCTGTATGTCGTGTTTGCATCCCTCGTACTACATATATGCACTTCAGAAAAGTCGCGAACGTTGGATTATAATGTTTAAAAAAATAATCATGATTTCCCAACGGTCGCATTAGTGCAGTCGTCAGAGTTTAGGGAAAGGTCTGATAATATTAATAAATACATACTATGTGTAACTTGTAAGTCCAGCATCGTATTATGCTGTATTCGCCTTACATATCAACTTATCCATAGATTGACGTGGGCAGTACCTAGTTACGGTTGATTTTCGTTCGTCCTAATATAGGTGTACGGAGATATAATGAGAATCGAGAATCGAGACTCGTCGCGTAGTTATATACGTATATAGTATAGGGCCAATTAATTTAAAGATATAATAACACAGATAATAATAACAAGTTGTAACGGGAACATGATTTAACAGCACGAAAGCAAAGGAGGTCGTGTTCTATCGATTCCTGGATAGCGCGCGGGCCGGAAAGGAGATGCAAATTTTCGAGAGAACCGCGCGAGACGGGATAGTGTTTTTCTTTTTTTTTTTTCTTTTTCAAATTTATACTCCAGCTCGCGGTTGAAATTCCGCTAAAAGTCAACCTCAATTACAGAATAACCAATAAGCGCTTTTCCATCCGATTGGAGAATCATCCCACGAGAACAATATTCATAACTGTAAAAATTTTCCGCCGGGAAATCGCGTTTCTATTCCAATATCGACGGAAAACGGGTGACCGAAAAATTTAAGAAGAAATAAAAAATTTTTTATTCACGTCATTCGCTCTTCGTTTATGCAAATCGAAACGATTTTGAAAAATATTCTTCCGTGTAATATTACAACGTATTACGCAGCTCTGACGCGACGATACAGCCAAAGATAAGACGAGGTCGAAGATCCGCGAAGAAAATCGCTATTTTAGGACTAAAATGTTGTTCGAATTGCGAAATACGCGATTACTGCACATATACGGTTTACCATCCTTGAATTATCTATACGAACTTCAACCTCATATAATAAGATAACAGCTCGTAATCCAGAAAGCTGTATCATTGGCGGTGCCTAATTAATGTTTTTTTTTTTTTTAAAGAAGTGTCTCGATTCCAACCAGTCGCGACATTATCTACAAATCATTCAATCAGAGAGTGAAAAATCGACTCGTCATCTTGATTATTTTCGAATTATATAATGTACGGAGAATACCGCGTCGTAACGTCTGTTAGCAACGCGATTTGGACTTCCTCGGTCGTTATTATGGCATTAGCATAGCATTAAATCAGAATTTAAACATTCAATTATCCATGATGATTCAGCGACTAAACATTAGTACAAAAAGAGATCGAATTTCTTAAATTTCATTCGGAAATTTGATCCAGGTACAGAAGGGAGATGATCGCAACTATGTGTTTATTACGGTTGAATGAGCATATCGTTAGTTTCCGATCTCTAATTGTAAGACGCGTACCTACCTACAGTCTACACAGCTCTATAGATAATTGAAAAAACCAAGTGAGAAGAAAATAGAGAAATGAGTAATGAGTAATGTGGGAGTTATTCGAGTTTGAAGGAGAAAAATAAATTCCCATCTCTGTTCCTGAAACGAATAACTCGTATAAAATAGATTCGTTGAAACTGCAGCAGCTGCTTCTGCTTCTGCTTCTGCTTCTGCCGCTGCTGCAGCAGCCCATTGCACGAATTGTACTAAGATGATTGAACAAAGAGATGCGATCCACCACCCTTCGTTCATATCTGGATAAAAATCTCTCGTAATATTATAGAAAGCCTAAAATACATATATGTATATCTATTCGTTTAGAGTTCCATATATGCAGATAGCTGTATGTTGTAGCTGTAGGTAGGTAGGTATGTATGTATGTATGTACCTAGGTTAAGGTTCAGCCCCGATAAGATTTAAAAGTTACACCTGACCGCAGGAGAGCGGTTACTTCTGTACACGATATAAGGCAATTAATTATACATTATTGACGCGATTCTTGCGTGACGTTATTTCCTTTTATTTTCTTTTGTATAGACTTTTCTTTTTTTCATTTTAGTTTTCGTTTTTTTCTTCCATTTTTCTCGGTCAAAATTAATACCTTCATTTGTATTCCCGACTTCTCTACTATACGTAGTTATGCCGGATAATGAGAGAAAATGAGTAGAAGGCACAATCTGCAAACGACCTGTATAAGGAATCAACGAGCGAACGGATGTTGTAGCCAGTAATTCGGAGAAATGAAAAATAGAGAGAGAGAGAGAGAAATGAATAAAGTAAGAAAAAAAAAGTATCAACAAATCGGCGATAAAATAGCCGTTAACTTTAACATAAAACCTAAACGTTCCTGGCGACGACGTACAACGACTACCTAGCTCGCTGCCTCGATCGAAAGAGGAGAAAAAAAAAATTAAGCACTTCCGTACGCTGCGGAGAGTGGCCCATGCCGCGAGCTTTTCCGGAGCAGAGCTCTTATACACCTTATACTACAGTGAGAGGCGAAAAATCTGCTTTGGTATTCACATTTGACTTATGCTGAGCTAAGAAACCGTATAATTCACACGCACTTATCATATAATAAATTTTCAAGTACATATTCTAAAAGTCGACGGACAGTTTGCTCTTTTTTTTTTTTTTTTTCTTTTTTTTTTCTTCTTTTTTACGAAACAATAGATTGTAGTAGTAGGTATATAATTTATTGATTTTAGTTATTGTTATTATATACATGTATTACGCTTTTTGTTTCGCGGAAGAGCGATGGATGGTCGTATATTTGTATAGTATATTATACTATACGTATATGTATGTGTATACAGTGTATATATATGTATATATACATACACGGGAAAGGGTTTGGCTATTTTAACGTTTAATTACACTCTCCTGCACGAGAGTAGTATAGGTATAGGTAGAATGATATAAAAGAAACGAGCCATCCGTCCCGGACATTCTGTCTGTCCAATGGTCAATATATCGAATGACACTGCACACAGGGTCGTTCTACCTGCATGCGTCCATTCACGATATTTAATACAATATGAAATGACCGGAAACAGTGCATCCGCGAAATTGGTCACTGCCACTATTTCCATTTCATAAAATAACACTTTTTTCCCATTCTTTTTTTTTAATTTCTCTTTTTTTTTTTTTTTTATTCATTTTATACCCCCCTCCCATCATGATTATTACCTCTAGGTACTCGTGTGTTTTTATTTTCCAAGAATTTATTACCCCTGTTTAATTTGATCAGCTTTTATTTTTATATTTTTTTTACAACATTATATCGAATAGAGGCGCTAGAAGGATAAAATAGAAAAAAAATAATAAGGAATGGGGAAAAAAAAAAAATACTTTTTATTTATATCCCACTCTACTCCCCTGAGAAAATTTAATTCTTTACTCTGCGTCTCTCGATTTATGTTTTTTCACTTTGCGGAAAATTATGAAGACTGGGCAACCAGGTAAATAATACACATTCAGTTGTATATATGTATACAGTAATATGTTTTCTGAGAAAAAGAAACAGAACAAAAGTTTTATTTTTTTATTTTTTTTTTATTATACATGTATGTTACATATCTATATACATTACACTCATATAACCTTATACATATATCATATATAATACATCCCCAAAATAAGAAAAAGGAAAAATCATATATACATGCATAGAGAGTTGTAACAATTTTTTTTAACCGCTCCGTAGAACCGCGTCCCTCAGGGCGTGCGCGACGTGGCTCGTTTTTCTTTTTCTCTTCTTTTTTTTTCTTTTCTTTTTTTCTTCCGCGAATATTTCTCTTCGCGATTCGCGAAGACTGCCTTTCAACGAACAGCGGTAACTCTGGAAATATCGATTCCATAGTTATATAGTTCTAACTTTCAGCCTGCCCCTATAATCGTTACGCGATGCACTCACGCACTTGTATAGGTATATAAGGTACAGCTACTTATAATACTATACGCATATATCTAGGCACGTGCGTTATTGTCTACCATTTTTCATTCTTTTACATTTTTTCTTTTTTTTTTTTCCTACTCATTTTTCCTTTATTCCTCCTTATAGTTGTGTATTCTCGCTTTTTCATACCGTGTGTACAATATACATTTCATAAAAGCCGATATGAAATATGTTTAAGCCAAGAACGCCGGAGATTCAAATATTCCGAAAGCTAAAGATCCGAAGTGCCATAATCCTGAAAAATTTGAAATTCACGCATGTATTCATTCAGTGTTTAATAACTCAGGCTGTATCGATCGTATCGAAACCAATACGAGTACGGTCAAATTAATCATCTCGAGGTTTAATTTTTGGAAAAAAAAAACCAAGTTTCGATATCCTATCGATTATTTATGACATCACGAAGTTGTCGATTTAAGTAGATGAAATGGGTTTCCGTAAAGAGGGTCTCGATTATACATAATGAATTATTTTTCGTCTTCACACCCTGAGAAATAGACCAAAATTTTCCAGATTTTTTAGGCTTTCGGGTGATCTTCACTTTCGGAGTTCTCAACTCTCTGCATTCCAACCCCTTTCGGAATTTTAATGTTCTATAAATTTTAACGTTTCTGAAAATTCGGAAATCGTCTGAAACGAATTCCGAATAGATTTTACTCAAAGGAAAAAAAAAAAAAAAGAAGAAAAATTAAATTAGGGAGGTGTTTTTGTTTTATCCTCAATAATTTGAGTCTCTTCGTTATGCAGCTAGTTCGATCAATGTCGATAACAGATTATGGATAAAATCCGAGATGGTGGGGACCAGATGCTGGTAAATTTGGCAAGAGATGATTCGTATATTAATTATGTGTATTAAATTGAAATTCAACTTACATAGTACTAAGCTTATATCGATATAATACAATACGATAGTATATCGTGGATATAGAATAAACGTTATAGGTTCAAGTTTTATACGTGTAATGGCTTAATCATTACCACTTTACCTATACACCCCCCCAGTTAGCGATGTACGATGATTATATGGCGATGATAATGTTCATTTCGTATGTTCAAAGTGCTATTAGTATATTTGTACTTACGTATTAAGTATTCGTATTATAATTTAATATCTTTTATTACGCGTTATGTTCTACGATAAACCGAAGTGGGTGGAGATAACCATCCTTACGATCTCTCAGGGTCATAACATATGCCTATTCTATAGTGTTGTTGAAAATCTCGTTTTAAATGTATACAGTAGACCAAGTAGGTAGGTAGTATGTTGTTTCACTATTCAATGTTAGTTTTTTCGGCCCCTGCAGGCTATCTCTTCTGTTTTTATATAATAATTATAAATCCTTTCTCCGTACCGTATAGCGTACAATATGAACGACTACCCTACCCTTAATTTATACACTTATTATGGGCATTTGATTAAACTATTATTACATAAATTGACTCGTTTTCAATTAATAACAATTAAATAGCCGTTTAAATGAGCAGCCGGCACGCGTCTGACACGAACTAGGTATAACAGCAGACGTTATATACCGTCCGACCATCTGTTCAATGTTGAATTTTCAGTCTGCTGCATGATGGTCAAAAAAACACAGGGGTTATGCTAGTTCCTGATACTCTAAATTGCTTGTAAATTCAACAACTAGTTTATATCCTATGTATTATACTGCGCTTATATCATATACCTAGACCAAGTAGATACTATGTCTACGTCTACGTCTACGTCTATGTCTACGTCTATGCCTACGTTCATATCCCACTTTCGAACGGTAGTCTCTCTACTCTCCGGATCCCATGGCGCATCATCCCTCTCGTTATACATTGCTTTAATAACAACAGCCAATGTACATATTCACAGAAAAAGATTAATTATTTCTATGTTTGTTAGGTAAACAGTACCACTAAAATGACCATACGAATATCCGTATATCTGCAGGGGAATAAAAAAAACTTTTCACCCGTAGGTATAATGAAAAATAAAAATGTAAAAAGAGAAGAAGAAAAGATTAAATATGTATAAAAAAAAAAAAACCGTTGAGCAGATTTTTCGGTTGAATAGCCAGTGAATTCGTGGTTTTATAATATGTTTGAGCGCTTTCTTTTCTTGTTTATTCTAGTTACTTTTTTTACAATGAAAATAAATTCAGGTACGTTATCATTAATGAATTATCGTTTTTATTAAACTCCGCAAAATGGCCGCCCTGTAATTTTTTACTTTTTATTTTATTTTATATGTATATATATGGAGAGAAAAGAGTCGAGAATAAAGAAGGGGATGAATCAAGAGAGTTAAAAAATGAAGAGTTGTGAGCCGGGGGAGACCATCAATGTCTCTTATGTGCTGGTGACAGCAGTCATCATGCGATGAAGAGGAGTAGTAGCTAGCTATAGGCGTACTGTGCGGCTACGTCCGACCCCTTTCGAATGGCTCAGTGTTAACTTGATATCTGACACCGTTTGCCCTCCGCGGTAGCAAAGTTGCCGATGTCGCAGATACCTACCGGGCTTCCCTTCCCTTCCCTTCCCTCCCTCCCTCGCGCGCCCAACCCCTCCTCATCACCGGCTCGCATGTATTCGATTTCTGTAAAACAACACTAAACAGAAATTAAGCTGAAACAGGTACCTCTACCGCCTCTACCTGATCTGTATAATACACATATGTACCTATATATACACATCACCTTTTCGCGCACTATAAGGTGTATTCTATACCCAGTATAGGCATATGAGTATATCGATATCCATTCTCGTATATAATTTACCTTGCCACGTCGTGGTCGTCCCCTTAGTGCCAACCTACCACGTTTGATCCATTGGTCAACTGCCACCTTAATTCTACGAAACGAATAATCTACTTCCCCGTGCGGTGGTTCCCTTTTTTTTTCTTTCTCTCTTTCTTTTTTTTTTTTATTTTACCTTGCCACTACAACACCCTGTATGAATCATCGACGAGGAATATTAGTTTTCTAAACACCATCCGCATCATGTTATAGACGTGGGGGGGGGGGGGGGGGGGGGGGGTGGACAATTTTTTTTATTGTTTTTGGTTTTTTTGCTTTCGGTTTTTTCTTTCTACTAGAAATTAACGATTTATCATGGTTTCTAGATCGCTACTTCGTGATCGTTTAACTTCGTAACTGTTCTTTTTTTATTTCTAAATTTTGAATATTTATGTATATAAAAGCATCGATCTTACTCATTACTATTATTATTATTATCATTATTGTTATTATTATTAAACTATATCTAATTGTACCTAATAAATTTCCTGTAGATATAATATTATATACTATATTCTATATATTCGAAAATACTTATTATATCTGCGAAAAATTCGGTAGAGGTATGTAATTATGTCGTATATACATATAAACTTCACTTTACTGTTTTATCCTTTTTTTTTTTACTTTACTTGGATATTAAATTTACGAAATTATTCCTAACTTTTAAAGAATTTCTACTTAGTTAAAGAATTTCAGTATATAATATATATATATATATATATATATCAACGAATTTTACAAAAGAAATTTTTTTTTTTTTTTTCTTAAAGATATTTATATGAGAAAAGAAAAGATCGCACAAATTTTTTTATAGTAAGCACATGGTTTTAGTATTCATAATCTTTGGGAAAAAAAAAAAAAAAAAAAAAAACTATACGTTAATCGATGAAAATTCTTCTTGAAAAAAACAAAAAAACTGATTATCATTATCTTTGAAAATATATGAGATCTAAAATTGTATTAAAATTGTCTGTCGTTTGACAATATAGCTGATGTTATAGACGCGCTACTTATATATGCATCCTTCCGAATCAGGATCAGGACGAATGCATATAAGTATAGTGTTGCTGTGGAGAAACAAAGCATATAAATACTATAGTAAATAGATGAAGATTTGTATCAATGAATTGCGATGGGGTGGCTACACACGCGTGTCCACTATACATATACATATAATATGTAGAAATAGAACATAGATATACATAAAGTAGCTTTCATCCGGTTAGAATTTTGAATATGATTCACACGACGTTAAGAATGACGTATGTATGAATACGCTAGCGTGTATTCAATATGCAATGTTTTATGAGTCATTCCAGTTTCAGTGAGACGGGGGTGACTCGTGGTAGAACCCCGTGAAAACACACCCCATATATACGCAATTGACGATGATGACAAACTTTTTTTTTTCTCTCTCTCCTTCAATTTGATTTACAATATTATATCTGTATGACGCGAAATTTTTATGCTAATTATTGCCACATTTTTATTTTTTTTATTTTTATGCATCATATTTTTGAAAACCGTGCGATGATAATGAATTGACTGAATTTTGTTTACACTTTTCTTACAATGTTACAGAAATCGAAGCCCTCAGAATGATGGAGCTTGTTATACCAAAGCATGTGGTAAGGGGGCAGAACGTAAGGCTACAGTGCAATTTTGAACTGGACAAGGAAACTCTATATTCCGTAAAATGGTACAAAGATGGTAACGAGTTTTATCGATATGTTCCGAGGGACATGCCTCCCGTATTACACTTCTCATTGCCTGGAGTTACGGTCGACGTAAGTCTCGAATTCATTTCTTTTTTTCTGACCTATTATACACAAGTCGGGTATCTTTCATCGAAACTTTTCTCAAATTTGGAAGAAATATTTCAAAATTATATCAAATTGTTTTCAGGAAAACCGATAATATACAGAGATAAGATCGGTCTTCTATTGCTGTGAGCTCATTACATACTTTTATTATCAATTAGTTTTGAAAAAACTATGACCTAAAATAGAAAATTTTCGTATCGATAAGCTAAATTCGTCGAACATCATTGATTTGCCGTGAAATTATATATCAATTTAGAATATTTCCTACAAATTTGACAAAGTTTTTATCAACGATGCGACCCGTACCCTACGGCAAGAACCTTTTCTTTACACCTGCTCGCAAAATGCCCCTTTGCGACCTCTTGAGCGGGCGAAAAACAGGACTTTTCGGCCCTTGGGCGGAAAAGACCTTTTCCGCCCGCTAAAAGCGGGCGAGAGAGACTCCTTGTCCGCCCTCGGGCGCAAAATCATGTTTTGCGCCCGCTCACTCGGTCTCAAATAGTACATTTCTTCATTGTAATCAATCCGTGTAAGGCGAAGCTCGATAAAATCTAAAAATGAGGCAAAAGAATATTTCTTAGCCCTCCTTGAATTGGTGATTAGTCTTATCACCATTTTTTGCAATCATTATACCAATTGTTTTTTTTTTTCTTTTCTTTTTTCATTCTTAGATTCACAATTCAACCGAAAGATCCGTCGTACTAAACATGGTGACATTGATGAGCTCGGGTCGCTATCGCTGCGAAGTTTCAGCAGAAGCTCCATCATTTCAAACGGTTTCAGATCACGCAGACATGTTGGTTATCGGTGAGTTGAGCTAGTTCTTTTTATTATTTAATTCATCGGGGCTGGGTTTTGAAGTTCAGAATTTTCAAACTTCCGAAAGGTAAAAATTCTAAATTCGTCTGAGACAATTACGAATTTTCAAAAACATTGAAATTTAGTATATTAAAATTCCGAAAGGGCGGAATGCAGACCCACGAAACTCCAGAAATCCGAAAATTTTGGTCTATATCTCAGGGCGTGAAGAAAAAAAATGGTTAATTATAATCGAAACCCGTTTTATCTACTTCAATCGATACTTCATGATCTCATAAATAATCGATAGGACTTTGAAACTTTTTTTTTTCTTTCCAAAAAGTAAATCTCAAGACGATTAATTTGGCCATATTTATATTGGGTTCGATACCAGCGGTACAGCCCGAGTTATTAAACACTAAATGAATACATGCGTGAATTTTGAGTCTCGAAGGTTTCGACTCTCGCGGATTATTAGCTTTCGGAATTTCGAACCTTCGGTGTTCTTCGTTTAAACGTTTTACGAAATCATTTATGTAGACTTCCCTCCGGGCAAATACCCTTTCTATAAACTGTGATTCGGTAATAATCAAATTTGGAATTTTTACCTGGCCCCAATTCATCCAGTTGCAAGTCCAAATACATCGATGAATCTAATTGCAAAGTGTTATCACAGCCCATGACCGTTTTCCCAATTTCATTAATCAATTTTGATAATATTTGCACATTAAAAAGCTCTACCGGAAGAAGGACCAGTGATTACTGGCCGACCAGGACGAAATCGTTTCCGAGTTGGGGATGTCGTCCGTTTCAATTGCACATCCGTAAAATCAAAACCAGCTGCCATGTTGAGTTGGTTTATCAACGGGGATCCGGTAAGAATTTGGATAATCGTATTTTGGAAATTAATTTTAGAAATTCTCTTCACTACGAAGTCTCCCCCGTTTAGTAATTATTTTCCCAGTTTATAATGATACAAAAATAATATGGAAAATTTCAAATACGTCGAATAATTTTTTAAATACTGTTTCGGTAAAGCTAAAAAAAGAAATTTATTTCTCAAATCGTATTTTCGGAAAGGTCGATTCTCAATTCCTGAGAGTACCGCACATTACGGAAGTTGATAATGAGGGACTAGAAACTGCAGTTTTGGGTCTCGAGTTTCGTTTGCGTACGAATCACTTCAAACGTGGAGACATGAAGATCAAATGTCTCGCCACTATAGCGACTATATACTGGAAATCAAACGAACAAAGCATCGAAGGTGATAAACCGGTCAAGGCACCGGTAATGGAAAGCCGTGAAACAAGAGCTCAAGGACACACTCATGCCGAACACATTTTAGGTAAGAATAAAAAAAATGAAGAAATTAATGAAAGAAAAAAATCAAAATATATGAAAACAACCGACAATTTCTTTTCAATCATTTTACAGCAAGCAGCGATCAATCGGCACTAAAATCAAGCCTCCCTATTTTAATGGGAGCGTTACTTTTGCTGCGATAAAAAAAAAAGAAAAGAAAAAGAAAATCGCAAATGATAATACGAACCTACTGCATCTCTTCCAAAAAAAAAAAAAAAAATTACCAAAAAAAAAAAAAACAACAACCAGCTCATCGTTTTAGGCTTCACTGCTGAATTCCCACGAAATCATTACAAAGTAAACTATATAATATCTATGTCATTAATATTTTTTTATATTATATTCAATAGAAAATCATTCTGCGTATTTGTAATACTTTTTATATATATACATAATTATATTTATACATATAGGTATGTACACTATGTGTATAAATATATATATATTAATGTATATACACAGGGTATCGCGTTTTACTATAATATAATATATAGTATACCTTATAAGTAAAGATATTTGGATATTTTCCAAAAACAAGGAAAAGTTTCATTTTTTATAGGGAAACAAAAACAAATTATTAGAACCAAAAGCTTTACTGTTCGAAAGGGGAGGAACTTTGAATACCAAAAATAACACAGGTCTGAGAATTTTTTTTTTTTATAAATTTTGTACACTGGAGTGTAAGCCCTAGTCGCCCATACCTCCTTTTGATCGGAAAATACACATTTCGATTATTATCAGAGCCCAGGCGGCGAAAACGCAAAAAAAAAAAAAAAAATGCAAATTCAAATTCAATTCCGAACACATACGTCCAAAAACATGTTCGTTTTATCATTTGAATGTACGAATATGTTTTTGGACGTATGTGTTCGGAATTGAATTTGAATTTTCACTGCGCATTTTTTGTTTTTTGTTTTTTGTGTTTTCGACGCCTGGGCTCGGATGATAATCGAAATGTGTCCTTTTTCGATCAAAAGGAGGTGGGCGACTAGGGATTGGTCCTAAACGCGCGCGCAGACTCTTCGAAAAGTTCTACAGTAACTGTTTTGACTTAAGGATAGATGGTTGTGATAAACGTGTGTGTAACTCTGGTGGATTTCAACCAATTTCTGAATTTTTCCAAAATTCGGAAACTAGATTGAAAGACGAAAAAAATGAGCCGTATCGGAAGCCATTCGGCGAAATATAACGGGCTTAGCGTCGGTTTGAAAATCTGCTATTTTTCATGAAAAACTTGTCTCATTTTTTAACGAGGCATTTGAGCATTCACGTTAGAAACTTGAGTGAAGTAAAAGAAACTTTGAAGACGGACAAAAAAGAATAAGCCCTATTGGAAGCAATTATGCATATCAAAAAAGGCAAAGAATGCGGTTTTATTTTGAAAATTTTAAAACATCATAACTCGGCCAAAACAAATGCTAAAAAGCTGAAATTTTCGGACAGATGTTTTTTTTTTTTTTCATGCACTTTCAGAAAAAAAAAATCGACACACCAAAATCTATTTATGTATCATGTGAAAGTATTCATGGAATTTTGCCATGCGAAAGCATAACAACTTTTATTCCAAACATTTTCTTTTCTTTTTTCTAGAGTCAATGTGTTTCTATTTGAATCTGAGACCCTGTGTATATCTGTATGATAGTTGTCAGGCCTAATTAATTAGGTACCTATAGATACATAATATAGTGTAACAAAATTACAACTACATAATACTTCTGTTACGTAACACGTGAGAAGAACCGAGGTATTGCATACTTTTTTTTATTTTTTATTGCAAAATACGTTAAGCTCCTATATTAGTGTCTTAGTCGCAATTTTCCTGTTTCTCTGGTTTTACCTCACATTCTAACATGTATTGTGCATGTTATTGATTTTTTAAATATCAAAAAAAAAAAAAGGAAAAGAAAAGAAATACCAAAAACTATCGAAGTCGTGTCTAATTCATGAAATGACCACACAGTCCTGGTAACTTTTTCCTTTGTTTTCTTTTTCTTTCTTTTTTTTTTTTTCTATTAACTTTTTCATTACAAAACATTTTTCATCGTTTGTGCAAAGTAGGGAAAATATTGCACCTAAAGATACATGCATTATCAGATATAGAGTTCAATATAGTATGATGAAAATGGAATTTTTTTTATTTTTCTTTCGTTTTTAAACATTTCAATTTTTTCCGTTGTTCGCGAATCTTCATCGTGATGGATAGAAGAAAAAAAACAAAGAGACAAAAAAAAATACACGTAATAATTCTGCTAAGTAGCAATGATTTATCAATCAAATCGGTATATAGTATATATTATATATCTGTATTTAAGTGTAATTGATCTTTATCTGTTTGTTTGTTTTTTTTTCTTTGAATTTTTTTACAGCGAATGATAAAAAGAAAGAAGAGAAAGAAAAAACTTAAAAGAATTTAATATCTTATAACACTTATCCTACAATCATCTGGGTTTTTTTATCAAAAAAATTTTATCATTTAATAAAAAGAGGAGTTATCGATTGATCACCCGATTTAATAAATCTTTCGGAACATAGATCTACTGGTCAACAAATTAATTTGAATTTTTCTTTCCTGAACTAATAGTACGTTATCTGTAAAGTCCAAGCGTTGAATAATTTTCATCTTTGAATAAACAAATCTTTTCAACCAGTAAAATGATAATAAAAATCCATGTTTATGAATAGAAAGAGTCGATATTTTGGTATAAAAAGCAGATGTTGTGAGATAATTATTTTAATCATCTTATCTATAGTAAAGTTCCTTATCATTATTATTATTATTATTATTATTATTAATATTAATATTTCGTTTTGTTCTTCGATCCTTACATAATAATGAAAAAAAAAAAGATAGATTAACTTTTTTCAGTTCGCACAGTGAAATTGTTTTGTACCCTCAGCTACGCGTCCATTGGTAATAATATGTACCTATTGACATAATCGTTCATCAAAATTAGAAATTTTATTTTATTATCTTTGTATAGCCTTTACTAATCTAGTCGGTATTCATTAATCATAGAAATCTCATTACATTACATTACATTATATTATATTATATTATATCATATTATATTATATTATATTATATTATATTATATTATATTATATTAATATTCTAAAACGTGTGAATTTAGCATGTGTCTATTAGCAGTAAGAGATCAAATTTCTCACTAGACATTCCTAACTGTTCTTTAAATATTAGTGTAACAGCATACATACTATAAAATGTATTTTATGCTTTCTTATCTACTTAACTTTAAACATGTAATGTAAATATGTATATAATTGACAAAATTACTTTAATTAATTTAATATTCCATAATAAAAAAGTGTTATCTCAAAAGAGAAAGAAAGTCAGAAAGAAAGGACCTGCCTCAAATATCAATCAAACAACAAGAAAACACGCTTTTCTGAGAAACAACGAGATTTATTTACCACTAATAACGTAATACAAGAAAGGTACAAGGTAAATTACAAACAATACTTAGAGTATAAACAAAAAAAAAAATAAACAAAAATTCGTTAGATATAATGAAATTTTAATTTTAACTTCTATCTGAAAATCGGAAATAAATTATTCAACGAAACAATTTATCCCTATTTTTTTTCGTCATTTATAGTTATAAAATCCAAAAAAGCAAATGGCCAGGCACTCAATTTGCACATGATTTATGAATTTATATAAAGATTTAGTAAGTTACCTATACATCATCAGTTAACGATTAATATTCATTGCCAATGTTTCATTGATATAATAAAATAAACAATAATGATAATCACAAGCTTGTAACATTGGCCAAGCATCTGTCTGCAAAGAACTTATGTTTATCCCTGTTAACTTCTGTGCGGGAATTAACTTTGCTAAAGAATTTTGATATCTTTTGACTACCCACTGTTTCTTCTTCGTCAATAATCTCTTCCCATTCAACTCCTAAGGCATTACTTTCTATAATTTTCTCTGCAGTGGACCAACTGAACCTGACTATTTGTGGAAAGCCAAATACTTGATCCACGTTCGCAGTCAGCCATTTTTTAGTCGCCGGATCATTGGGGTATCCACTTCCGTATTCGCTCTCGTTTTCTCCCTCCCTAAACTGCCATGCTCTCAACGCATGGTCTCTAGATACTTTGGCACAGATACTGGCTGCGCTTACAATTGGATAAGTAGAGTCAGCTTTTTTAGCTACAACTATTTTAAGATCAGGAAATATCTCCTTTAATTTGGCCTGATATTTCTCGGGCTTTCCTACAGTGTCTACGTAGACTTCGGCCAGGTTTACTCCCGCTTCTATGGATATTTTGATCAAGTTTATCGCAGAATTCATCGATACTTCATTCAGGGATACTTTGCTGCGACGATACATGCTGTTGGCTATTACATTCGGGGATATTACCTCAACAGCCCAACCCATTTTATCACTGTTTTCACATATCCCATCGAATATTGAATCCCTTTGGTCCTCTGTAAGGCTTTTTGAATCCGCGCAGCCCAGGTCTACCAATAATTTCGCGTTTGACAATGGGGCATAAGAAATTCCGTATACCATCGGACCCAGAACAGGACCTCGACCTGCTTCGTCTACTCCTAACTGACATGGTTCTGTTCTGCAGATTTCTGGGACCTGAGAGAGTCAAGAGTCAGGAGTTTTAGAAAAAATTGATCTAAGGGTTTGGAAAGACGAGGAAAAAGCGGATTTTTTATAGAAGCGTTGAATTGGTTTCATCGTTACTTATTAAAGCAACTTTGAAGTGGAATCTGAGATAGATAGCAGTTTGAAATTTAATGTAAAATTTTATATCGGACAATTTTTGGGTTCGTATCAGTCGGAGGAAAGCGACCTTGTTAACCTCAAAATTCTCGATACACAATCATAGTTTCAAGTCTTTGAGTTAAAAGCGATAAAAACTGCGTAAATAAGGACTTAGGCGAAGAGAATCTCGTTTATTGAGATGAAAATAATGAGGATTTGGAAGTCTGTGGATGTTTTTCAGTTTCGAAATTATAACCTCCAAGTAAGTTGATCGAAAATAATGTGATGCTAATGAGAAAATTGTGATAAGATGGAGTTTGTAACGAAATAATTACCTTAGAAACGTGTATTTTATTCACACTGTGATCGGCATTTACAAAATACGGCGTGAGATCTTTTCTCGAATTGATATGATCGACACCGTTGACCGATTCGCTATCTTCCCCATGTTTCTCAGCGTTTGAAATGGCCTCGACATTATCTTGGGCTTCGTTCATCATTAATATTTATTATTCAATGATAAAATAGAGAAAGAAACTCTCTTTCGTCTTGTTTTTGCGATTTTATCTCTTCAGTGTTTACTCTGGAAGAGTTTTGGCGCGGTTCCTCAAACACTACAAGTACGCCATTTTTAAAAAGCTCGGAAATGCATTCGCGCTGCTACTGCCATCTACAGAGTACAGACTGCATTGCATTGATGAAACGCATGAGCACACTAGTGGCCGAAAAACTAAAAGTCGCATTGACAGATCTAACCTAGACGGCTTGCATATTATACGAGAGATTGTACGTTTCTAATATTTCTATAGCATCAATATTGTTGTATTCTTATTACGCAGTTAAAATAGAATATGAGTAAACGTTGAGACACCTCTGACCCTCATAAATAAATTATTTATTATTATCCAAAGATGAAAATCGTCGTGAAAATACTACAAGGAAGAGAGTGTGTCGTTGACGTAAGTAGAATAGAAAATTGTGTCACTGTTAATGCCTTGTCAATTTTATTATCGAATCTATTATCACATCTCGCTTAAAATTATCAATCACGCCTTGGTTTTCTTTTTTCTCTTCGACTTTTTACGCGATTTAAACAACACGTGAATGTTGAATGTTAACATAATCAATCAAACGTCGAAGTATAACGTATGTAGTGTACTAAATCAACGTAATTTCATTTTATATTTCTTTTCTTGCTCCGTCCGTTTCAGATAACGCCGTCTGACTCTGTGCTCGAATTGAAACGTAGAGTTAGTGAATCTTTAGGAGTCGCTGTACCACATCAGAAATTGATGCACACTGGGAAGCCCCTCGCAGGTTTAAAAATTACACGAATATTAACTGGAAATAATTTTAGTTTTCAAGTCCCGGTCGTTATGAGAAATGATTATGAGTAACGAGGGACGCAGCATATTATATTATGTCTATAAATTAAGAGCGAAGAAAATTATCTTGTAATAATATTGAAATGAATATTTTCAGATGATCAACTCCTGAGTTTTTATCCGACGATAAAAGAGGGTAGCAAATTAAACCTGTTTGTAAAGAAGCAGGCACAAAGTGAAGACAAAAATTCACAGGCTGATGCTGGAATACAATTATTTAGAAGCGAAATGTCTAGGGTTTTGAGGCATTATTATACAGAGTCTGAAACGCAGTCTATAATTAACGAGTTCATGAAAGATTTAAAAAAGAAAGTTGACAGCTTGAGTTTTGACGATTTAGAAAGATTAGCTACTGCCCTACTCCAGGATCAGGAAACTATAGCTTGAAATAAAACTGTAATTTTCATTTCTATAAATAATAAGACAATTTATTATTGGTTTATTAATTTATAATGAAACTCACACCATGCTGTCTAGATCAGTTTTAAATATTTTTCAGTACGCACATTGTTCGACTTTATCTTTTCTTTCTATCCTCCCCACCCCGGAGTTCGATTGTCTTTATTTTAAGCAATTCCCAAGAACAAAACTAAAATGAAATAAAAACATTCGTTCGCTTCAAATTTTCTCCAAAATTAAGCGAGAAGTACATCAATGGCTGCAGGACTGGTCCGATTTCACTAGCTTATTAATTCTCAGTGATATTCGACCCTGATAAATAGAATGCTAATTGATATCCAACTAATTGACTTAAGCTGAAGAATTTAGAAATAAAATGTTAAGATTAGGAATATTGGGATGTAGCCAGGTGATCGACGACTCAAACCAACATTGTTAAAGTCGCCTTTTCTGTTCAATAAAAATAAAATAAAACTTGTTACGTTAAAACCAACCGTTTATTCATTTATCTCATTCTTATTTATAAGTTACAAATTACAGGCCGCCCAGTCTTCTTCTCGTTCGTTAAGAATCGGCCAAATCCATTTGCCGAAAATATCTAGCTACCAGACAGATGAACAAATTCAATGCCGCAATTTCCTTGGTGTTTGTATCAACCTGAACATATGCATATCATTTCTTAGACCTTTTTCTGAACATCAATAAAGCACGAACTTAACTACATGTGTTCTTAGCAGCAAGACTAAGATTCCTTCCCCCTTCTGTAAAATTTTATTACCATGTTCGCTCTTATCACTGAGCAAATTCTAGCCAGTGAGCGTAAACAAGAACAAGTATCCGGCTTCAAAGGTAACTCGAGAGCAACCATTAGGCCATAAATCCACTGGCCAAATTCTTGCTCGATAACTATCTTGTCTTCTATTGCTTCGACCAAATATTCTAAGACTTGTTCAACCGAGGGTTGATTCATTGACAATATCACTCTGAGCAGTGGCTGAGTGTTTGAACAAAACTCTATCCATGCTTCTTGGTCTTCTGCATATGGCTAAAAGTGTTAATAACAGTTTATCCCGATTTTTCTGTATAAAAATCATTTCATTCTCATTTGTGATACCCTCACATCTCAGTTTACCAGATTCGTTTGTAGAGTCTTACGGAGATGCTTAGAATTCTGTATCTCATTTCTTATTTGAGCAATGTCTAATCTCAATGATGAAAAATCAGCTAATTGACACTGTTGCCAGTCCATAGTTGGAACCATGGAAGCCGGGGCGACGACGCATCCTGCTAGCTTTGGAAATTAAGTTATGATAGTGTGCATAAGAAATGATCATTTTTTTTTCAGAATTTGAAATTTGCTTACAGGTGTCACCGCGACTGTCGGAGTCTTCAAACGTTTTTTTGAAATTTCAGCTACTACTATGTCTTCGCATTGTTGCGCCTCGATGCTGTAATTGTTTTTTTTTTTTTTTAAGATTTATCTAGTGATTTTTTCTAATCGATAATATCTTATTGTATTTAAGAAACGTGAAATACAGTATAACGTAGATATTTTTACCCACATTACACGTCTGATGTATTCTTCTCCTGAAGCTGGGGGTAACGTCATGTCAATTTCGTCATGAATATCTCCCACAAATAACGCAGGTTCTCTCAAATAATCTGCCATATTTTGAGACAGGATTAAAGGACCTTGAATTCGTCGTGTGTTACCCTTGAGGTTCTGACATTGTTTTCGTCTATTTTTTAGGTTAGGTCAAGTTTGAATGAAGTGTTTATTATTCTTAGTACAAACGCGAACATCGCGATGTAGAACATCCACAACACGCATTAAATTAACCGAAAGTTGATCATTGAATAATTTAACAAACAAGACGCAAAACTCGCTAGATTTTTACCATTAGCGAAGGGGAAGAACCTATTGGACAAAAAAATTGGACAAGTTTAAGCTGGAAATACCTTTAATGCAAACAGAAAATGAAAGAGACGGAAGTATCATCTGATTGGTGGTCCGCGAGATATCGCCCAATGAGATGTTTCTATTCTCTATTTCACTTTTTAAAAGGTTGCAAATAAAACGCGCCTCATTCGAGGTGGAATTTATGCATTTTGATTCCAGTTGTTTGGAAAAATCTTAAAAATTGAGTTAAAAAATAATGTAAGCGTATCGAGGAAACTAAAGGTTATCGGGTAATATATTATGTCTACACACTCGCCTTTGGGCAATAGATTTTTTTATTAAAATACATAAAATATGTACACTCGGTATAGCGCGATGCAGCAACCTATTTACAAACGATAATATTTGAAAATTTGTGCTCCTGCAACTTCTCATGGTTATAGTTTATTATTTATTATATACTAAACTAAAATACTGATGAAAAATCTATATATGTTATACGTATGTATCCGTCGAATTGATACAACACAAATAGCGCACATATGGGTATAACTATAGGTATATTGAGAGTCGTGAAATCGCCTAACAAAAACGTCTTCCTAAACTTACAATTTAGGTATACCTATAAAAAAAAGACAATTATAGCGTGAATCATAGATTGCATCGAATTGGTATTACCGATTGATAAATCTATAGAAACAATGATCAGTGAAGAATCTTATATACGTATAGAATAAATGTATACGTATATAGATTAACGACCTGCGGCATTGATTTTTATAAAGTACGCATCACCTTTTTGAAAACAACAAGACTTTCCGATCAATTTCTCGAGATTTTAACAGAGTCCCTTGAGCCAGTGACCTGTTCTAGATCAACCCCCTCGTATTCTAGGGCTCCCGCGTTATCGTAATACGCGTAATCGTAGTCATTCTTCTTCCCCGTCTTGGGCTTAGCCGTTGTGGGGGTTTGTTGTTCTGAAGATCTTGACGTAGAAGAGAATGGCCTCGGTGTTGCGCTAACGAAACTGCCTGTTCTAGGACTAAGCGTTGTTTGTGGCTCAAATTTAGTCGCCGAAGAAGCTGGCCTCTGAGTGTTCGGGCTGTTATAGACTGTATGATCCCTGATGTGAGCCCTATTCAGGAGAAGATAACGAACCATTAAAGCTTCCAACTTGCAATATGAATAGTAGCTGAACAAAAATTGTAAAAGATCAGAAAATGTAAATTACCTTGAAAAAGGAGTTGTTGATCTCAATGTCACGGGACTTTCGGCAAGTTTGTTTACACTGGCAGGGCTGAAACCAGTCGGGGAAGCCGCGGCTCTGCCTTGGTCAAAGTTATCAAAGCTTTTCGTGCTTCCTTCAAAGTTTACCTTAGCATCGTAGTTATTAAACTGTGTAACTTTTTTCGGTGATTTGGTAGCTGCATCCCTATATTGTCCGTTGTTATCATTATTGTTGGTGTTCGATCTCGTGGTGTCATACGATTGCGTATTTCTGTATACTTGAGAAGTTTGCTGAGTAGTCTTCTGGTATTGTCCACTGTTCGTGGTCCTGGCGGCCTCGTATTGTCCAGTGTATTGGTCATTGCCTCGATTGGTAACCTGACCTTGATTATTATTGCCATTGCCATTAGTCGTCTGTTTCTTAGTAACCGGACTGTAAGTAGTCGGGATGTAGCTACTGCCAGCAAAGTTGTTAACGAATCTTGGGGTGGTTTGTGAGACCTCTTGTTTTCTCGCAGTAGAAACTTTGTTGATAATTTGGGGGTCGCTCAATCTTGCGGCGATAGCGTAATCGTCATAAAAGGTCGGGGCGATAGTGGTAGTTGGGAAATCGACTGCAACCGGCTTTGTCGTTCTCTGGATATTGTTGTAAGACTTTTGCTGATAGCCCGTGTAATCAGTGGACTGGAAATTCGTGCTTGGTCTAGAGGTGGTGGACTGGGTCGAGAATTGATTAAACTGACCGTTATACTGACCAGCAAAAGTCTGGCCAGTTTGCTCAGTGGTCTTCTTCTTGTTACTAACACTTTGAGTGTAGTCGGTTGGTCTCAGAGTAGAACTGACCGCAGGGCTTTGGGCAAAGTTAGTGCTTCCAAAGTTCTGTTGAGTGCTACTAAACTTGTTGCTATTAAAATTGTTGAAGTTAGCCTGTTGATTGGTGTTGAAACCGTTGTTATTATCTTGGTATGAATTGTCGGTCGTAGGTCTGTACGTCGAGGATGGAACGGTGTACCTTTGATTACCGTTCTGGTTGTTTCTACCAAAGTTGTTATTCTCCTGACCAACAAAAGGACGAGGTGTCGTCGAGGATACAAAATTGTTCGAAGTTTGCCTCTGCGCATTTCCATTGTTCTGATAATTGTTGTTTCGGTTCTGATTATCATAAGTTTGCGGACTGCTCGTTGTTGGCGAAATATTGTTGCTGTTATTATTGTTATATTGTTGTTTACGGGCCACTTTTCTCACGCCTTGTTGTCGCCTGGATTCAACGGCCGGTTCTTCGCGGTATACTTTCTCGTTATCGTAGTCCTCTTCTTTTCCATTATTTCTGTTATTAAAGAAATTGCTGCTGCTACTTCCCCTCAGAATATCTCTGCCGTTATTATTCTTGTTCGTATTTGAACTCGCTGCAATACGGTTCAGATTGTTGACCGAAGATCTAACGGGATCGCTACTTTCGCTTCGCTGCAAATGGTCTTGGGGCTCGACGTCATTTCGCACACTGTCATAGTGCAGAGATTCCAGACCAGATCCGAGTCTGTAGAGATCGAAATTATCGCTCGCGTAATACAACGTCGCTGCTTCGCAGTCGACGTCGTACCAATCTGCACAGGTTTGACTTTCTTGATCAAACGCGGTGTCATTGGGGCACAAAAACCTGTTAAAATCAAGTTAATGATTGGAATATGATCATTGATATCGTGAAAACCGTCCGTATATACAATTAACTATTGATCACTCTAATTACCGATAGTCCTGAATGCTTCCGGCCACCGAAACGCAGACGTGGAATAGCTGGCAGTCAGTTTCAGGATCGGCGTAGTAGCTACCGACGATTTTATGACGACATGTAAACGCGGTGTCGGGCATTAATTGTTGGGAATATCTAGGTGCGGGTCTTTGGAGGCCCAAAACACATCCCCAGAGAATTCCAACTGAAATTAGAAAAATTGAAGCTATATAATTAAGTTTCGATATATTATATTTATATTCATAAAAATGCGGATTAATCTGCGCGCATCTTCCAGCCTCTGAATTTAATTACTGCATGATAAAATTGCACATGCGGCTTGCAATTATTTATAAGAATTCAAACGAACCGAGACCGCTGTAAGATCTAAGATACCTACAGCCACCGGCGTTCGCGCGCGTCTTGTGCGAAGTGGGCGAGATTCGAGATCGGTGGAACGTAGATAAGCCTTTCTAATTAGAATCTGCATAATGGGTGAGATATTCACGCAACCGACTTTCGCGTAACAAATTATGCAGTCGTTATATGGGACCCTCTACTCATATGTATCACTTCTTTACTACTTGAAACACTTATAGGTGTTAAATTTACGATCTTGACTTGCGGTGTTATTCTGAAAGGTAATAGGCGATAATTTAAATTCAAAGTACCAAAAGGCGGACCCAGCTCTTCAAATTTATTAATTTCTGTGTATAGAATCGAAAGAAAATATTATTCAAAACCAGTTTCATTAATTATACAACATTATTTCCTGTCTTTTTCTCGTCGAATCTGGTAAGCGACAGTTATCGATCAATAAAGTGCGAATGAAGATGAAAGTGATTTATTTTTTGTTTGAATTATAAAGTTAGATGGAAAAATAAAAAGCGAAAAGAGAGAAGGCAATAAATTATAAATCATTTTTCTAATTGCAGTACGAACCGAATAAAAGCGTGAAAAGATGTTGATCAGCCATCGTAGCGCAGCTTTATAGTTTTTTGAATTTTTTTTAATCAATATTTTTGTACCCCCTGCACCAGGATACGTAATTGAATGGTTAAAAAAGATTTAAAAAAATGTTCGCGCTTCACTCTATCTTAACTGGAAATATCTCGACTGCTCGTACGGGACTCAGGGATGCAACTGAAGCGACTGACCCCGTCAACTGGATCCTCTGAAGAAGCGTCCTGTCCCATCAGCGCGGGCATACGATGAGAGAAGGGATTTGTATTCCTATACTGTGGGGTCGAGACGCTGAAGACGTAACTTTAGATTACGTCATTTTGCTTAGAGCGCCGTTGACCGATTCGAGAAAGGGATTCAAGACGTGGCCAATTCTCTGCAGGAGTAGGATCCGAGACCCCCCAAATAAATGATTTTCAGAATGAGAAAAAAATAGAAAAAATAGCTCTCGAATCACAGCACATAAGAATTGTATTTACACGATTCATTTATACAGTCAGCATATTCTAAGTGCTTATAACACCCGGTACAATATTCCATCAGACATTTTTTCTCTTTTTTTTTCTTTTTTTTTTTGTGCGTAACAAAATTTAAGGCGTTACTCAGTGCGGTCATAATATATTCTACACTCGTATATTTTGTGGTGACGGGCATAGCTAGCTGTATACGTAAAGGATTATAAGAATAATTTGTATGGATGATAATTCAACCATAGCACAGATAATTGTTAAAGAAATATATGAATATCTATCTCCTCGAATAACGCATCGACTCCTAATACACCTAAGCTTGCTTAATTTTTGTTGGTATTTAATCTTCTTTTAACTACCAAATACCTGTGTACACAGTATAGGTAATAGTTGAACCGGTCTTTTGGTCGGTGGTAGAATGCCTGCAGCTTGGTTATAGACAGCTCGTTATCTTTCAAGTTGCGTACAATATATATGCCTTACGCCTTGCGTGGTGAATAAAAATTCTGGAGAATAGGTAGAGGAATACATTCTTGGATTGCATTAATGGTAAGATCATTCGTTGCCTAACGAAATCAATGAGCTTCTCATATTGATGATAAACCGTTGTAATGTGTAGAGTCAGCGCCCTGCGATACGTGGAGTTGGGTATAACTGCAGTGTAGCTGTAAACAGGTGTTTCTCTTTTCTCATATTTTTACGACACGTAGATACAAGTGTCTGGTAGGACGTGTTCAATAGATTTTTACCAGACGCAGGTAGGTGTATTGAGATAAAGCCGCAATCCCTCGTTTTATTTTTAATAAATATAGAAATAAACGAGAAAAAACCGAGAAAGAACTCAGAGGTGAGAACATCTCGGAGCTAAAGGCCAAGGAAAATACTAAACGAGTGTCGAGCGTGATTCTAGTCACGATTATATTATGTACATCTAGCTGAAGCGAAATGCCTGAATTCTCATCGTGAGATAAATTACAATTTTTAATGGTGGATCTGCTTTGGCAAATTTAAACTCATATTTGCCTTCGATCAAGGTCGTTGTCGGTGGGAACTGGCTACAGGATCTCGGACAAGGAGAACCAAGACATGATGGAAGGGGAGGTCGGTGCAGAACTATCAAATCACGGGAAAAAATAAACCTTGAAGAATCTCCCGGATATAGGTATATAGGTAATAATTAAAATCCCTCGATTCGCTGAAGAATAATCCTTTATTAATACAATTGGTTCTATTTTTCTGAAGAGCAGAAGAAAACCACACGATTACAACCTCATGCGCTGTTACGTTATACGCAAAGAAAATAATGATAATTAATAATCGACATTTGTGAATTCAACTATTGATAATATAATATTAAAAATTAAATGAATTAACCTATCCGTTAATCGTTATTTTAATCGCATAATGTATATACCTATACGCATCTATATGCTCACGCGAAGGCATGCATGATTCGTGCACCTTATATCGCGGTGAGGCTACAGCAAAGGAATCTTCTCAGCCTTGGAGGGCGAAAGTTGTCTTAAGCCGCGGGTCTGGAGCCAGCGATAGGTGCCTACGTAACACCGGAGTTCTACATTAAGCGACTTCTTCCGTAGCTACCGCGTATTGACACCAGGCAGCATGTGTCATTCGTATAATATGTCATTCGGTTTACCTAATTCACACTAAATTTATTATGTATTCTGAATTGCGATCTGCCAATTAAATGCATATAATATGTATTCGAAGTTGTATAGAATGAAGAGCCTCTGAAGTCTTCAATTATCATTAGTTTTTAATTTTTCATACACCTAAACCCCATTAATTTCCTCATTGAATTCAAACGTTCTCTTACGTAATTAATGTGGCTCAAGAATAGTTAAAATGAAACTTGTAACGTATGTGATAAGAAGTACGATTGTAATAGCGTAATACGTTAAGCAGAGAAACTATCGTTTATCTTTATTCATTTATTTTTATTTTTTATTTTTTTGGTTCTTACAGGAAGAGTCTGAAATTACTCGTTGCGTACATAATCGTATAGAATTATTGGTGAGCATTTGGAATTACTTAATTAAAATTGACCCAATGATTAGGGTCGTTAAGAATATGTGCAAGTAGGGATATATCCATAGTGAAAAAGCAAGCTACGGATAATATAAGTTTATGGTGTTTGTGTGCGGCGTGTAAAACCGCAGGGATGTTACCTAAGCGGATGCAAAAAGGTGCTAAGCGTATGCGAGTGTAATATTGTAGTTAAAAGTTTAGTGTGTACATATATACCCACATGTACACATCTATACAACAATACGGTTGTAAAATGTACAAGATACTCTTCCGCCAGGCATGCGTTCGTGAATCCGTGGTCGAGGTGCTCAGCCTTGAAATATCGCTAATAAAGATTTGAAATCTCTATTCAAATTTCAATTCCCACCTCTCTTTCTATTTGGATTTCATTTCAGCAAGCGAAAGTGTGACTTGCGCCCCGGCACCAGTTGCCTACTCCGACCTCATTGTCCCATTGTTTTATTGTTTCGAAGATTTAGGAATAAAATTCCATACACAGTGACTGCTGCAAGGCATGATATTGTTACACGTATACATATATGTGCATGATATACATATAGCCAAGCTGATATCCTGAAGATGATTTAAAATAATCGTTAACTCTAAGTTTAAGTGACTGTAATTGGTGAGTCGCTATTGGTGTTTATTTAGAAAATGGGTAAATAACAGTTTGCATCACTCCGAAATATATAATTAGTACTATATCGCTAATGTGAGCTCCTATTGCTGTCCTATATACATATTTACCAAGACCACCTAGTTTCTCCGATTGTTTTACTCAATTATTTACCAAATTATTCAACATCGCTGTATAAAACCAATTTTCAACTATCCCGCATACGTTAAAGTTCTTCCTACATAATCAAAGCGATTAATAAAAATAACGCAATAAAAGGTGCAGTCAAGCGTCTCGTAACTTGATAATAATAATAATAATAATAATAATGTAGATTGAAATCTAAGCTTAATTATTTATGGTAGAATATTTTTTGAAATTAGTTAAGCAATTTCAGATAGACGTATATCCATCTTGACATGTTGACGTAGCAAGCGTATAGATAAGGCCAGTGATGGTTAATTCCTGAATAGTTTGCGGAGATGTTCTTCGTCGAGGATATGCGGTGGGGAGCCACGTGGGAAAGTGAAAGCAACGTCGGGTGCCAGTTTGCGGGCGTTATGAGTGCGAGCGAGAGGTTTTAGATTTGAAAATAAACTAACTCTAAGAAACTAAGTCGAGTTTAGTCCACTACCTTTGTCTATCGTTCGTGGTTAAGGTTATTAAAATTCTTTATTCGATATCTTGATTCAGAAACACCATCTTATTCACTGCGGTGTCACGGTCCATGGATCACCTCTACCAGCGGGAGCGCGTGCGCCTTATAGATATATAATAAGGACTACTCTTCTCCCATTATAGTATAGCTACGAGCGTGTAATATAGGCAATTTATCATTCATCGACACTTGACATATCCTCGATTGTGTTAAAAGAAAAGAAAAGAAAAGAAAAAAAAAAAAAAAACAAAGATACATACGAGTATCGTGAAATATCATCTTTTGCATATCACAACTATAATATAAATATAATATACTACTGAATAAATTACGCAAATCTAAGCACATAAATTATGTGTAATTAACACAGTAAGCAGGTGGAATGTCCTATCTCCAAATACTTCAACGAACTTAACTTAAACTCACTATAATCAAGATTGATGATTAAGTTAGATAAACGGATTTAGTTGTATAGTACAAAATAGTATTTATCGAGGCATGAGGGCAGAACATTTTGTACAACTGTATAGGTATACCTTCTTATATCCTTATACTTGCATCGATTAACCTGGATTATACCGGAGCATACTAGAATAATTATTCCGCGTCAACGTACCGCTAACAGCTGTAAACGAATCGATATATTCTTTCGAGCATATATAACGAGCTTTAAAATCGTTAAGGGAATTATATTATGTATCAAATTCCCGCGATTAACAAATTTGCGATAAATCGAAGTCCACTTGATACTTAATTTGAAATTTTAACGATCGCAACGTGTGAAATAAATTTTGCAAGATTGTCTATAGTATAACGACTCGAACGAACTTTAACTGACCTTTATGATCGGTTTTGGAAATATACCTTAATGTCTGTTGAATCTGTTGGACGGTCAAGAGTCGAGCCCCCTGGGTATAGAAGTTACTGATCTCGTGACCCCCGGGAGTAAAATTTTAACTTTATTATAAGAATTATAAGAAGCGAGCTTATTCAGGTAATGTTTAGCAATAATTATGGAATTCGCATATCTATGAGCATTAGTCAACTGAATATCGGTATGCGTCCAGTATGCGACTGTTCAAGTAAATTTATAAGCATACTACGGTGGATGATGATCATCATAGGTCAGAGCGATGCACTAAGATGGCCTCAGGCAGTGGCGGTGAAACTTTCACTTACGGAGGACGCGAGACGATATTCTTAACTCCTGCGTGCGGGTTTGTATTACGTATTTACATATATGTGTTTAGATATGTGTATGCGTGTATTTACGTAGTCGTCAAAACGTAACGAGCAATTCATAATCGTACGTAACGTAATTCGCGCGAGGGAAGCAGCAACAGCTCATACAGCAGCGTCGCCGTCGTCTTCGTCTTCTTCGTCGTACAGTTACTATTATACCTACGCAATCTCCGTGAGATATTTTCCCAAGTTACAGTCGCTACTTTGCCTCAATAATTACTAATTAGACATCTGGTATAGGAACTAAGAGTTATGAGAATTTACTTACCATGGGAAAAATGCCCTTAAACCAATCCTCGCCTCTTTCATACATACTTCACGGTATTGAGACATTCGACGAGATACGAGTTTCCCTACTTCGTTATAAACACATATTTGAAATTTATTTCATACGCTTATTCCCCATTTGTTAAAAGAATACACGAAACCATCGAATTGAACCAAAGAGTTCCTCCTTCAGTTACCTTCGCTGTCATCGTTGGTAGAATTTTTAGTTACCCCAAAAGAGCGTTGAACATACGTTATTCCATAGATCTGAAAAGTGAATTTCCTGGATTGAAAAAGAAAGGAGTGTGATTACTGATATTAGAGAAGTAAGTGGCTGTACGTATAGCTCACTGGTATCATCACGTGTCAAAGTTCACCTGCTTACCTGGGCATAATAATTCGATATTATATTGTCACGTGATCGATCCACGACCTGGGCTTCGTAGGAAGTGACATAGAACCGCCAAAGAGAGAAAGGTGAAAGGAGAAAGTGATGCGTGAAGATGATTTACACGCAGGTGTATAATGTCGGGGCGTAAATATTATACTGCGTGTTCAATAATTGAATTTTTCACAGTTTCCGTTCACAGTTATCGATCGCAATGACGCTACCGTTACGATTTCTTTTGTTTCATACACCCATACATCGTCATTACAGTTCTCTGAAGTAACTCAAGAAATTCTTGATAAATAAAAGAGCGATTGCTCCCAATATCATTAAATTATATAGGTATAATTAATTGCGAAAGAAGATTCAAACTAGATACCTTTTAAGCCGTATTTACGTTCGCGTGTCGATGAAGTAGTCAGATAATTCCGAGCTTCCGGTATCTGCACTGATTCGAAGAACGCGATTTTGGGCTATCATCGATATGCATTGTACCGTTCAGACAATATATCGGAACAACCGGAAAGGTGAGACCAGCATGAGTTAGGCGTGCTTGCGAAGCGGTGAAGATTCATCCTTGTACCAGATTCACATTTGCTGAGACAAGAACGTGTTCGTAGTTCGTACCGCGGAGCTCATCTTTCGTAATAGTCTTGCGAATGGATAATTTCCAGTCGTGAATCGTAAAGAGTCCCGGGACTTGGCTGTGGATAACCGTAGGTATAAATAATAATATTATGTCTCGAATTTCACATTTAGTCCTGCGCAGGTACTGGGCATATTTTTGAGGAAAAATTGAGGTTTGAAAATTGTGAAAAAAATATATGAGAAAGGTCATGTCTTTATTGACGATACAGCCGAATCTAATTTCCGAAATTTTGCAAACCTGGGTTAAATGTCCCTCGGCATAATCTGCATAATCAAATTGTATACAATCTCAAATTTGCGTCCGAAGATTTCCCCGAGGATATCCTGGGCCCTAGAGAGTGTAGAAAAAAGCTGACTTGCAACACTCGCGTATTCATTATTGCGTGTAGCGATTGTAGTCCGATTGATGTAACGTAGGTATAGGACTAAATTGTCACAACAGACACCGGGAGTTTTTATGGAGTTATATTCTCTCCATCACATTATATTCCATCGAAATTTTCTAACCAATCATGATTTTTTATCTGATGGAGTAGCAATTTTTAAACCATAATAACGTGGAATCAAGATTCAAGTATAACATCGTATTGTCCCTGAACTGTTCATTCCTTAACGGTAATCTACGTTCTGTACGTAATCCATACTATATTATATACTCGCTTTGAAGACTTATGAAGATGGAGGAAAAAAACGCACATGACCTTTGCTTCAAAAAATTGCGTCTTATTATCGATATTGTATCCTCTTCACTCGTTTAATGGGTCGACTGTGTTAGATGAGCCTTATACTGCCTCACAGACACAGACATATAATTGCGTAAATGTCATTGCGGTATTATGATTACGTTTATTATGGTACTGTGTGATCATCTACGACTGTAATTAACCCTATAATGTAGATGGTTATTTATGGAATATAGGTATTTTTTTTTTTTTCAATAACGTAAAACGCAGTGGAGATATAATTTCCACGCATATGTCCTGTACAATTTCAGTTTCGATCAACGACTACTGATCGATACAAGGAAATGTACACAGAAGTGACTTTGACCTGAAATATAAGACAGCCCTGAGAACGGTCATCTATTTCTACGTGGGCAGAAAGAAATCGAATGAATTCATCGTATAGGAATTAATAGTAATATTGCGCAGTTTAGTGGAATGAATAGTGTAATACGGAACTATATCAATGATGCACGTGGGTATACGAATGCTTTTGTATATGTAAATGCATAGAAATACTGCTCTTAAATGCCAGAATTTTGTTGCAGAGAAAACGTGACTTTATTATACAACGCTTGAACTACCGTTGCAATTCGCGCATCCTGTATGTGCACATATATGGGGCATTCCATGCCAACTTTATAACTGACGCGTCTAACCCTGACAATCTCGGATCTAATTGACGTTTTTTAATTATGAAATTATCAATCCACCTCTATCTGGATTTTTGTTTTTCAAATCGTAATTTACTCATGAATTCACATCGTTTTCATGTACTTTTTATAATTTTTTTTTTTTTTTTATCGTCAAAATCGTCTTCCGTATATACGACGAACGCTGTGAAAGTTATGAATTTTTGAAAAGAAATTTCTAAGATTTCTTTTCCGTAAATAAAACCGCCTTCCTCTGAGTATATCGAAATCACAAGGTTTTTCATCAAAAAGGCGTAATCATTTCACACATGAAATTGACCATGTATAACAATTCTGTATAGCATACCAAGTTGCGAAAGCAGAACTGCGCTATCCCTCTTATTTTATTTTATTTTTTATTGCATATTTCATAGATTACTCTTCTACATGATGTCCGATTTCTCGCGGTCAATATCAAGGCTTCTGGCCTATGCATGTATGTTGTATACATACGTATGAAATTTCTAAGTTCTCAGCACGCACGTATAACGAGGTATTTATAACGTATAGCTTGTTACAATTACTTATGGGATCGTGATGGCTAAAAATAGTTTGAAATATAGGTATAATTAATTGAGTTTAATAAGAAGAAAAGTTTTTCTTTGACCATTATCGAACTACATAGGTATATAATAAGAGAGTTTCTAATCCAGCTAGGATGCTCATAATAGATCTCAGTACTACATCTAAAATCGCTCTCAGCTTTTTACATTCAATAATTATAATGCATAATAGGTATAATTATATCAATTCACAAATAAATAACTTTACGAGTTATTATAAGATAGAAGCTTTAAGCTATTAAAAACCCATTCGGTTGAGTAATCAAATGAAGTAGACAAGAAAAAGGATCAGCGATTCAGAATCTTCCTGTAAGGCATGTTAATAATTTCACATATAAGTTTATTCATGATCTACGTCATTCGTATCTATCAGACTTATATGATTTTTATTAAAAAAGGCAGAAGGATTATTTCTCCGGGGCCTATCATAGACCAAAGAGGATTCTATGGCACAATTCCAGTCATTTGAATTCAAAGTCTCTAAGATTCAGCGCCGTTTTGCTTTATCGTCGATAAAGAGGACAATCTAACTATCTTACCGACAGGATATTGGCTTCAACTAAGATTACTGACTAAGGATGTCGCTAGACAGAAACTCCGAAGAGTTTAGATCTCATCCTTACCGATATCAGTAATAATACTCAATACTCATATCAGTCAAAGAGAAAAGAAAAAACAATTGATAGCTGTATAGTGTATACAAGCAAACACAGAAAAAATCAAAAAAACAAAAGATAGAGTGACATAGACATTAGACATCATTGAAAATAGTCATGACAGAGGACATGGATCATCTGAACAAATATTTTAACAGATCTGTATCAGTATCCTCAAAACCCAACGTAATAAACTCTTCTTCTAATTAACCGTTTCGATCCTCCAATCTATTTATTCTATAAACAACACACGCAGGTCGTGGATCAGACATGACCTCCTCATCACTTACTCAGTGATTTCGAATAATAAACTTCATTTCCTCACCTAGATATCAATAATTTTATTCCATTGTTCATACAAGGTTATATTTTTCAATAAAAAACCGTTATTCGATTTCAAAGGCCGAAAACACGGAATTCATTGATCCCATCGACCAGATTAAGCGACAATCAATCAGACTTAGCTCGAATCGACGAGAATAACATCAGCTTTATCCTTCCCCTTTCCCTCCCTCAGAAAATTCGACAAAATTGTTTTATTTTCAGGTCCTAGAATGCAGAGTTTGCGAAGAAGTGTTCACAGTGGATGGTGGCAAAGTCCCCCGTTTATTGCACTGTGGTCATACAGTGTGTCACTCATGTCTGCTGCGTCTTCGCCCCTGTGTATCTGACCAAGAGTTTTTATTATGTCCGTTCGATCGCCAGCCAACGGCGATAAAGGAGAATGGTGTTTACAGTTTGAAGAAGAATTTTGCGCTAATAGAGCTCCTGGAGAAACTCGAAGAGTCTAATAGCGAGAAAAACATCGCTTTAGAAAGGGAGAGACTGCACTCTACCCAGTCTTGCGACGAAGACGATAAACATGTCGCTGTGTTGTACTGCACAGTCTGTACAACACATCTGTGCGACGCTTGCGACGTCATTACACATTCGACTAAAACACTTACTAGACACAGACGGGTTCCTTTGTCAGAAAAACCTAAGGAGAAGCCAAAGTGTCCTACTCATAATACGCATATCGCTGAATTTACTTGCACACAAGACGGGTGTAACAGCGCTTTGATGTGCTATCTGTGCAGGGATTATGGGAGACACTGTACTCACAAGGTGAATTTGAGAAGGCTTTCTAGGGATTGAGTTTTATCAATTTTTTGGACGTTTTTATGAAGAGGGGATTAATTGATTGACGTTCAGTTAGAAAAAGCATGTTAGTTGAATTCGGAGCGTATTCTGGACTTGGGATATCGTATAATTATTTATCACAGTTTTATTGCTGAATATTTTAAAGCCGGTATACAAAATCCTGACTAATGATCGATCAGATATTACAGAATTTTGTACAACAGAAAGGGAGAAGAGGATAGTAACAGGGCTGGGGATAATCACTGCTTTTTTTATTCACCTAAATCAAGTTTTTCTGGTTTTTAACATCTTTTGATTTTTGAAACTATTTTCTTAAGGTTCTTGAGGCTCAAAATCAAGGAGCTTTGAGGAACTAACAAAAACCACATGAATTTGCCCATTCAAAGCTCCAAGACTAGATAGGTACCAAAGACGCAGACTAGCTTGTTTTTTTATCATTTCGAATTGTTGAAATAGTAAACATGATCCAAACCGTAATTTAAAACAGCGCCTGAAATGACTTGGTCAAAATAAACCAACGCTGGAAAGAAAGACACTAGAATAAGATAGAAATAGTCATTATTACCAGATTCTATCACGTCTTGGATTGATATTTGATTTCTTTGTACATGGCTTGAGGATATCGCTACACTTACACCCAAGTATCACATGATCTATCAAGTTCTCAAAACAAATCACTCTGAGAGGATGTCTTTAGACATAGAGACTACTTTCCTGGTGATAATTACACTGGCTGACAAAAATTGAACTGTAACTTTTCATGGGATAGCACATTGAACTTCAATTCTTATCCTCGAATACATAACATGATAGAATCTTTCAAAGTCACGAACTCTGAACATGGGAAACATTCGGTCTTTTTCCAAAAGCAGACCAAGCATAAATGGTATTCTGTCATGAAAATTGAAATTCCACAAGACTTAATTAACTCAATGATTTGCCATTAATACAATCCATAACTTTCAGCACACGTTGGTTGAGACAGAGGCTGAGAATATCAGAGTTTCGATAATCACTGCAATGCAAAAGATGACACAATTCATGGAAAGCATGAGAGACACAGCTCATAGAATAGGTAAAGATGATATTTCTGATTCTGCACTCTCCGAAACTTGAAGCATTCCATTATTGAAATGAATATGACTCCAAAGCACCCATGCATTCATACTCTAGCTAACTTTCGCCCTGTTCTTTTCCCCCAGAGATTGTAATACAAGAATTGGAAGGCTGGGCAATAGAGGACGCTCGTCAAAGAGTCCGTCAGCATTTCGAAGAGTTGAGATCCCTGCTAGCAGAGCAGGAAAAAGCTGCCACAACATGTGTGGACGCAGAAACTAGGGAGAGACTTTGCGCGCTCAGAGAACTGCAGGAAAACCTCACTACAACAAGATCCCAAGTAGCTGGTGTCTGCATTCAATGGGAGAGCCTGCTAGGATCAGAAGATTGGAAGTTATTAAGCAGCGCGAGGGAAGTCGGCGAAGTTCTCACCTCATTGGAACAGCAGCAACAACATTACGCTCAACTGAGTCCGGATCTGCTAACACCAGAGTCTTCTATCCCCATAATATTCAGCAGGGTTTGTATATCCGAGTCCCAGCAAGCAATTTATGATCACAAACTGTTATCTTCATTTCTTGTGAACACTCTATGTCTGTTCTATCACAGGATAACAGAGTGCACATTGGAACTAAGATAGAAATGCGAGTAGTCATATTGGGCTTAGACGGCGCAGGAAAAACGAGTATATTATTCGCGATGAGAGACATGGCTCTGTGCACTCCGCCTATTCCAACGATTGGTTTTAACGTCGAGAGTCTTGAGTACAAAAACCTGGTATTTGCACTCTGGGATGTCGGAGGTCAGCATAAACTTAGACCTCTATGGAAGCATTACTACCACAATACTCAGGCTGTTGTTTTCGTTGTGGATGCTAGCGACAGAACGAGATTTGAAGAGGCTCAAAAAGAACTTGCCAAAATAGTCAGCGAACGTGAATTGAAAGACGCCCTGTTGCTCATTTACGCCAACAAGCAGGTAAACATTGTTCGATTTTAGGAAAATCTGTATATTAGGAAAATCAGGATATTAGGAAAATCGGGATTTCAGAAAAGGTCGGATATTAGGGAAATCTGAATTTAGGAAAATCTGGATATTAGGAAAATCTGGATCTTCGAAAAATCTGGATTTTAGGAAATTGGCAAAATGATTTATACTATGGGAGTAAAGCTTCTGACTTTGAAAACCCTACGTGAATCTCTGCAAATTGTATTTAAAAATGAGCTAGAAAAATCTGAATTGAAAATCCCGATATCTGTGATGTTAACAGCATTTTAATTATATTTCAAATATTGAGGTTTCGAAAAGCTCATTGCTTCACACGTTTGAAGTTCCTCAGTTCAAACATTTCTAACTGATTTGTAGATATACTAATTTGAATAGATTTACATAGCTGCTTTCAAATCAGTTGATGCTTTTTCATAGTGAAAATAATCTTACAGTAGACTAATATATACAAAACTGTGTCCTTATATGATTCAGGATGTACCAGGCTGCGCGACAGTCGAAGAACTCACAGACATTCTTTCTCTTCAAAAATTTTGCTGCGGAAGAGCTTGGCACATAGAAGGATCTTCGCCTCTTACTGATGCCGGTGGTCTGATACAAGGATTAGACTGGTTGACTCAGCAATTAGGTGCAAACGAGGCACCGTACAGTAACAACAGTATAGTTTAGAATAAAGAACAAAGAACGTTTTCTTGAAATAGGTAATAGGATGAAGAATTAATTCTCATTCTACACACGACATACTTGTAACGTGTACAAATATCAATTATAATAAATTATAATCAGTAATTATGGAAATATTTAGAAGATCTTAGATAATTTAAATGCGATCGGTTGTGTAGTTTTTAGTCCCTTTTTTTTTAATATGAGAATATAAATAGATAATATAATTATATAAATTGAATTTGAAAAAATATCTAAATGAAATAGGGTGAATATTAATCATAAGAAATACAAGTCTAGAAAAGTCTTATTTATTTAATACATGGTTATTGGTGGTTTGATACAATTATCATCTATTGTTATCACTCAGTCACGTTTGCACACACCCATATCTCTTTTATTTAAACCACTAGAACAAAAAAAAAAAAAATTTATAATATATATATATATGTATATATATATATATATATATATATATATATATATCGCAACGACGTTATTGCGACGCTTTCATAAACCCACTGTACTGAGAATGGATGAAATAACGCAGTGTAATAATAATAATAATAATAGTAAAACAAAAGTACCTAAATTTCGATTATCGGTACTTTTCATCTTCATGTGTGTATGTTTAAAAAAGAACACTTGACAAAACAAAGAAAAAAAAAAAAAAATAGAAAAAACCGGAACAACTTAGTCTTTTTGGAGCTGATTTGTAGGGTGGACATGCAAGCAAGAAGAAAGATGTTCAGATTCAATTTTCACAACGATTACATTGGAGATTCTTCAATGACTCGAAGTACTGATTACGATAATTAGAGATACAACATGACCTTTCCACAAATAGCCAGGGAAATTGCAGGACATTTTCTTCTATCTTTTTTCTTTTTTTATATTAACTCACACTAATATCCCTAGGCAGTTCAATCAATTTGATTTAAAAAAAATCCTGTTTTTTTTTCTTTTTTCATTTTTCGCACAAGTAACGTCAATATTATTTCTTCTCTCTCTCTTATATTCATCATGATTTTTATCCTGCCTGAAAACGTTACCAGGGCGTTCGATGCAAAAGTATCTTGTATTAACTCTATTCATTTTATTTCATTACGATTTTTTTTAATCACTCTTGCAGTAGTTAGTAGCGTCGCACAACTAGCCAGCTCCTGGAATACAGTCTGTGTTTGTGCCACTCGATGACACACTATTTACAATTCGTCGTGTTCCTGTGAGAAAGAAAGAAAGAAATCAATTATTAATAAAAAATAACAATAAATTTCTTTACATTTCTTCTGTTTAGCATAAAATAAACATCAGCAACGAGGAATTCCAGCGTTTATCGCTCATTATTATCAGAAGTCGTCTTGTCATCATGAAAATTTATGAATATATTAAATACTTCTAAATATAAGAACACATTCGATTGATACTTACTTCTTCAGGTTCGGGGATGGCATTATCCTCGTCTTCCTCATCATCGTCATCCTCATCATCCTTGTCTTCGCTTTCTTTGACTTCCTTTTCTCTCTGTTTTTTCTCTTCTTCGTCTTGAGCTTCTTTCATTTTCTTCTCTCCTTCCTAAATGAGTAAAAATAACTACTTCAGCTCTGTTCTTCGATACAAAAAATCGTCCAAGTCAGTAGTTAGTTATCAGTAACGAGGAATTCCAGCTTTTTATCGCTCATTATAATCAGATCCGCTTTTATCATCATAGTAAAGCAAATTAGTTTGCATAGATTCATACAATTTAATAAAATTGAATTAAAAACCATCACTCACGATTGTAGGTTTCCAGATTTCTACTCCGACCTCAAACGCCGCTTCAGGATCATCCGTGATCAAAACATTGTCGAATATTGTACCAGACTTGACCTGCCAGAGATCAAAACCGATGGCGCATACTTCGTCACGTTTGTAGAGTTCAGGATCTGACTGATACTCTGGGTTATCGATCTCAGGATGAATCCATGGTCCCTTGTAGTTGGGGTTGTCGATCTGCTTGGGTTTCCATTCTCCCTGGATTGAAGAAAAAGGATAAAATTCAGTTAAAAATACACGTGAATACTCCCCAGCCACAAATTGGCTTTTCAAACGCTCCTCACCTTGTAGTCAGGGTTGTCGATCATAGGGGCTTCCCATTCTCCGTCCATTTCATCGTCCCAATCATCTGGCTTTGTGGCTTCAGGGTCAGGAATATGTTCGGGCTTGTCCCAGTCCTCTGGCTTTGTATCATCAGGATCAGGAATAGTTGCCTTATCATCCCAATCGTCGGGCTTGCTTGTGTTTGGATCCTTGATTTTCTTTGCTGGTAAGAAGTCCCAGTCTGCTTCCAAGTCCCCAGATTCTACCTTTTCGTTATCGATCAAAACCTGGTGGAAAACAAAGAATGGTTAATAAAATAATGGATAGAATGAAATGAAAAATCTTTCTAAAGGCAACATGATAAAATATGTTAAATTTTATATTTCCTAAACACTCTCAGGTCAATATTTCGAAAGATTTCGACCTCATTGTAACTCAAAATGAATGAATAAATGAGGAAAATCAGATTTTGAACTTGAATGAACATTTGTGCCTTGACTAGGTACCTGAAATAGGTATGATAACGTATCCAGGGCATAAGTAAGACCGTTATAGTCTCCGAGTACCTATAGCACACATCATCCACATAGGTGATATTTGACGAGTGACTCTAGGCTCGGTATAATAAATTGATTTTTATTTCTCCCCAGTGCGTTTACCTCATAAGTATTATCAGGCTTGACTATGAGCGTGTAAAGATGAGTGTAGACGTCATCTTTGCAGCGGATATCTTTCTTGATGAGTAGATTCTTTCCCTTGTAGTTGAATATAACATGAACCCTCTTTGTTCCAGGTCCGCAAATGTCGGGTCCTATTAATGGACGAAAAATTGTTTTTAGTAAATTTGTTTTATTGAATTTTCGCCAACAAATATCAAGAAATTCGTATCAACTTCATTGTAAACAACCGGAACTTTGAACCCTAACAATGTTGGATGAAATCCAAAAAGACCATTTAGCTTATTGTAAAAGTGGAGATAAACAGTTTATAAATAGACATAAAAATAAAGAATAAAATATGGTAAACAGTTTTCATTGTTAAAAAACAAACCAAGATAGATAAAAAAAAAAACATGAAATTATATTATACTCACCAAACATAAGGAGGTATGGAGTTTCTCCGTGCATATCCTTCTGGTCTAAAGAACAATCGAATACTTTGGCGTATCCACCTCCGCAATCAATGTTTTGCTCATGTTTAACTGAGAACTGGATTACCAGTGGTTTATCCTTGTTGTTGAAGGGGGTAAACTTTCTACTGAGTCCGTAGAATCTTGCGTCCTGAGATGACTGGATACCTGATCATTTTCAAACCAGTTATTTACTTTGAACAGATTTCGGAGTTTTTTTTGCTTATTTTGTGTATAATTTATGATTTTTGAATAGTTTTATTCAAATTTTATCATAGCAAATGTAATTTTTAGTTCAATATTTCTTTTTTCTCTTCTTTTTTAGGAATAGGCTTCGGGCGATGTTGGACAGATTATTTAGTCCGAAAACTTATGTTTGTAGTAGAGTAAATATCGAGAACCAAAAATAGACATGTATGTACGAACCTTTATCGTTTTCAGGATCATTCCAGAACTTTCCATGACTGAGAACAAACTTTCCAAATTCTTTTCCAGGGTGTTCAGAATAGACCCACTCCTTTTCCCAAGAATCTAGGACAACAATAATCACCTGAGTAATTATTTCCAAATATATATATGTTTTTTTTTAAACTGGGTACACACACACACTTCGCGCGATCATACGAATACGCGATGTATTGCATGCGGGTTAATGAATCGATAAAAAAAAAAAAAAAACCAAAAAAGAAGTAAAATTTCACAAAATATATTCAGATGAAAAGAAGAGGTGAAGTTTTTATTCAAATCTAACATATAAAAGGAGCGGCATAGACGGACGGTGAATATTCGACCGGTAGGTGTGTGTGCATTAGGCTGTATTACAATATGTAGAATACGCAGATGGCAGTGCGCTCAATAATCTGAGTCACATAGACACATACCTGCCGATCAGTTTTTCGGATCTATTTAAACAAGACGTGATCATATTTAGACTTAAATTTTATCCATCGTTAGATAGGTACTCGAATATTGAACGTTATCGATCGATGTATTATGATCAATTGATTTGACATGGCGTTTGAACTTAAGCCGCAGGGAAATAACTAGCCTACCGGTACGCAGTAATGGATAAAATAATATACATTATATATTTCAGGCGGTGTTAAGGGCGCCCAGTTTAAACTTATACTCTATTAGGGGTTTAGGTCATTCTACAATTTTAGGAAATATTTTTAATGCGAAAGGGTGTGGTGGTTCAAGAATTTTCTACATTGTCAAGCAGACCCCCTTTGAGTAGGGTATAAAAAAAATACATGAGGGAAAATGAGTGATTTTATAGTTTAAATCAATGGTACTTACCGTCAAGGAATTTCTCCTCGAAGTATACCTCCCCACATACTGTCGTGACTGCCAATAAGGCGAAATACGCGTAAAAAGATCGCATTTCGAGCGCCGGGATCGCGATATTACCCGCGTTTGTGATCCTACCTTCACAAGGAACAAGCCAATAATGCCAGACGTGCTGGCGAACGGAGGAACCGAGCAGCCGTCGAGGCAGACAGATGGAGAACGCTGATTCGTTCGTGATATTCAACCAATGAACGCTAACCACGCTCGACCTATGAGGCGCCACTACGTTGATAGTGATTCAACTAACGTCACGAACACCGCATCGTGTCGATAATACAGAGTTATCTTTAAGTAATAAAAAAAAATACTTTTATGATTTCATTTAGGTTCATTTTATTTTGAAATTTATTTTCCATATGGAAAATATTGTGAGAGAAAATAAAAAATTGTATCATCAAATTTTTCCCTTTTTTGATTCAGGCATAGAATCCCAAGGCTGTTTTCTTACTCTCTTTACTATATTTCAATCAAAAGAAAAGTAATAAGCGATATATTATAGCATATAACATACATGCGTGTTTACGCAAGTGCAGAATATTTGAACATTATTCTGTAATACTTTTATTCCCTCGCGGACGCGCTTGTATAATCTCTACTTGCTCCAGAGATAATAAGTTCAAGCTGAGTATATTTTTAAGTATCGAACGAATAGCGAGTGCACAACGATCATACTTGGATTACACAATCGCTGATGGTTTACAAAAACTTACACAGATTGGGTTGAGCTCCTCATTGTTAGACCTTAAGCTCATTATGAAATTAGCAAAATAATAGAGATAGGAATGAGAAATAAATGTTGTTCTTCGATCAGGTGCGTTATCTTCACTTTTAGGCTCTCTTAGATATTGTTAAAGTCTTGTGATGATGATATATCGAATTATATTAGGTAGAGAATTTCATCCAATTATTAACGAATTTCAAAAGACTCCGATACTCTAACTCTAATTTTAACATTTAGAAAGTTCAGATTTTCACACAAGCTGCGCATGACCATTGCTATTACATGACTGGTTGTCATGGTAACGAATTTGTATACATTATGGCTACCGTATAGTGTTCTGACCACCAGAAAGAAGGAAATTGAAAACCGAGGTTCGTTTGACCGTTAAAAGTTAGCTAAATTCAAAAGTGCATCGAGTGATTTTGGCACCAGCTATAGAGATAATCTAACACTAAGATGTTGCGCTCAAAAGCGACCGCAGCGTTGTTGAAGCTGAAGGAAATCGACAGGAAGTATAAAATAAGATCCAGTGAGGACGCCAAATTGCAATCCAGCCTGAGTGACATTAGCACAGTAGACAGCAAGGACGAAATATCCAAACACTCAACTGGTTCCGGTGACAAACCAGACGAGATTATAAACATACGACCTAAGCTAGACATAAGAATGCCAGACACTCACATGGAACGATCAACGGCGGTTCAAAAAAATCAAACAGAACTGGTGACTATTTTTAATAAAGTAAAAAAACGCTCACCTAAATCAGAATCAAATGATTTAGAAAGGATTAAAACCAGCGAAGAAATAACAGAGAGGCCAAACTTTGGACTAAAAAATGTAGATGAAGAAAATGCCTATGCAGAGAAACTGGAGATAACATCTTTCGGGGATTCCCCGCTGGTGTTAATCGAAGAGCAAGTTGTTGGTACGGAAACCTCGATTAGCGAAGATGTTTCTGAAGCCGTTTCGTCTTCACATCCGGTTTCCAATAATCTAGAGGCAAATTTGAGCCAAGAAATTACTCTGAAAAGTGTTGACTCGATAATTGAAGGTGAAAAAAGCGTGCAGAGTGACTTGGACGAGGATCTATCCACTTTAGTAGTTTCCGTTACGTATTCAGACGATTTTGTAAAAACACTGTCATCAGAAAATGCAGAAGCGTCAAGAAATATCATGGTGGACGAGGCAGCAGTTATAGACGCAGAATTAACATCGTCTGAAGTAAAGTATGTTTCTAGTACTCCACCGAGTTATTATCAGCGTCAGCAATCGTCTGAACTGGCTAAACACACAGAACCGGGAACTGAAGATATTGAGGAGCTGATTTCAGCCAAGGTGTTAGTCGACGCCAATTTGGACGCAAGTCTTACGAACCAAGTGAAAAAAATTGAGCGTGTTGTTAGTAAGGAAGTTGTAAATCCGGGGCGTCTATTGAAACAAAGGTCTTCCCAGTCATCCAGTGCTCGAAGCAGTAAGGAACATCGAAGAAGACGAAGACCTAACACATCTTCGACCTGCAGGGATTCGAATTCACCAGAATTTTCATCCAGCCACAGGCACAAAAAGAAACCTGAATCCACCAACACTTCAGGAAGTTCAAATCCATCCAAGAGTAATCATAACAGTGGTCAAAATCCTTCGGAAACAAACCGCAGTGGAAAAGAAAAGGACCTCGAAAATCCTGAGACAGTTTCCCCCCGGAAAGTGCAGGAGGGTGAACGTGAAGTCAACGGGATTTTATGGAGTTCAAAAGACGAAGCAGTCGCGTTTATCACGAGGGAAAAAGTGGCGAAAAAACTGAAGAAGGTGAAGAATTTGAAGAGCGGGACAAGAGCTAAAGACTCATTGTGCAAAAAACCACCACCGAATTACTCAAAGGATAGCAAAATGCACAAATTTACATCCGTGATTCAGCCTGTTCCAGTAACGATGGTTGGGCCAGTATCAAATTTTCTAAAATTTTCCAAAGACGATGAGGTCGCCTCAAGACAAGCAGTTTCTCGCGGGAAAAACCGGCGTTTAAATAAGCAAAAAACCAACGATTCCCCCAGATCGAGACATCGAGCTAAAGGGGGAAGCCTTGGCCATTGCAAAAACCAAACCAAAGAAGAACCGGGTCTAGGATACGAGGCCAGAGACGTGTATAGGCTCAGACAGCAGATAAAGGAGCTTCGCTTGCAACAAGAAAGAGATCAGTTAAGATCTCGGATCCGTGCCTATGTACAGCAAATGATGAATGACCAGAGAAGATTTTCGGCTTGTGATGGTGAATTCGGCGGGTCAATTGACCAGTTTGATTATAATGCAACTGGATTGCGACGAGCTGATAGTCTCCGGTCTTTATTCAAGCCACTCGACCTGCCGAACGTTGCTGCCTTTAAACGACCCGGTAAACTGGTGCCTGCACTGGAATAGTTTACCGTTAACTTCGCTGTGATTCGAACCTGCTCTTTCTTAGGTCCTTGGCTCTCAGTGTATCTATCCACTGTAGGTCCCATGCATGCCATGAGTGTCTCACAGTCACAGGGCTTTAAACTGCACGATGCATGAATGTAGCCTATATGATACATGAGAATGTCGTTCTTTCGGAATGAAACTTTTCATAATAGAAGTCAAACTGATTTGTATAACCGTCTGTGTTTCGTCCTCATTACATCGGCACCATGTTTTTATTTTTCGTTTTATCGAATTTTTCGAATTCTGATACCCCTTCTCTCCGCTTTTCTGTTCCTGTTTCTTTTTTTCTTCTTCTTATTTCAAATGAAAACCGCGTTATTGTGAGGCAAATCATGATGCGCCTGTAAGCTGTACACCCAACATACATTCATGAAAGAAAAGCGGTCAGCCTTCAGCCAGAGATTCTCGTGAAACTAATACTAAAATTAGTTGACGCTTGCTCGCTGATTACCGAGTTGGGTAGTGTTTATTTATCTTATACTATCGAGTGAAGAAAGTCTATTTTGTCAATTTGGATAGTCAATTTGTACGAATGAATATGAAAAGGAAGAAGTTGGGACGAGGAGTTTATATTTGTTTCCATTCGTTGTATCTAAGCCACTGATGATGTCATCTAGCCAGAGTTTTTGTCCAACGAACCAAAAAATAAAATCGAAATCTTTACGTCCAACTAGATCTATTAAAGCAGTTTCAAAGCATCGCGCGGATTATGCGGATCAATGACCTGTATGTAATAAACGACCAATAAACCAATAAATATAGTCAAGCATTTAAAGAGGAACGGGCTTTAAATTGACCGAAGAGCTAATTACTTTCAATTTTTTTTCCCCCATCGCAGTCGGTGATAAAAATATACATAATGAGTCGAGAATCCGGTTCCCATGGATTACCTTATTCTAGTTTCCTTAGTTTTTTAAGTTTTTAGCATTTTTTCGCCAGATCTAACAGGCACTCACCGCTTTACCTGTAGGTAATACAACATACATACGTGCTTTTTCTTTGGTTCAGATTTTCAAGAGGAGAATGCTGCTGACCTGGACAACGAGAGATATTTAAATTTACCCATGATCCGCGAACGGGTCCTTGGAATACGATATTGGCTAAAGCAGCAATTCGTACTTTACAGAGATTACAGCAGTTTAGTATCGACCATAAACGCAAAGTACATCCCGGTCACTCTTAAAGAAACTAAAAAGGTCGGAGGTTCCCCCCCAGATTTATTGTTTATAGAAAAATGTGTATTTTAATCCTTTTCAATACGATAACTGCCGCAATATTTCAAGTTCGTTAAAAATACGACGAGGTAGTTTAAGGAAGTCATTAAAAATTTTGGTTAATTTTTGCCGTTTCACTTCCAGATGATTAACGACATGCAGCGATTTTATAATAACCGCGAAAGGCGACGTGGTCATGTGAGATGATTCCGCAGTTCTTATGTCCAAAAGATTGGTCTATATCTTCGGCAAAGCTGCGATACTATACGCGTATATTTTGTTATAACCAATTCATTACACTAATGAATATTGTAATCGTAACATTTGTTACCATCTTGTACTTTATTTACGTTTTGTACACATACGTTAGATATAAATACTGAAAATAAAACTTGTCGAAAGTCACACATACGCATATATGTAATTAAACAATCCCGCCAAGACCCAAACAAAATTCATGTCTTTATTCTATTCATTGAATTCTTTCGTGACGTAAGTCACATTATACAATATTCTTTATGTTACCAAAGTCTTTTCATGAATCCTTCCGGTTCTAGGTGCGAATGATATCTTATCACAGGCCCGTGAATTTGTGTCAGTTCGAACCGTACACACTAGAGCTGGTACAATATTTCCTTTCTTCAACTTGTTTGAATCATTGTGAAAAAAATTCTGCAAATCGTTAGTCTTTTCAAATTTTGAGCTTGTCATATAATTGTCATATTCTTCTTCAACTCGCTTCTTCTTAAAGTACAAATCATCAAAAGTAAATGAAACCTCGTTGAAAATTTGATGAAAAAGGTAAATCGCTGAACTCTATATAGCTCCGTATCCCAAGACAAGAACTATTATGTCTTCATGCACTATCTTATAGCTTCCAACATTACGGTGAACTTAGTTGAACCTAAGTTCACCTGAGCCAGGTATACCGAAGTCGAGATTGCACCAGGTGCCGCATTGACTCCAGGCGAACGGGGAACGGCGAATAGCTTTGAGAAACGGTCGAGGAACGTCGAGAGGCGGACCCCAGGGGAGGACATAGTCGTCACTCACGTCTGCGAGCAGTCGCTCTTGAACAGCTCGCGGTACCGTGTCTCTCACCGTCTTTCCGCGTCTTTTCATATTTGGATGTCTGAGTTTTTCGTAGGTGGTGGCAAATCACCGTCGACGATATTTGGCGAGAATTCGATGATCCTTTGAGCGCAGCAATTATCCACCGCTGATTTTATACTCACTTCCTTAAATCGGTATTCATTTTTTTTTTTTTTGTTTTTTCTATTTTCGCTAATACTATAACACATTTTTATCCAAGTAGTGCAAAGCAATTAGTGCCGCTAGTGTTTCGAGATAGTAGATAGTATCCTACACTACGCGTGTTAATTATTATACCTACTAATTAACGCTACGTGGAGAGTGGATCTTTCGGACATGCCAACACTTCAGAGATCTCTTCGACGTTGGTGAGTTTCTGGTTTCTAGTTTCGTTTTTTTTTTTTAATTTCAACTACCAATCACAATTTGAAATTTAACATTTTCGGGGTAATAATTAGGCTCAATGATTGGATAACAAACGAACTTGATCCTTTTTTTATAAAAAATCATTTAGACCATGATGATCTATAGATCGTTGAGAAAATCAATGTTATAGCTATTACCGGTTTACAGATGTTGAATAATCGATATGGCGATATATTACGTGTTAGAATTGTTATTTGGAGCTAGTTCCGTTCCATCGCGCAGATCTGCAGCATCCAAATCTCATACCGGACCAAACCGACGAAAAGTTTAACAGTTATCCTCAAGTTTTAATACGATGACCTTTAACGACTTAGGCTTCTACGTTCTGTTCCTTTTTAGGAATACCTGTCAAACGAGGAGTATCTTGTATTTTTTTTTCTCTCGTCGTGTTTTAGGTAACTTGGATAAAAAAAAAAACCCGACACTCAATCATGAAGGTAAGAGATATGAGACGTCGATGTCACGAGTCCTCAGACACCTATGATACTCTTTCGCCAGTCAAAGAACCGGAAGACTCATTTTCCCTCGTTGTCAATCTCCGATATCCGTTTAGTCACACGATTCGCTCAGAAGTCAGACTGTTAAAGTTCTCTCTTATATTCACAGATATACCTGTGTGAAGACGTGCAGTTTCCGATTTATGTGTGAATAATAAGAGGTATTTGAACATGTCCTGCATTAACCAGGAACAAAGAAATGATTCGAAACTGATATTTTCCTGAGGAATGATTCAAAACTGATTTTGCCTGATTTTTGCATACGAAAAAAAGAACCGCAAGATTTCAATCAAGCAAGAAGTCGTCATCGAGTAGACAGTATGTTAAGTTCAAGTTCAAAGTTGAGTTAAACGTGAGATAATTAAAGGAAAAATGTTGCGAGAAATATAATTACATGTGTTTATCCTTGGATGGGATTGTCTCATTGTTATTTTAACAAACGGTTATGAAGAAGTATGAAAACAGTCAATCTGCGAAGGACTGATCATCAATTCTTAAACAATAATTAAATTTAGTAGCTGATCGATGACCATTGATCCTGGCTTGTTTCACTCAGGGTCATCATGTCCTTGACACGGATTTATATTCTTAAGATTTCAACTCATATCGCAAGTATAATTTCATTGTGACTATAAGGTATAGGACTGCATAATTTGACGAAGTATTTAACTAAGCATGAAGATTTGAATCGTTAATTAACGCAGTAGCAATTAGCAAGGATTAAAATTCATTTGTAGAAAGACTTAAAAGAAGAAAAATCACGGTTCTTATCTCTTCTCGGGTGTCTATATGGCGAATTGATTGTATTATACGATCGATTGATTAATTACTGAATTAACAAGCCTCACTGGTCCTGAAATAACTGCCAGATAAATAGCTGATCGTTATTTCGCGAGTTCTACAATCCGGTTTCACACTTTTTACTTTTATCAAGAAAATGAATATGATATGCTGATGAAGGCTGAGCGCGTTGAGCCTGTGGAGAATGAAAAACACGAAAGTCTATAAGCTGCTAGAAAGAATCGTAAGAGCGTAAAGTAAGTAGAACTAGCGATATTTAAATTGAGTCAGGTGTGGATGTACAAATATATCTAATTACGCAAGTGGGATAAATTACAGAACTGGCAAGATCTCACTCGCTATAAATTTGTATCACTATCTAACGGAATTCATTTCGAAGATTATCGTGTCCGATATAGTATATATAGTATACCTAAGTTTGAAGAAACGGATATAATAATTAAAGACCCGCGAAAAAGGATCCAGATTATTAACAGACATGAAATGCTATATTTAGTCACCTAAAATCTAATGTCGACAAGTACATCGGCTCTCAAATTGGAAAATATGATTACAATAGGTATTTTTGTACTTTACATGAATCTGAGTACAGACAAATCAGAAGAGATCGAAGAATGTTCTTCTCTTCGATCTCCTGACATACGTCCCCACTGGTTGCAGGCCATCTCCTTCAGCTTTGGCTCAGTCAGATTGGGCTTTCTTCGGCTCAATATGGGGCCAGGAATAAAAGGAAAGGATTTGTTTTATGAAGCGATGGTTTCTCGTCCCTGTTACCGCGGCGTGCCATGATGCTTCTTCACACTTTATGCTTCGGGTATAAATCTGCAGTGCTTTTTCCTCTCGGAGTGACGTGAACGATGATTTACGTCCTTTTTTATTCATTCATCGATGCCTTGACTTCTTTCCAATCTCTGAACGTCCAAAAGTCGATATGTCTGTACAGATAACTGAAATTTCAGAACCATCAACCCCGATCAAATAACAAACGGAAATAGTAGATCGATGAAAAGCTCCCAATTATACGCAATTCGCATTTTTTTTTTCTGCTGCACACTTCATATCCCGATCATTCGGAACGATTTCCGCCCTTCCTCCACGTCCATTAATCTCAACCACCCTCTTCACACGTGCCACTTCACCCTTGAATCTTTGAACCTTGAACTTCGTTATGTTGTGACCGTCCAAGTTAATACGACACGCAAGGAGCAGGTTCGACGTTAATCAACTATTTCAAAACCACCGAAGACCTTGGTGTGGAATAATTATTCTGGGAAAATTCATTTCTGGAACTTTAAAGCCAATAAATTCGGATTATTTCGTAGAAATTTCGCTTCATTTCATCTGTAGTCTCTTCAGGCGAAGAATTCCGTGAAGAGCCAACTCCAGCGAGTTTTATAGTCCCCTAAAATAAATCAGAAACCGTTTTTAAACTTGGTTCTTCGATTATTTCTAAAGATTATATAAAAAGGACTTAATTTTTGAAAATTCACCCGAATTGCTCATAAAATTTCGGGTAACAACGTCTACCTATGATATGGCATGAATCGTGTCACCGCGAAGCCGGAGCTTCTTTCCACAATTCCTTTTCTTTTTTGTTCTTTACTTTTCCTTGCCTCGTTTCTCCCTTAAGGGTGTAATAAATCGTGGGCTTGGTTTCTTTCCACGTTTCCTCTCCAATTACAATGAGGTTTCCACTCCTTCCGCTTTGAGATCCCTTCGCGGCATCGCATATATGATCGTGGATATAATAAAGAGGCGCGCTGTAGTAACGGTATAGAATCTTACGGTATATGAAATTAATTTTACGTTTCACAAGCATTCGCCCTTCACCACGTACGATGCATACATGCATTGCACACAAGACATACACGCGTTCATTGACGTTCATGGAAACCATATCACGACGCAGCGGCTGTTGGAAATTCGATGTAAAAATTGGAGACGCGACGGGGTCAACTTCCGGTTCTAGGGAACCGCGAATGTCACCTGTAATACTATTTTCATACAACCAGAGGTCAAATACGGACCGATATAAACTAGGAAGACCGAAGAGGAGTAGAGTCTGAAAATTCGCTCCCACGACGACCAACGCCGGCGTCATCGACCACCGACGTCTACGTCCCTCTCTACTCTTCTATTTTCTCTCTCTTTCTCTACCTCTGTTTTACCTCTCGCTTTTACACCGGATCACCTTGGTACTCAGAGCTCCAACTCCAACTCCAACTCCAACTTGAGCTCAAGCTCCAGCTTAGATAGCGAGAATCGCGACTATAGCAACGGCGAAGTCATGCAGACATTGGTACCGGTACCAATACCGATATTTTGCTAACATCAGCCCCGTTCCTATGTTGTAGACGAACCGTATATCGCCTCAAGCAATGAAGTTACTACATTAACTGACCTTGTGTTGCAGCGAGTCAGAATATCCTTATTAAATATTTAGCAATAAGGATTTCAAAGCAACCCGTTGATCATTCGTAAAACGAACATAAACATTGTCGAAAAAAGGACGAAGACGATTCCGGACAATGACGATCAGATGATTCACGCGGTCTTCGTTTCTGTGCTCGTAGCTTTTGCTCGGCGAATTGCTGTTGTATTTAATTAACATTTTCCTCTACTGCATAAATTGGCACAAAGGATTATCCACGGATGTGTATTGTAAACATTTTTCTTAGGATTTACGGACAGTGACTGATATGACGTCATTTTAGTCCGTTGACGAAGGTTTATGGAAGAGGAACGATGAGCCATTGTAGGAACTAACATAAGGTGGGAAGGGATACGGAGGCAGTATGGGTAGCGGGAGGCTTTAGCCATCGTCCAAAGTTTATAAAATATTCAGAAACAAGCAAGCGGAACAAAGAGAAACCGAGCCGCGCCGGACACGAGATCTTGGGTAACGAAATCGTTTCGTAACACCCACGCCAAATGCACTATACTATTTATCCTTATACCCGCCTGCCCATATTATACTTGTACATTTATCTCTATGTGTATATCTACACGATCTGTTGGGTCTATCCATATATGCATAGACACTTACCAATATTATATATCACATCTGTGAGGTAGCAGCTACGTGGCTGTAATGGTAACGCGTAATCCAGGATGTTCAGACGGATTCATGCTGTTCAGGAATAACACAAGTTTTCGCTTCAGACTTGGAGGTGCATGCTACGATTTGAGGATGGGATTGCAGTGCATGTAATGAAATTCTGATTTGCATATAAAAGTGAGAGTTATATCCGTTTTTGAACAAGTCTGAGCGCGAACTCGACTTTTGAAATTCTAATTTGGATCTATAGATCCTAGAGTTTAGAGAGGCTCCGAGATTCGGCGGTTTCGATCTCTACAGCTATTCGATCCTTGATAAAACGTTTTGTGAACTGATTGACGAATAAATTTCAAGTCCGGAATGAAATTGATCATCGAGTTGATTTTTTGCAGACTTTTAATACAGGCTGCACGTAGAATTTGAAAATTTAATGGGATGTTAGAAGGCTGATCAGAATTTCAATTGCAGACGCTGATTCCGATTTTCACCGCAGGATTCTCGAAACCGAATCATATTTCCGTAGACAAAACCGAAGAATGGAGGGATTCTCTATTCCGATTTGGGTTACTTGGGCCTTGAGTCCTACTGCAGTTATCAATAAAGTGTTGAATGACTCGATTAGCGAAACAAGTTTTACGGGTTTGGAAAATGGATAAGTACCTCGTCTGACTTGGAAAACGTTTTTTTAACCGGAAACTATACATACCCATAGTATAAATTGCAGCACTGCGCAATTTTATGCAAAACCCCAAAATGAGATCGACATCTGTTATACATCGTGGTCTCAGAGATCTTATGGTGTAATTTGAGAGGCTATTTATGATTAGTTTCCAAAATTGCACCACTTACAAGGTGCACGAGAATCGTTAGTAAAATACACCTAAAATAGTCGGTATCCATAAGATATGTCTATAAATATGTAAATGGCTTTCGCATCACAAAAACCACAAGCTTACTTCGTTATATTATAGAAAATCATCATCATACAGATATAGTACGATATAGACCACCTTACCTTGATGTGTTTTCTGCCCTGAGAGAATTGTGTGAAAGTAAATTCAGTAATGATATAATGATGGTCAATAAATTGCCGTTTTAATATTTTGATATTCGGTCGTTTATAATGTAAGACAATGACTACAAATCGTTTTTACCATTTCAGTTTTCGAAGAATATAAGTCCCATAAAAATTCATATCAAAAACTCAATATTTTCTACTTTTAATACAGATTCTCACAGATTTATGGCATAATTTATTCAACACACCGCCTCCGTCCGAATCTTTTTTATAATAACTGTTCAGGTCACCCGCATAAATTCAAGATATTGGGCGTATCGAAATGTCAACTTACACAAAATCTTCGCATTCAGCGGTCAGGGTTGTATGTTCACCGCTTCCTAGAATTCTCAAATTTAAAAAAAAAAAAAAAATCATCGTTCCTTCATTATTAAAAAATTCCAAATTCGTTTGAGGCAATTTCGAATTTTTAGAAACATTGATTCGAGTACATTAAAATTCCGAAATGTTGGAATATAGGCAGCTCAAAACTCCGAAAATCCAGACCCCGGAAGCCCAAGAATCCGAGGATTTCGATCTATTTCTCAAGATGGAAAGACAAAGAAATAGTTCATTCTGATCGAGGCCCTCTTTACGGAAACCCATTTTATCTACTTCGATCGATAACTTCATGATGTCATGAATAATTGATAGGATTTTGAAACGTTTTTGTTTTTTTTCAAAAAGTAAATTCATTGGTTTAGATACGATCAATACAGCCCGAGTTATTAAACAGTGAATGCGTAAATGAGTGAATTTGAAGTTTCGGAGATTTAGCCTTTCGGAATTTTAAACCTTCGGTGTTCTTCGTTTCAAAGTTTTTCGAATCGGCTAAGTAGACTATCAGGAAATACCCTTCCTAAATACTGTGAGTAGGTAATATTCAAATTCGAAATTTTTACCGTTGGGAATTTTTTGAATTCGGAACTCCAACCCTGCCCGTTATCTAAAAACTATCTAAATTCTATTGAACAAGTGAGATGAAAAATTTCTTCGATTATTCTTCATATAAATACAGATATACATTAATCACCGAGTATTGAAGTAGTCGATGTATTCCCCGATCTCTTACGTATACGCTGCTATACAATAAAAAAAATGTCATTACACGAACCGTAGTCGCATAATTATTCCGCTTCAACGTTATACTATAAAGTATCAACCCATATGCACAATATATACTACTACTATATACTGTATACCAAAGGATGAAGCAGTAGTGGTTATATAGTGATGTATAGATTGCTGCACCAGCAACAACTCGACGGGGTCGCTAGAGATGAAAGTCGGGTGCTGCAACGGGAGTCGGTCTTCGCGTTTCGAGCCCAGGTTGTCTAACGGTCCACCCAGCATCCGATGTCAACAGAAAACAACAAGAGATCAGCTTCTCGCGTTCCAGTGCCCCGACGTTTGTCCCATGCCTCGTTATAAGCAGGTGGTGCACAAGACTCTGAATCGCATGTATGACCCTCTCTCGACAAATGCATTCCAACATATACATTTGAATACACGAACTGAGTTCCTTATTCGAGATTCCTCATCCCAAGCTCTCATGTTCAAATTTCGTTAATTATGTAATCATTTTCTCGAAGAAATATTAACGCTTATACTAATTACATGGAACAATTATTTCTTGTTTCTATTTAGCAATTGGATAGTTGCGTGTATACCGTGAGGAAACGTGGAAAGAACCGAGTCCACGCGCGCAGGCGCTGATTTATCCGAATATTACGAGGGCCGCCAATTTCAGACTTGCCACGAATATCCCTAGAGTCCGTCTGCTATTTGTTTCCGATTCTTGTCAAATACAAATGGCGGTAGACCGTGGCAGGAATAGGTTATGTTTGTTGTGAATCTAGCAGACGACAGGACTAGGGATATTACTGAAAAGTTGGTAGAATTGCCAGCGCGATTCTGCCGGCCAACGATATTCGAGTAAATCAGCGCCTGCGCTCTTTCCACGTTTCCTCACGGTATACGGAGAAATGGATTTCAATCATTAGTCCGCAGTTTCCACGAGTAATAATTCAATAAACGTGAGGAATCGTAATCCGAATTATTATAAGAGAAGGGAATTGCGTTGATGCAGTATTGAACCATCGATATATGTATATTTATACACTCTAGTTCTATACGTATACCTACTTGCACGAATAATTGCGATACCTGCGAGTATACTTGATGTAGGAAAGATCAAAGGTCAGAGAACAAGCAACAGCGATAGAGGCGGAGAAAATGAACAAAAAATTACTTCAAACCCGTATCTGCGGTGTATAAATAACAAAATGCTGTATATTTTCAATAACAATCTTGAGTCAGGTATAAAGAACGATTTATTATCCTCGACTAGCCTTCGCGGTTATTCCTATAATTCTCTTTTTAAAAGGACATTGATCCATCGTTCAAGGCTAAACGTTTGCAAACTGTATATAGGTGTACATACATCCAGAGAATTCGCAATGAGAATATTGCCGTTCTTGCAATGGCGCTAAATTACCACAACGATAATTCGAAATAATTGGTTAGGATCATTCTTCCTCGCGAATATTCTCCCTACTCGTTATTTCTGCAGCGTTATAATTTCGGACAAGTTAAACTTCCGCGAAATATCGCCTGCGTTATATAGTACAAACTTATAAAAATTACGCAATGGCCAAGGGGCATTTTGAATAAAAAAAAATAATCATTCTGGCTTCCCGTATTGTCTCAAGGAATGACCACTCGTCGAACGCATTTCCTACGGCTGTTTATACGCCTTAAAAAGAAATTTCAAATGATATATTCCCAAGGCTTTGAAAGTACTTGAGTATAACTTTTTCCTATTTTTCCATACATTTTGTACTATAGAAAAAAGGAAAGCCTTGTTCATCGCTATTCTGCGAATGGAGCGAGTGATGCTTATCCAATAGTGTTGTCAAGATTTTCGAATGACGTGTCCTTATACAGCAAGGCTAGATATACGCGGTAAAAGTAATACGGAAAGAGGAAGAAGAAGGAAAAATAAAAACACCGAACCTCCGTGGCTACTGAAGCTTATCTCCTACCTGCTTCAACTGATTCAACGTCTTGAATCATCATCCGTTCTTCGTTTGCTATATTTACCAATTGAAATACGTGATATTTTATTGAATAACTGCTGTTTCGCTCGCTTGAAATAAACTATATATTTAAGCGCTTATTGACAATCCTGCGCCACTCACAATCAGCCAAAAAACGCTGCAACCAAGGCCGAAGAAATCTGCAGGCTAACAAAAAGTTTAGACATTTTTTTCCTCCCGCAATGATCTACATAGGGATAATATACACCTAACTAAATGATAATCAAAAATCGATGGACATTTAGATTAATTTTACTATACAGAGTTTGGGCTGTTCTTGCAATTCCATTTCCAACATGTCGTTGGCTTTACGTCGAAATAACAATTGGAATGGTATAAAATATACTCGAGGAACTGCATGAATGACGTTTATTATTTTTCCACTATATTTGATATATTTATAAAAAATAGTTACAAACCGGAAGAGAATAATAATGTCGTGGGCTTACGGAAGAAGTGAGGACAAAGAACTAAGGTTTAATTAATCGCTTCAATGAGTTACAAATTTTCTGATATAAATTACTTGCGGTTAACAGCTGCCTCTAACTGAGATGATCAGCTGCAAATCAACTGAAACCTATGATCCAAAAATCTAGTTATAAAATCACCGTTAAATTGTGTGAAAAGACACTAAATTTATTATTCGATTCGGCATACAGTTGATTTCCCATTTCAAATGCATGAAGTGTGTAAATAACCAGAATAAAAAATAAATAAATAAAGATTATAAACATCAATCAGACACACTGATTTTTTATTCAATCTTTTCAATCACTTATAATATCCTTTCTACTGAATTATATTTACCGTTCTCGTGATTTATATTTATCTAAACTGACGTAGATGGTAATTTTAATTGCGGATTTTTTTCTTCCTTTTTGCAATTTTTTTTTTTTCTCTCAAAATCTTGACACGGATATGTGAGTAGATATATACGTACGTATACGTATACATGCGTAATTATATCTACGAATAATCGGAGTACGGTAATTAATATATTCGGTCTACACGCGAAGTTTCTTTTTTTCACTTCAGAGATAATCATCATCTTTGCAACTGATTGAAATACGGAAATACGTACGTATACCATTCGCAGGGAATCTTAACGCTCTTCGTTGAAGGAAGGAAGGGTATTAAGGTTATTAAAAAATCGACTATCACAGTCTTTGCCTATCTGGACCGAATAGATATATGTGCGATAGCAAAGACGAAGATTATTCTTCTCACATGCGCGAACTGTTATTCGCTAAATCTATTCGAATAGGATTATCAACATATGGCAGTGGATGAGAAGAGAGGATAACGGAAACTGATTCAAGAGTCTTTTGGATCTCTATGGAAGGGGAAAAAAAAGAGATGAAAATGAAACCAAAACGAGAAGTTTAAATCCAGTGATACATAATAACGTGTCATTTTGTTGAGTCAATTACGAGATATATTGTAACTTGTAATACGCTGATGTGTATAGAGGCAAGGTATATGGTATATGTCCAATCACCGTTACATGGTCAGCGTCTAACTATGCTATAGGTATATTTATACGATGGTCAGAGTCTCACCCTGGAGCTCTCGCACTTTGAAACGTGGTGTTTCTTAATTGCGACGAGTTTACAAGAACAAAATGGTACATTACTGAGTATCATTATAGTCTTATCAGTAAAACGTACAGAGTGTATAATGTGACTTTCTTAACATTGTTATTATACACCTATAGTAGCCTTCCTCGAATATCTATAAAACTTCGCTCAATAGTAAAACTACCACGCATACGAATATATGCGGTATATCGAAGCAAGAGATCATATTGTTACACATTTTACAACAGCCTGACGTTAACAATACCGCATTGAGGTCACTCGCGAAAAAAACCTGGTAGGAAGTTTCTCTCTTCGTTATAACGTCTTAGAACAAATCTAAACTGCGTATTTCGATCTCCGTCTATACCTTATACAATATCGTTATAACGTTTAAAGGTCGTAAGTAGTTATTGCGATATTAATACAACGCCAAGTAATTCAAACCAGTCGATGTAGTTCCCTCGACACCCGTCTATCCAAAATGATCATTTTTATTTCGCGCCTAAAATAATTGCCGGTCAAAAAATGACCAAAGAGCGAAGAAATTATTCATTTTCAATCACAGTTAGGCAGCCTCATTTTATTTCTTTCCGCCCGTATACAATTATTGCGTGAATTGGATAATCCGCGCTTTTTCTAGCCACACTCAACGCCCCAGGATGAATCCGCGTTGCTATTGCATTGCTGACCTCGTGGTTTAGGCAATATTGAATTAAGAATGACAGGAACTTTTATAGTCGGTGTAACAATTTTAAGAAGATTAGCGATTTTTTTGTTGTACAAAAGTAAACATCACCTCTTTGTTTTATTACCAATTAACTGTACGCGACGTATATACGTCCATACCTCTGTCAGTGAATGTAGTAACTCGAGTTTGTACTGGTAGGTACTTGAATATCTACTTAGCGACGCGTAGCTGTAAATTCCTGAAGTATATAAGAATATCTTACCGGAAATAATTGCTCTATGAATACAATGAACGTTTCTCGATCTATCATTCGAATTTTTGACTTTATGTATACTATACTGTACACGATGCATATATACGGGTCGAGATTCAGTATGAAAATTTTTTTCTTCTAATTAGCTCATAAAGAAAAAGGCACTTGGTTCCCGTGCCGTTATACTCGTTCTTTCTCTGTCCATAGCGCATTCACGACTTACTTAGTCGACACTTTTCTCTACCCCTTATGTAACGCGCGTCGAGTTTCTGCTCAGCGTAGCATAGAGACTAGAGAAGACTAGAAAGAGACTAGGTAGTAGTCTTGAAGAGGTACCTGTCCGCCCTCTCGTCTATCTGCAGAACTCAGTTTCTTTACTTTATGTTTCCTTTCTTGTCATCTCCACGTCTCGTTTGATCTACTTCTCTCGTACATCGTTATAACTAATTATATAATATCAATCTAATTTATACGAGCATGCACAGCTAAGGAATTGTTTTTTTCTTCATAGCAAACTATTGTCTTTGTATATTTTTGGAACGTTTATTCACTTAATTATTATAGGCTTACGTAATGATGCGGTTATACGTTCGTTTGCGTAACTGTGACATTTAACCGATTATATACAAATACATATGTATAACATATATACGTATATATTCACGTATAATTGTAAAAATAAAAACAACCATATCCATACATTTCGTAACTTTATATTATACTATATAGGTATATCGTATTATAGAGACCGCGCGAGATTCAATCGAGAGAAAAGGTGAGTTTATGTTGTATAGTATATATATTTGTAGACAACCTCCGGAGCACTGGTGTCTAGACGCTCGAGAGAATACACAGTTTCATTCTGCATCCGGCATCCTGGGTATACATTGGAGTTTGAATATCGAAAATCGAACTACGGTGTTGAGCAAAATGGAAACGGCGATTCAATTTATAGAGAAAAAAACAAAATCGTTACCAAAATTACTGAGCTGTTTGATTTTTAGTTATGTTTGTTGTATAATTATCTAAGATCGTTGGGTATAAAAATGGTCAAGTCATGGGTATACACATCTTCTTACAAGATAAATAATAATAAACAGGAATAGTCTAGGTCTAGAGGAGTTAGACCAAAAACAATTAGTGTTAAAATGGCAAGGAATCGGTATCACACGGTAGTGTATATCAGTTCTTCCCATCGTGATTTATTTAAAGAAAGTGTGAAACGGCGAATGAACAATCCGCTATGGAAATACGGGTATAATTACGTAAGAACTCCGAGGGGTCTGCTTTCATTCGTTTAACTATAGTATATAGTATATATCATCTATAAAGAGAGTCTTTATAGTATTATAATAAATAATAAATAATGCAACGCACTGAATTTTGTGAATTTCAATTTCAAAATACATACGAAGTTCTTCACCGCACTAAAAAGACAAAAAAAGAAAAATTCGAATCTCACATGAAACCGCGAAGAGATTTTAGTCAGAATTTTTTTGTAAACAACTGCGACGCGACCTCACGAGAAATTGGGTCCACGGGTTTTTATATTAATCCTGAAATCGCAGGAAGAGAATCTTCTTTAGACTCTGACCCTTTTACTATAACGAATCATCACGATGATCATCGTCCTCGTCCTCTACGTCGCATTGTTGCCTGGCGCTCGAAACGTCGTAGGTGGAGGACGCGGTGGTTCAGAATTTCTTGCGCGGAGGTGCTCCACATCGGTTTAACCAACGTCTGCTACAGGTAGGAGGAGTGAAAGTCTTAGAGTCAAGTCCTGACTAGGGTCTCCGGTTCGCTTCGGTCCGCGGGAGTCAGCTGCAGCAGTTCTCGTTTACCAAGAGGGGGTAACTTGTGTACAACAGTTTTTGGTCCAGTGGTTTCAGTAAGTCGAGTGCTTTCATTAAAACGTCGAAATAACAACTTCGAATAACACGTCGCGGCCCCCAAGTCACAATTTTTCATTCTTCTTTGTGTTTTGAAAAAACTTTTCGTCCTTAAGTAATTACATACACTTACCTATACTATATGCGAAACTGTAGTCTGAAACATCCCATCAATTATATAATCATACCTACTTGTACTCTTTTCCTTTTCTTCTTTCTTCGAATTTAATTTTAGCAATTATTTCAAGAGCGGTGTAATTCATTGCATATTATCAGTATTTAGAGAAGGTTTGTTAATAGAAAAGTTATACCTAAGCGAAGAACCAGCAAGTGTTGTAATCTTAATTGGCATCGTAACCGCGTAACCGTAACCGCGCACGTCTCCGGAATATAAGTGTCAAACGAGCCGTAGCCGAAATTATATATTTTCGTTATAAGGATTCGAGGAACCTTTCAAATCCTAGCAGGATGTGACACTCCGTGTCGCTGTTGTCATCACTGTCAACTTACCTGTGGTACTCATCGCATTGCAGTCAATTCTCTTATACCGTGGAACTGATAATGTCAAGTCTTGTCGCACGATAAACTCTTAATTATAAAAATAGTCAATCAAGTGTCAAAAGTGTAACAATTCCTAGAGTGAATTACAATAATCTTTATCATAATCGTTAACCGTTTAAACTTACCAAGATTCGAGGTGCAGGAAATTAATATTCTCAACGGTAAGATGATTTCAAAATATCTTTCAACGACCCCTAATCGCAGCTTTGAACTAAAGATCCTTTTTTGTAACCCAAATTTTGGTCAATATCAGAAAGTGTGTTGTAACATTGTGGATTATCGTCGATTCGTGGCTTCTAAAAATAGGAAATTAAATATTCTAAAATCGATACTCAGGAGTCGAAGGAATCTACGATTAAGTTAAATTTGCAAATCTGCGCGAAAGCTGGACCACATATTATAATATCGTGTATATTTTACCATTCGCAAAGATATATATACGAGACGAGAAAAGCTCGATGTAGAATCTTGTCATGGTTGAAAATCCATAATCATATAATCTATAGACACTTTGATCGTAAATATATCCTGTTCAATATTTGAGTATATAGATTAATGCACGCTGCAGCTGTATGAAGGATCCATATGGCTGCCGGAGTGCAGCGGCTAGCTGATGAGTTTGCTGTACAGAATTGGTCGTGGCATCAGTTGGTGTAGTAATCCGTTTCGTTGCACCGACGCCATTTTGGCTTGCATTACAGGTATAAATGGTAAAAGCCGGACGGTTTATAATCCCACGCGTAGATATTATTAGAACGTTATACTAGCTGTTCGTGGACGTGGACCCGAGCTGTTCAACGAGCGCCGTGACGCCGGACGTCGACCGTGAGCCGACATGGCGTAACAAAGATCCAAAGTCATTCAAAGAAATTGTTATAAAAATGAACAAAAAATGTAAAAGAGAGAACAATTGACGAAACAGGAAGACGTGATTCTCTCTATTTCGTAGTTCTTCATATTAATCGAAATTCTCAACAATTATATAATTACAGTTTTTCCCAAATTATTAATCCAAGCTCGTTTTACCGCTCGACAAACAATCGATTGACGATATGGGTATTGGCCAGCTTTCGAGCGCTAATAAATAAGACGCGAATCAGTGTTTCTTATTGATCAACTACTGATTTCACTCAAACTTTTAACCGACTCATTTACCTCACTCGCTCATACCTATTTCGTTGATGCAGTGATGATTATATAGGTATAATTTTTTATACGAAATCAGGTCTTCTACGTAATCGATCGATCTGTCCTCGACGAATTCGAGGTCAGATAATTTGCGCTCTCTCGTCGATCTACGTGCTAGTCGGTTTATATACCTACGTTACCTCGGTGTATAGGTACCTATACGTATTCCTTTTTTATTTATTTATATTTGTACACAATATAACTGAAAGTAAGAATTAACGACTGCAGCGCAAGCATCTCGTTTATTGAAACTGACTTTCTTTGAAATCGATAATAACGACACTTTCTAGACATCGCGATGGGAATGAAGCAGATAATCACAACCGTCAATGATCGCTCCTCATGATGCAGTTCCTCCTACTCCCAGGTTTTCCTCATTTCTTATTTTGTATAAAATGTTAAAAAATTAATGCGCCAGATTAGACCGTTTAGACTATTATACATACCTGCGAGAACTTTCTACACAAACCCACAAACACACATGTATATATATGGGTAATAATTCAAGTTTCTAATTTCTTGTTTCTTTTTAAGAGAAAAAAACAAAACAAAAAAATAAATAAAAAAAAAACCTCGACACTCGCCCAGGACAATGGTAAGAAATTTAAATTTAAGATATACTCAAGCGTCGACCGAGTTCTAAGGCCTGGATCTCTGGAAATCTCATGGACCCCTCGCTATGCTGTTCTCAGTTAAACGTAGACGTTGAAGAGGAAAAAAAAAAAATACCCTCTCTTTATTTTCACGGTCATTTCATATTCTACTAAGTATACTCTCATTCTCTGCTGGAGCTATAGGTATAAGATACGTTCAAATTTCAGCGTATTCCCTTTCTAATATGATTCACGAATTAATAATTAAACAATTTTCTTTCTTTATTTCGTTTCTTTTGTTTTTTTTTTATTTTATTTTATTTCATTTTTCTGTTTTTATACCTTCGAGGTAGTATCGTCCTTATTCACTGTAGATAGAAGTGAAGAAATGTTCTGTAGGTACTTTTGCGTAAGTTTATAAAGTAGCTACTAATCTAGTTTTTGAAATTAATGTACCGAGAGTTGACTAACGTTGTAAAGGTAGATTGCCTCACTGACTGGTTGTCGCGTATAATCGACTCACCTTACAAGTTTTATTATACCTGTTTTTGACTCGACTTTACCATCTCCGTCCACGGCTTAACGATCGTTATAACAACTGCAGAACAAAGCTAACGTCGGCGACAAAGAATGATATAACACATCGGGATTTTATTTCTTTTGCGCAATGAAACGCGGAGATCATTTATCTGCCTTCACTATATGACAGAGCTGACTTAGTATAGTATAATATGCAGTATGCATGCATAGAATGGTGAGTCATTTAATGCTTAGATCAAGAATCATCCTGGCCAATCAACCTCCACGATTATTATAACGATTTTATTGAAAAAGAACCGCCATTTTTTAATCGATCAAATAACTGCCGTTGTAACAGCCTTTTTTGAATTTAACAATTATCCTCGTTTAGAGCGTGGGCGGTTTCGATCAAGGACGAAGATTCATAAATAACAAAAAAATATCTCGCGGCAATACCAGCCTAATTACATACGGAAATTTGTAATTGTTATATGTGTATCATATAGTTTAAATTTTTAAACATATGTAAAAACTTTTTTTTTTAGACTAGCGTGTTTCTCATTATTATAGAATTTTCGGTTAATTTATTATTATTACGAAGCCGCGGAGCGAAAGAGTAGAAAAAGAACAGAAGAAACACACGATGATGTGAAACTGGTAGTAGAGAATACCGTGCTGGTCAGACTACGCATTTACGAGGTATACGCCTGTCGCTAGCTGAGACACAACGTCGTAATTATATTCGTTTATTTTTCTGATTTTCAATTATTTATACCCTTTTTTATTCCTTTATTAATTTTAATGACGTGAATTAGACTTTGGATAGATTCTTGACGCGATTGAAATCTCTCGGTTTTAATAACTCGAGGAACTGCGGATGAAATAAGTTAATTACCCGATCTAAGTACGCGGTATTTATACCTGTTGCAGAAATAACATCGTCCTTGGGAGTGTAACAGCCTTGGATCGACGTCGGCGGTATTAGCTTTCTCAAAATCGTATTTTTTTGGGAAATAGAAATCAAAGAATCGTAAGGAAAGAAAAAAAAAAAAAAAAATGGCTAGGCAGCAGACAACCGACCGTAACATTCCTCACCTTCGAGATATTTTCGGGTTTGGAGGTAAATGGGAAAACGGAAGAACTCTGTCTGACGAAAAGGCACCGGGACACGACAGCGCCATTTCTGTTGGATCAGCATCTGGCGAAGAAGAGAGTCCGAAGAATAGTAAAAAAAAGAAGTCAAGACGTCGGGACAACAGCAAAACTTTAACGGAAAGTGACGTTAAACATCTTGAGCGGCATTTGTCTATGAAGAAAACTATAAGGAAGAAAATAATGCGCGATTTACAACAAGCATTCGTTGAAGATCCCAACGAATTTAGAGTCGACGATATTCCACCTGAGCAACTTAAGGCTGAGATAAATATACAGAGTCTAAGTTTTGGTACACCCTCGCAGAAGCAGGGAAGAAATAGGGGAAATGCTGAGAGCAATTTCCTTGATATGCTGAGAGGCGGTGGAGGTGAGAAAATCGATGTGTTATTTAAACTAACTATTCTAAGTAAAACTTTTTAAATATATTCAATTTTTGAGCCGCTAGATAGTCCTGAGACTCAGAAGAGATTCTGAAGCACTATACATCGTTTGCGATGTTTTAAGGTGATTCCCTACCCAATTCGACCTGTCCTAAAAACATTGAGCTGAACGGTGCTATTAAACGAAATATTTTGAACCGGGTACCGAAAACTGGGAAAAGGGCTCTGTACCGCAATTCTATTGGCGATTTCGAACACGTAGGTCCCTGAAACATGTTCGTTTCACGCTAAAATAGAGAAATGACGTAAGGAATAAACTTAAAAAAGTTTAGCTTAGGGATATTCCGTTTAATAGCACCGTTCAGCCCAATGTTTTTAGAACAGATCGAATTGGGTAGGGAACCACCTTAAAGTGTTCGAAAATTAAAATATAATCGGAACAAACTACGTAAATCAATTTTAGTAATGTATTTCTTAATTTTCTTAGGCGTTGAAAAAGGGGAAAACGACGTAGATCGAGATTCTGGCCACGGGGGTTCACCGACGAGGGAGCCTCAGGCACAAGACGCTGACGACGAATGCAGTTACACCTACGACGGCCACGCAACGGCTACACAATCGTCAAAAAAACCAGGAAATTTCTGGAGACGTTTTACCATGAAAAATCGCAACAAACGGTAAACTTTATAGATTATACTACATTATATCTATATACTGTTATACCCCCCGCGCGATATAATCTCGATTATATATTAAATAAATAAATGAATAAATAATTATATTATATTATATTATATTATATTATTATGTTGTATGTATTATTTTATCATCGCGAGCAATTCTTTATATCTATACGTATATTATTTCTCCAAAAAACAGCGTAATTAATTACATTTAACTGTGATATGCATAAGCCCGATCTGCTACTATATAAAATATTATATTTGTAAGTTAAATTCGATCACGTTTTGCGATCTTAAATATCATAGGGTAAAATGAGTAAATATATGTACCGGTACGAGTTGGCGGATTGTGGAACTTCTGCAATTTTACTTGATCAAAAAATTCGAAACTTCGTGAGCTATTGGAGTTTTACAAAAAAAAAAAAACAGTTGATTCTAATATTTTCAACGAAAGTTCATAGCAATTCGTCGATTCAAAAAATGTTAAAAATGTAAGCCTTCGGGTCCTGAAATATTTAGGACGAAATTCATGTTGTTCGTTTTTCTAATTTACGTTTGGCATCAGGAGTTTGAAAATTTTGTGAGTAACAAAATCCCGCGCGAATCCCTTAACATCAATCATTATAGCGCATTGTTTTTAATTTGCAATGTAAATGATTTTTTCATTGGTCTGTAATCACTATCCTAGCTGTTCCATATTGCCAGATCGTTTTCAAATTACAAATTGGTCGCGGATGATTGGACCCCCTATAATGAACTGGAATAACGTTTTTAGAAAACCGTCATATTTTTTGTTTTAATAGAGGACAAAAAAAAAACGAAGAAATTTCATAGAGAGACTCTCTATTTTGAAGCAGCGAAACATTGAGAAATATTGTTGAAAACTTGGTGGGCCATATTTTCTCACTTTACCCTATTATATCTACCTAAATGCTGTAATACGTTATTAATGTTCGAGGCACAAAGAAAATTATGGAAAGTATGTATTAAGGAAATTTATATAAATTATTATATAAAAATTTGAATATAACGACCATCAGTTTTATTATTATAAATAACGGTTAAATTTTGAATTTAGAAATATGGTTTTTTTAATGAAATGAATCATCTCTAGATTCCAGATCTGTAATGTGAAATAATTAATTGACAGGAGTTATTACTTGTATAGAAGCCCTTCTATATAAGCGAATTTTTATAAAATAATGTTCATAACTGAAGGTTAATACAATAATAAACTATTATACCTACATATAAAATGATCAATGAATATGTACTTGGAATAAATATTTTGTGACGTATCACGTGATTCGCTGATCCTTATAATATTGTAAAAACAAAAACAAGAAAAAAAAAAGAAGGAAAATTCAAATACCGCTAGTTCGTAAGTCTAATAACTAAACGTATATTTGCATTATATACTTTGCAGGAAAATCTATAATTACATAGGTATGTGCGGTAATAAAAAGTATACATATATATTATATTGATAACAACAGATATTGTTTCGCGGTGATCCATTATAATCATGGCTTTCATTATTCGTGATAAATAATAAGAAATCCTCGAACTGCTATTATGTAATAGTAGTTGTAACAATAACAATAACGTATATACCTATCACGATATTTATCAATTGTTATACTTTTACCCTATCCCAAAAAATTTTGAACAATTAGAAAAGGCGGGAAAATTTATACACGCCTAGATACAGACGCATAAAAAACATAGAATCTCCGAAATATTATTCATTTCTTTCTCATTTCTGTGCTAGACTGTATTTTTTTTTTATTGTTTCACGTACTTTGTTAGTATTAGCTAGTCACCGTACATACTAATACGGAGCACAGCGGGCGTTAACTTTAAAGTTATTAAATTGTATATGGATATGATTAATATAAAATATGATATTATAATATGAAAATAGTTGAAATTATTTTGAAATTTTCTCTATTCATGAATAGTAGTAGATACGTTACTATAATTTATTATTATATACCCATTTTATTATTGTTCCTATGCTAGAATTGCCTCTCATTTATAAGTACTTATACTATACGATTATTAGATATTATAATCTTACAATATCTCAATCGATATAATCTTTCCTCATGATATTTTTTAACTACGAATAGTATTATATTGTATAACAGTTATTTACTAAAGAATGAAAAAAGCTAATAATTTATGGCTGCAAATAAACTATAACCACATCGTTTTCATAAAAAAAAAAAATTTCAAATTCACACCATCTGTATCATTTCATCTATCTAGTTATTTGAATATACTATGATATGTAAACCGAAAAAAGATCGGAGATTAATGAAAAAAAGGTTTTCTCAGATTTAGAAAAGAAGTATCAGCGATATACGATCTCCTCTTCTGCAGAAACCTCAACGTTTTTTTTTTTTTTCTTTTTTTCATCACATTATAAAACCAACAATGCTACTTTATAGAATAGATCGTTATCTGCAACAAGTAGGACGCTATTTTAAAACTGGCGAAACGTACTTTCTTTTGAGCGCATGTACTTAACCGGTTAACTATCGTTTGCGGTTTCGGAGATATACCTGTACGCTGTCAAATGTGGTCTAGTTTTCCTTTTTTTACTTTTTTTATTCCTTTTTTTTCTAGGCCAGACAATGATTCAGTTTTGAAATGTAGTAAAAGCTTTAAACGATAATTAAAATAAACTTTGATTTAGAGGAATTGCTTTATTTATCATTACCTTGCAGTGTGTTATTAAGGTGATTCCCTACCCAATTCGACCTGTCCTAAAAACGTTGGGCTGATAACGCGTGCGTTCTTTTTTTGACTTTTCTTTAAACTTTTTTCAAGTTTATTCCTCACGCCATTTCTGTATTTTAGCGTGAAACAAACATGTTTTGGGACGTACGTGTTCGAAATCACCCGAATTTCGGTGCCCGGTTAGAGATATTCCGTTTAATAGCACCGTTAAGCCGAATGTTTTTAGAACGGTCGAATAGGGTAGGGAACTACCTTAACCCGCATTATCATTCATTTTATAATTTTTTTTTGGGACAGACAGCATATCTTTAGCCTTTTGATTTTGATTATACGATAAAGAAACCCGATTATACTATAATCGAAAGATATTGGTCTGATTTAGTTTTTACATTTACTTACCTTGTTTCAATTATCTATCTTCTGCACTTTCTCGTAGATATATTTTTCCTATTTTCTTATTTTCTTATTATTTTTTCTTTTTTGGTTCACTGAGAAAGGTAATCGTGGTCACGAATCCTGAATGAATAACTAATTCAATTAATCGCTATATTAATTAAAACATTTATTATCACAAACTATGAATAAAATCGTACAGAATAATATGATATTATAATAAAAGCTTAAGTAAAATTTCTTAACAAATTTCATTTGTGCTTTTTATTTTTTCATATTTTATGTAAAACTTGATTCATGATAATCATGTAAAAAACTGAATTAAGAAATAGAAATAATGTGGAAATTAATAATTAATTGTTCGCCGGGTCAAGATTAGAGGGACTTAGAAGTTAGCACTTTACGTATAGCAATAAGGATAAATATACCATATGCGGTCACAGGAAAATGTATATAAGATATATTTATTTTTCAATTTATTTTTCACATAATCGACCTTGGCACATTTTTCTTCAATATTTTCCCCATTTTTATCTATATTTCACTAAAATCGATATTTATTTTTTCAAACTCGTTGATTCAATGTTCCGCGTATTATGGTTCTCGATGTTTTTACAAATTTTTTTCAACGTGGATATAATAACAGAAATATATTATTCGGTATATTAAAATTCTTTCATGCTTTTCATGGTGAAGTTGAATAACGATTTTTCGCACATATATATCTGGAAAAGAAGATATATTCAAATTGATTGTTATGATGGTAAGAAAAAAAAAATAAGAAGAACCTTCAGTCACTGCATATTGCTGTATAAAAATGTTTAGGCACCTTTACAGTGGGTTTTCTTACGAGTATAGTATATGTAAAAATAATAATATGATTGCATTAAAGTACTACTATATACAATTATCAAGATATTGTCCAATATATAATAATGTGTTATAAAATTTTCTTCATTCTTTCTTATATTTATACCTATATACGTGTTGTTCAAGATTTTCTTTTAATATTTCAAAGTCATTTAATAAAAATATAATTACGGGCTCTGCAGATGCCATATTCATATAAAATCCGAGACACAAATTTTCATTACGAGTTTTATAATAAAAAAAAAAAAGGAGACAAACAATTTGATTTTTTTTTTGTCACATTTTTTGGGAATGTTCTAATTATAAGAATACTACGACTGTATTTAAGGAGGGATAAGTATTAGAAACGTCGAATTTAAATAGGAGAAAATATAAACAAATAATACAATCGTTAGGATAAATAATAATATTATCATCTCAGATTATGAATTTGACATTACAGTTCACCGTTTAAACTTTGAATTGATTTTATATTTTCTTTACACGATATATTCATTCTGTCAAGTCAGAGATGTATAATAAATCGCGTCTAGTATTTAAGACCCTCGTATTTCTTTATTGATATGATGAAATGAGTTCTTTTCCTTTCTTTCTTTTTCCCATAAAGAATAATAAATACATTGTAGTGCTTGTTGAGATCTTGAACATCTTAATTGACACAGTAATCAGTTAGGGATCATGTATACATAATATATTTAGAGAAGCGATAACTATAACATCGAATAGACATTGAAGGCACTCATAATTCGTAGACATTCTACATTATAGAAATTAGAAAAAATTTTTCTCACAAGATTTGTGAAAACCTTGTTTAAATAGTTTTTATTTTCTTTTTTGTTTTCTTGTCAAATTTGTTCCTAAAACAAGCAAAAACTGCAATGTTTTATCAGTTACGTTACATTAGTCGAGTTTCTTTTTGTTTTCTTTTTCTTGTTTTCTTCTTTATAGAGTAGGGCGAGCTGTTTTAGAAAAGCCTTTATCTCAGCTTCTTAGTAAAACACGATTTGATCTATATAATTGTAACTAATTTTTTTACAATGGCACAGATCAGTCAAAACTGATCTAAAAGATCCATGTTTCAAATCGCAATAAAGTCTGAATAATAAAAAAAAAAAAAACATCCCACATAGTATAGTATGTAAACATTACGTAAAAACATACAAAACTCCGATCTTAATGAAAATTATCATCATATCCATACTGTATGAATATCTACTAGTTGATAATTTACACGAGAAGTCCTGATGAAGATGACTTATTTAATTATCATTCACAAGTTATTATTGACTTGTTCTTAACTAGCAGACATCGTACAGGATACTGTATACATTTAATAGGAAGTTCACGTCTCTTCTACAGCTCGACTATTCTAATGTCAGATATTTATTTTGCTGCTATTTTATTGTTACATGTGAATTGTTGCAGCTGTGTAACGAGCTTCCCCTCGTCGCCAACTCCACTGACTTGGTCGGTACTGAAACAGTGACAATTATTGATTAAATATCAGAATTTCACTGATAAATGAAACAACAGTCTCACACGGGATTTTCAAAACCAGTTTCATACATAATGCATAACTTTAGGACTGTTTTCGTCAAAGAATAGAATTTCTTCATTCTTCTAAAGATTAGAGATTATTTGTGTCACTGAAGTCTTTGCGATATTCAATACCAATTTATATTTTGCACATGATGATAGAGAAGCTTATTGAACACATTCATAGAAGATATTATACTCACTCTGATCAGTACTTGACCAGAAGCGCTATGTGGATTCCGATAGGCATATACAGTCCATCCGACGAAGCTTGCGATCAAAGACACGACTACAAGAATCCCAATAATCCCTGACACACCCATTTTCATTTTATCTGGAGCTGGAAGTATGAAAAAACAACAAAGTTGGAGGAGCACTTAAGCATTTACGACTGAAAACTACGAATACAATTGTACTAAAGTCCAATATCCTGGATGGAAACATCCTATAAAACTACTTACTATGTTGTATAGGACCGAGGGCGTTTGCTTGATGACTAGGCCGTACATTGGCTGATAATACATCACCAGTGTGAACAGCTCCCTCTGGTTCGTGAACAGCTTGAGTATCGCGTTCATGTTCATCATATGTGGTAGTTGTGGCAATTATTGCGGGGCAACTTTCACCCTCTTTAATATTAGTCAATTCGCATTTGTTCACCATCCAGTCCTGCCTATATCTATCAGTGCCAGTACTGCATCTGTTAAGGCTTGGGCACCACTTGCATGTGAATCCAGTTGATTGGCTCACACAGTCATTACAGTTGTCTAATTTCACGCAAGTCGGCAAGGCGCTGAGGTAGATCACCGTCCATTTCTTTATATCCTGACTCATGAAATTCACACGATGATACTCGTAGATTGTCTTTCGGCGAACGACTGTGAACGATTCAAAGTAACTCTGTTTTAAAACTGTTTATAGATTGATAGGTAACTATCGAAAGAGTTAAGTTTGCTAATAATTTTTTTCAAATCTCTGCTTCGCTTTGAAAATACATTCTATTCGCTCAGTGTTTTCATATTTGATTACTTGCATTCTCAGACGTATTTAGAAATTATTTGAGATTTTATAGGCGTTGTCTTGGATAGATCGAGTCTACAGAAGAAAAAGTGGTTGTTGCAGGGTAGCAGTGATTCAAAAGAAATCATTTCAAAGGAGAGCGAGGAGTTTTTCTTCTTTTCTCTCTTTCCAAGAATAAGTTTCTTAATTATGAATAAAATAATTAAAGCTAATATGTTACACACAAAGGAATAAGTCACCCACAAAGACAAGAATTCACTACCCTAATCTTCGAATCTATTTTCAGAGTTGGCGCAGACTTGAGAAGTGTAATTTTAGAGCTTTAGGTTTAAGATTGATGAGCGTCAGGTGAACCCTTCCAAGTTTTGAATTACAATCTGGGTATTCGACAAGTGAAAATTCGCCGTCAACGTGTATCACAAGCTTTGCAGAATACTGTTTGAAAATATATTTCCGTATTTTATTGATTAATGATTTTATATACTTACAAAATACAGTTCGGTCTATAATGTAGGCATCGCTTAACCCGACTTTAACAGGATGTGAGTCGTCTTGAATTTGTTCAACGACAAGAGGTACAGCTATGTAAACGAATACTATGTCACCATTTTTGTGGAGAGTAACTTGGAACGTGAATTCTCCAACTTTTGGTTTCTCTTGAAGGACTACATTTTCCCATTGAACAGTGAAAGCTGTGCCTATAATCAATGGTCAAATGAATATCATGAATTTATTGCTTTGTTGGATAGCTCACAAGACTTTACCATTATCAGCACATTTGACGAAGCTGTTGTTCGACAATCGGGTATCAAAATTCGCCATCAAAGGAGCAATGTATTGAGTCGCAGCAAGCCAACTATGAACGTATTCTCCAGTATACAGAAAACCACCAGTTGCAATAGTTACATTTCTGACCGGGTGACCATAGAATGGGAAATCGAAGGACAACTTCACCGTCTGCAAGAAAGGAAGATACGTTATGAACGAGATGTGATATATTACTCATGGATCTCCTCATCCCTTTTGAAAGACAAAATAATTCCTATTTTCAACAGTAATCAAGTTCTCACCGTAGCTCTTCTGTGACTATCGCTAAGCACCAGATTCACCGAAGCATTTGGATGCTCGTCCATATTGACCCAGAATCTTTTGGCTGCAGCCTCGTCGATGTATAAACTGCTGTTGTAATACTGGTGGGTATCATTCACTGTTCTTGTTATATTGTTCTCAGATAAGGTAGAGTTTGTAACGTCGCCAAATTTGCTGATGCTGATTTCATCGGTGACCGGTTCTTCAAGTGCAACAGATTTGACACCATCTTTAGTCCCCTTCGTTGTTGGTTCTAAAGCTGCCACAGGATGCAGTGTCTGATTAGCCCATACCTTGGGTGGTAGCTAATCAAAAAGCAAAAAGATGATTACAATCGTTTAAAGAAACATACGTAACAATTCAGCTCTGAGACACATCTTTATTACAAAGGAAAAAAGATTTCACCAACTCTTTTCATCATTATTAATTGAAACAAGGTGAGAATCGATTGATTAATTGTTAGAATAGCCAGGAAATGATTGCTCAAGCTCATTAATCGAATTTCTTACAGGGTCTGCTTTTCCAGTCGCAGGATTGAGTGGCTGTGAAACAACGACCTCCGGTTTAACTTGTGAAGTTTTTACTGAAGTTGACAAAGAGGATGAGTTCTTTGTGTTGTCTGTAGAATATGCGACATTTGCTGAACCGCCGTTTGGTTTAATAGTTATTGTTGGGATCAGAGTCGTAGGAGCGTCAGTTGAGTTTAGCATAGGTTCGACGAGATTTCGCCGTTTTCTGACCAATAACTCGTCGTGCGAATAGAACTGCATGGATTCTTTTGCAGCATTATCACTGCGATCCAAGAACGAGCGTTCATATCGGTAGTAGGAATCTCCTGTAACAAATATAAGAATAAATATGGGTCAACTTTTGTAATCTGGAAGTGTTGCTCTCAGTGATATATTGATCACATGTATGGATTGGTTGAGACTGAAATAACCTGTTAGTAGTTTTATCTCGTGTAAATATAACAATGAATGATAACATTAGTCAGGCATTTATCGATGATGGATCAGCAAAGTAAAGGGGGCATTGACCGATGAGAAGTGGATTGAAATATGGAGACTATGAGGTGTGATCAATGACCATGATTCTATACTTTATTAATAGATACCGGTTTCATATCCACTGTGGTGTGTGATTGATGACTAATGAGTAATAGTATACTCTATAGTTATCGATGAATATTATGAGAGACATTCTTATTCTGCAAACTTGGAATAAGACATTTTACAATTAGTTTTTTTCAAATCATGATTCCTTTTCATTTATTTTGGTTTCTTTTTCGCACATTATGGATTCTAATGATTAGAATTATCAGATTTTCTTCTAAACAAAAGTTATACATACTCCGATGTATACATTCGATGACCGTCAAGATATCTTATACTAATTATTTATTAAATTTGAATCAAGAGACAAGCCAGCCAGTTTTTTTCGAGCTCTACAAAATCTGAGGTAGAAGAGATTCTTTTGATACTAGTCGAGGAAGAGTTGCAATATAAAATTAATTTCTGTAGTTTTTACAATTTTGGTCATGTCAAACTTGAAAAATGTTGCATGACAATTGTTTAAAAAAAATTTACGGTGCCTTTCAGACTAAGGAAGGGATCATAGAAAAAATGATGTGCGAAATCCGAGAGTCGCGAAGGTCACGGGTTCATACACTTGGGATAGAATTCCTCATATATACCTAGATATCTAAGTATATCAATATTTGTTCAATCATAAGTACAAACAATGTTATATCTGCGGTAACGATGTAAATATTTACCCACCAATTAACTAAAGTATTTGTCTAACGCGTAGGTGAACGCTCTTAAGGGATGTAATAGATATAAAATATTATTACGTCAACGACAAGAGACAGACCCTTAATGTATTGTCGTTATAACTATTGTAAGAAATATGATAAATCTTAACGGAAGTTTGTTGCTCTTATTAATTTAGAATCATTCAAGAAATCAATATCAATTGAAACCATTGTGTACACTAAAAGTTGAAGTGAATAGCCTCTATGGCGACAAAGACATACTTGAGTAATTTGAATAAAGAGAATAAATAAAAGATATGCGCGACACATTGCGAATAAACGTAAAACGACGAATCATCATTAATTTAATTTAATTTCTATGCAGTTTTTTGCTAACGAATGAATCATTTTCGTCAAAAATAATCATACATTTATTTAGGTACGCATACAAATATACATGTTTCACACGTTTCGCATTATACGTGTAAAATGTAAGTATGATATTATAGTCATCTATACACGCATCACTGCGCGAGATCAGAATCTGAATACATTCATTCATTGCCTTATTCAACGATTCAGATTTCTTTCAGTGATCATCGTCATCTGATAGCCACAAATAAAATATGCCACGCGAGTGGAGCGTAGCTACCTACTATAATAGGTATCTATCGGTGTAAATTACCACAAAGCAATTCGAAGGTGAGCCGCAATGAAAATGGAACAACCTATACTCGATTACGATCATCCTCCACGTTTCCATATAAGACGCAAAAACGATGATCTCTAAATAAAATCTCATTAAATTACTCTATAAATTTTCTGCAGTGAAAATGATGAAAATCGCGCTACTCTTACTTCCACTGCAAATAAGAATGCGATCTCATTCTTTTGGACTCGGATTTTCTCTCTTCTTCTTTCGATCTATGATTTGTGGGACGATTTATCCTCCACGAGATTTATAGAATATATTATAGTCGCGTTGATCGCTTATTAAGTATCTAATAATTGTGCGTCGAACTATGTTCCTCAATAAAAATCCTATATGATACGTATAAAAAAAAATAAAAAAAAATGCTTTCAAATTTAGACCGAGGATTGAATTATTATACGGTTTTGTGAATAGCGATTCGTTTTGAATGGCAATTAATCGTATGAATAGCGAACGTATTCCCGAAGGAAAGAGAAAAGAAAAAAAAGAACAGAATAAAAATGAACGAAATGGCTTGATGCGTTTGAAACGATTACGAGGCAATATTATATTGAATAAAAATTCAATTTGTACGACGTATTTAATTGAGTTTACTAAGAAGTGAACAAATTAGCTGTGCGAGTTCAGGTGAAAATAAACCTGGAAAACTGCTACAGGAGAGAACCGATGACCTCAACCGTTACCTTTACTCACTGCAGCCTTGACCTTGGTCTGGACCTGACGCCGGAGCGTATAGGAACAAGATTTTATGCCACGTTTCTGCCCATTCGGGCATTGCTGCTGCACCAATCGACTCGAGATATCGCAACATGGCAACAGCCGATGTAAGAATGCAATGTGGGTGAAATATTTGGTAAATTTTATTCTTTCAAAATAAATCAATGAAATTATAAAAAAAAAGGGGAATATTGATTCAGTCTGTTACACAGTAATGAAGACAATGAAATAATATTTTTATTATAGTTTTTAACGAGGTTTTTATCACCGTCTAATGAGTCCGCGACTCAAATGGTAAAAGGAAATGATACGGGCCGGAAATATTACTCATTGTTTATTATTATATTTTATTATATATACTATAGTTATCTCGTATTTCAGTTTCAGTATATTATAGATATTTGCATATCATATATGCGGGAAAAACGTAACGAGTTTGTGAAAACCAATCATGTTTGCGTAGGTGTATAGATATGTATAGGATACGTCTAGACTCTATTCACAGTCGACGATCGTATATAACTATATTGGCTAGTGGCTGTGCTCTATACCTATTCCATGTATATTTTAGTCCTCGGTCATCGGTAGGACGCTTAGGAGCGTTGCACTCGCAGACATGTGAGCTATGACGATGCTTGCAAATTTATTAGTAATTAGGGAACATCGCGTCAGCTCTTTGCGTGTCGCAAACTAATTATTTCGCCTTGCTCAGATATTGTAAAATTATACCTATATACCTTTGTATACCTATGTATATTGTATATGTATATCGTTAGCTTTTACGTTCTTTGATTTAGCCTTGGGTTGCGAAATGCGTACATATACTACTTATATAAAGTATAATTAGTACGGTAATATTTTTCAGACATAGATACGAACAATTAAAGTAAAAATGTTTTTATATTGTGAACAGCTGCATGACACAGCAGACATTTTATTATTTTTTAATTTTATACACAATTTTAAAGATAAGAAACACGTTAAAAAAATTTTATTACCAGTTCGCCATTTTTTATTCAACAATTTCGATCTAAGAGCAAAAAAATACAAATAATTTGAAAAATGTAAGGCCATAACGTCACGTGGCCTGTCCTCGATAAAGATTAAAAGTGCCTGAGTCAGGAAACTGACGATAAACGCGCTTCGAAAGTATCTAATACCATTTGCAGCCCTTATCTTGAGTTCAGTGTAATATAAGGCTGCGTGATATCCAGTTATAACTCTTTAGAGGACAGTTTATCGGACTTAAGGTCAGGGTCGATGTATATGTGTTTGTGTATATGCATAACGTTAGTGTATGATATACAATTCCATTCCTTCACGTCATAAACCATATCTGTCGGTCTGCTGTATCTGTATATGTCCTGAACGAAGAAACAACCGAACGAACTATGTAACGTCAATAATAATTTAACAACGCGTAACAAACTTAACGATACGTACAGTATGGGTATACGATATACGAGCGTTTAACAAGCAACAGTTAGTGTACACAAATATATATATATACAGGGCGATAATTAACACGAATCAATGCGTGCCGTTCCGTGCCAGTTCCCTTCATCGCCAACCGTCAATTATGCGCATCTAAAATTCGAAACATGAGCGAAAATATCTCAGGCCTTGTTTGCTCTATATTTATACCTACAGGTATGTAGGTGAGGAGGGGAGGAAGGAATAAATAAAATGTTCCATCATTGAGGTAGCGAGAAAATTTCGGGTCAAATTATTCATAGGAATTGATATTTTTATTATTCAGTCTTTCTCGAGCTTTTAAGAGAACACGAATACGTGAGACTTTGGAACGAACGGCTCGGTACAACGGTAGCGTCAGTGTAAAGTCCGCAATATCATGAAACTGATTGTGGCAGTGGGGAATCAATGTCGGCACTACAGCGACCGCGACGTTGTCAGTTGTCACGCAGATGAACTGAACAGTTCTTAGTACGTTTATTTATCTCGACTCAATCCTGCAGGAGTTAGAGACCAACTTTAACTATAAGAGCTCGAACGTTCGGAGTCTACACGCGAGAGCAGAAGAAGGAGAAGAAGAAGAAGAAGAAGAAGAAGAAGAAGAAAGATGATATGATGCAGGCGGACGGAGCGTATAAAGCAAGTTTTTACAAAGCTGCAATGTACTAAGTGTATTATACGGACGGACTGTGCAGCTTAACATACGCTATGCAAGATGTGTACATAAACCTATACAAACGACTATAGCCCGCATAGTAAGAATGATAATGTGGGGATAAAAAATAAATGCTTAATATACTATATGTAGTATAGAAATGAATAAATAATAAAATAGAATAGATGTCTCATGATTCAACTATTGGTAACTGCGGGCTTACTGCATTGTTAGTTTTTCTTCTTTCAGTGTTCAACGATTGTTGCAGATGAAGATCAAGAATATTTATCTGAAGATATTAAATTCAAAATCGACCAATTTCCAGGTTTATGATTAGTCATATTTAAGAAGAACAAAAACACTACCACAGTACCAGATTTCTTATATTCATTTTTACAAAGAATCAGGTTTTCGAAAAATTAAATCTGATTCGTTTTTCGTTGAAAAATATTCTCATAATACGAGGCTTTTCTTTTCCCGAAATTCTCCAGTTTTCTACTTATTGGGACAACAATTGAAATTCTACAAATTTTATTTACAGTTATTTTTCTTATCGGTAAACGTAAGAATATAAAATCCAAAGGGTTATTTTGAGCCCCGTATATGATCTGGTGTCTCTCTTATTGCAATACAAGCTTACTGCATTATCGAGGTATTATACATGAGAGAAACTTGAGTCTAATATTATAAGAATCGTGAAGGTAGGTAGATACCGAGAAACGTGAGCCGACAGAAAACTATTAAAACATAATCTAAATGGACCCTCATAATATATCGTCACCTAAGATCTCAAGAGGCACGCGATTGTTATAATACCTATACCTACTGTTCTTAAATTTATTTAATTATTACGTTTTTTTACGTGGTCAACTTTCGACTCGATGATAAAAACGAAAAGAAAAAAAACCTGAATAATTTCTCTCTATACTATATACATGAAAATATAGAGAATGGGCTTCATGATATAATTGTTAATCTTTTCCTAATCAGTCGTCGCAAATTGTAGTTAGAAAAGGAAAAAAAAAAGAAGGCTATCGCAGAATACAGAGTTTGAAACGATTCATTTTAATCATAACGACTATACCGTTGGGAAAAATGTTGATACTTCTCGTTGAGTCAATTAATTCCGCGACATTATAATATGTTATTACATCACGCTTGAAACTTGTGTATAAATCATATACAAGTTTTCATACCCTAGAGTATACAATTGATAATCCAGCTCTACGGTTGAATAAATTGTCATTTTTGAGAAAAATAAACAACGATTTTGTTGTGTAAAAAAAATTTCAGACTGCAGCACATATATGGCCTTTCGACTTTATTTTATCATTATTTGCGCGGTCTGAACCAAATGTTAATTTAATAATAATTAAAAAGACTGATTAAAACCCGTTTTATTATTCGCGTGTGATGGATATGGTGTATATAAAGTATGTTTAATTGCAAGTGACGCATCAACGACCGTCTGGTACACATTATATTATATTGGCGCCAGAATATCATTCGTATTATGGCATATACGTATAGTAGTATACATATATACGATCGTAGTTGCGTATGTCGGACCGACGAACACGAACAGTAGCCGCCTTGTCGTTCTGTTGCGCGTGCGGCGTGGCGACGTAGAGCGTGCAGCGTGTGGCGTGTTTCCGTTTCACTCGAAAACGAACAAAGAACGCGACGACGAGCCTCCTCCCTGCTATTGCCGCAGAAAGGAGCCAAATCAAGAGGAAAGAATATTATACCTACCGTATGCGACTATACGTCAAGCCTTCATTCCCATTTAGGTGATTCGTCCGTGTATATAGATATGTATGGATTTACTATACCTATCTCTGCGTATCTCGTGTCGACCTTGTCCCTTCGCGGCTGGTTATACGTAGAGAGTTATAAATTCCTTTCGGGCATTATACGAGAGTTGGAAATTTATTATAACTAGGTAACGTAGGTAGATAGATAGATAGATAGGTAGGTACAGCGGAGTTGTATAAGCGACAATCGTGTATATCTACTATATACCGAAATGTATGTAGCAATAGAACGATATACCCGAAGGAGTTTGATTCTTTTTTCGAGCTAATCGTTTGCATCAATCAAGATTTAATTCATCTAAGGATTTCCAAAATTGTTATTTATTATATACGATTATTTCTTTGGATGAATAGTTGTGTTCAAATAAAACTATACATATTATGCCTATACCTATACTCACACATATATAAATTGAATGAATTATTCCAGCCAAAGTTTTGTATGGAAATAGATTGTCTATTTATTATCATAATCTTAGCGAACTTTATTGTTACCCTTATACCTCAACTTTTACTCCGGTTTAAAAAAAGTCAATTAATTTTTCTATAGGTCGTAAATTTATGCAAGACAAACAAAGTGAAGTACAATAAAAGAAAAAAAATAATAAGTAATAACGGGCGAAAATGTAAGAAAAGAAAAAATCAGTTATGTAAACCGAGTAACTAACAGGTTAATGACACATTATCATCATTAACATTACTTATATATACATTAGGGTGTCCGTTATTTCCCGAATTGATTCTTTCTACTTGGGTATTGGCTAAATCATTAGTTTAGAGCGTAAAAACAACTATGCTATTTTTTTTTTTTTAACCCCTGCCTGTAGGACGATACTCGTCCCATTTGATCAACACGGCCCTTTTTATTCTTTAATTTTTTTTTCGCTTACTACTTTCATAACCTTATCAAATATTGTTGATTCTACTACTGTTCTGACCTCTTTGGATGGACATATTTTTACATTGGTGAAAAAAAAAAATTTCATAAGTTTTGAAGTTTTTTTCAAAATTTATTTTTACCGTATTTTTCAGTAATTTTTGAATATTTTTGAATTTATTGACTTTTCAATGCTTTTTGTTTATATTAAAAAATATTCAAAAGATATTAAACAATATGGTAAAGAAAAAAAAAACAAATTTTACCGCTTCAAAACTTGAAATTTTTTTTCCCGTTCGTCGATGTGATTACCGCTCGGTTGTATGCGTGTCTCCCATCCTATTGCCACCGCGAAAACAAGTGCACACAACTAAGCGGCGAGTACACCGACAAGCGCCCGTTCTTAGATCGCGCGTTATTGACTGAAATTGAAATAATTATAACGAGAAATCTAAGCATTTCCGGGAAAAATGGCTAAGGAAATTTCGATCCCGTTTTTGATCAAGATTTACCCTGTAAATTCTTCGTCGCGAATTCTGGGTCACCCTGTATAAATATGATTCGCTCCCTGCTATATTAGTTCTATTTCTATGCCTATACATACGTAATATGTACTTAGGAATAATGTATACTATGTATACCTACAGGTTTCTGAATTTTTTTTTCGCAACGAATTCCCGGCACTAATTACCTAAGGCAAGAAAGCCGGCTATACATATGTATAGACTATAAAAGACTACATATTTTTAGTCCCCCGTATATACATAGGTATAAACACCATTATACCTTGACGGAACGCCCTTTGCGTAATACATACCTAGTTACATAATCGCAAGTGAGATAGTTGGATAGACGTCGCGGAAGGTGGAGAAGATATAATAGAATAGGTACGTCTTTACACTCGAGAGGAGATAATGCAGCATAAGGCAACAGGTGAACACAGAGAGAGAAAGAGAGACAGACATTTCACAGTATCTTATAAGTTTATTGTTTCCAATTACTCAAATTAGCTACTACTTATATTCGTTGGTGTTATTTTTGTTATTTGTTCTAATCGAATTGAAACGATATCGTTGATATAATTTATTGAAAATTTGACCAAACAAAAAGGGCAGATTTGAAGTTTCGAATTCCGAAAGTTAGGTACGAAGAATACCGATTCCGAATTGATTTGCGAGACGCTCTCAAATTTCTAAAAACGTTCAAATTTAGAATCTTAAAATTCTGAAAAGTCGAAATTCAGAATTTTAACCGCTCGGGAATTTTCAAAATTTTTGAACCCCGACTCTGCCCTAAAAAAAATTCTACGAACTCTTGAAATTTAATAGAAGAATTATTGAGCCGATATTATCAAGTCGATGATAGTTTTTGTTTCGAAATAACAAAAGATGTGAATGCATATAATTTATAAAATACATATATATGGGAATCGAACGTTTAATTGATTGAATGATGATCAATGCAACAATAATCCATGATAACTCCAATTTATACAAACAATAAGATATTATCTTATATCATATAATATATACTGAGTCGCACATGGCTTATATAAACTATACTATACGAATTCATTGAGTCAATCGTTCAATAGAAAAAAAAAAAGAAACGTTTATACTATGCGCCAACGGGTTATGCGTTATGAGACCGATAACCAACAAGTATTATTTACATACGTAGATACATCATATATTCATATGGGTGGGTGTCATATGTATAGTATATATCACTATGAATTATAATCAGGTTACAAAAACAAAATATATAAAAGAAAAAAAAAAAAAAAAAAATTTCATGAATTAAATAGAAGAATTTAATAATAGGCGTTCGTTAAGCAGGATAAGAAAATAATGAAGATTTAAAAAATACCAACATGTGTATTATTCATTCCGGAACAACCTGATCCCCACCCACGTGCTTGTCATGAATTTAGAGCATAGAAGAAGAGTTCTTAAAGACAGAGAAATGAGAAGTATAGACCCGTCTTTTTTATGGGGAAATTTAAGAAGGGATATCCTATCATTTGATGTTATGATTCCTGGTTTCCAAATAAAATTTTTTTAAATAAATAAATAAATAAATAAATAAATAAATCAGGGCTGTATTTTTTGTTTTTTTTTTTTCAAATTTTATTTTTTAGGAGATTTAGCCGAACTGCACCGTGGATTATAAGTTTTAAACGTTTTTAGCTTATATATACATTATGTATACATAAGATTAAAAGTGGCATCCGTGTCGCTTGAGTCGCTACGTATATCTATATACACAGGCACTGGTGCGTTTATACATTTTTTATTTTATACTTCACGAACCATATGCTTGTCACCCGGAACAATAATCCGTACTGTGAGAGACTTCCGGTTTCGCACACTCTAACCCACTGCTTTGTCTATACCTATATAGCTCTCACAATTACAATCATATACGTTTATTATTATACCTGGTTTATAGTATATATATGTATATATATTGTACAGGGCATTCGAGGCGAAGACAACATCAGAATATAATATTATATTGTAATAATAAATATTTTTCAGATAGGTATTTGAAAAGTACTGCACGCGTACAGGTTATTCGTTTTTCACAATTTTTTGCTTTTTTCTTTTCATTTTCGCCGAAGGCATACTGATAAAAATTTTTTTTTTTTTCATATTTATTGAATAAAGGCCGCGGTATAATATCATCAAAATATAAAATCGCCAAAACTTTCGTAACGATTTCGATGAATTCGCATTACTTACTTAACGATGTAGCCGATAAAAATTAACCATTTCATACGTTCTGCGATTAAAAAGTTGAAAAAAAAAAAAACAACCCCCAACATGTTTGTTAAATTGATAAGGATTTTATCCGAAAATTAACTTTCCGCGAGAAATAATTCAGTTTTTCACATTCGAATGAAAAAAGAAAAAAAAAAAACGATATAAGGTAATAATATAAAATAATTTCTGTATGGAATACCCCATATAAACGCTGTGTGTACCCATCTATGTTAAAACCTTCACGTTTTATACTCATACAACTTTAGATGCAAAGGGGATATTACAGTTTATTGACCATTACGCCCGCACGTGGACCACGTGGGACAACGGTTATAGGTGTTCCTGCAGTCTACTTCCCTTTGCCCCATACATACATACGCATATTACATATATATATATATATATATATATATATATATATATATATAAGTGTGTGTATATATAGTTTCCATCCTGCTATTCCTTGTTTTAATTTTAATTTTAATTTTTTTTTTTAACCCCTCCAATCATATTTCATTTCATCTATAATTTAGAGATTCGAAGTTAAAACTCCGTAATTATAAGATATTATTTTTAGTGCGTAATAAATTTCAAGGTAAACAATAGAAGATAATATTATCTACTCTAGTTTATACTGCAGGGTGTCTCCCTCGGCGAATAGATTCATTAATTCAGGACCTAGTTATATAGTATGTTGAGGAAATTTTCCAGAATGGAAATTATTGAAATAGCTGGATATGGTTTCAGGTTTTTTTAATCGATTTTTGTTCTCGAAGAAATCACGTATTTCACAGCTTTGAGAAAAAAAAGTCATTGACTTAGACGTTTCTAAAGTGTGATAAAAACTTTTCTAAAAAATTAGGGGGAAAACTATGATTATTACGAACAATTTCCATGACTTTTGTTGTAATTACAGGATCTCAAGGTTCCACGCACATATACATGAAAGAAACGAAGAAAGAAAGAACGAAGAAACTAATGCAACTTAATCTAGCTATAAGAATTATTATCGCGGCCCGCTGACCTTCCGAGACTTTTGATCAAGGCCAAGAACTTCCTCCGGAGTAGGGAAACAGGATAACGTGCCCCAGCGTTGGTGATATTATTACGCATATCTACGCCGTTCATGTTCATATATATCATATACCAAGGAATTGTAACCGCAATTATATTATATTGCATTTTATTTTACTACACATAATTAGTTTTCAATGATTCGAAATGTATACCCGATAACTATAAAGCTGTATCTAATTATTTCTGTTAATAACTTCAGCTGCAGAATTTTGCTGCAGTTCATCTGATCAGATAGTAAGTTTTTCTGTACCCAACATGTACACATATGTGGTTGAAAAACATATGTGACAACTCATTGGTCAGCTATAACTATTATGCATAGAAAACATTATTTGAAAAAAAAAAAAAAAAAAGAAGGAAATATTATTTACGTCATATATCAGATATTTCCGCAAACTATTTCTCTTTCCAATATTATTCTTATTATTAGTCATTATTCCCAATAAGAAATATGTGTCATAAGATGATGATATCCTACATATTAATGAAATATAGGTATATATAATTCTCACGAAATGTATATGTACGACGACACGCAATAATTAAAGTAGACTTCAGTATGCATATAAGTATAATTATTTAATTAATTCGATAGATACAAGAGCATATATAATTATATATACTATACTTATGTACATACACGCCTATTCTGCAACAGCAGTGGTCGAATTCAATTGTTGGTGGGCGGATGATGTCATACGTTTTAACATCTCGTATTGTATACATATATGAAATGGGGACGAGAACTTTTAAGAGTTCATACAAGGGGCGAGAAAAATAATTTGTGGAACTTACGATTAAATATAAAAAAAATTATTCATGATATCCATAGCTCTAGGTAATCCAAATAATCGACTCGAAATTATTTTATACAGGATGGTTCAGGGTGAGCGCGCCATATTTTGAGGGTAGATCACCCGCCACAATCTAAGACTATATTTCCTCTACCGAAAATTCGAGGGACCGATAGTTTCCGAGCTACGGAAGATCTTAGTCGACCAATCGCAGAGCGTATAGGTCGCATAGCCGGGGCACTGCGCAATTTCCGCTCATGCGCAGCCCCGTCTGCGTCACTTATGAGTTCTGCGATTGGTCAACCAAGATCTTCCGTAGCTCGGAAACTGTTGGGCCCTCGAAATTTTGGTAAAGGAAATTTAGTCTTAGAATTTCTCAAGGAATCTACCCTCAAAATATGGCCCGCTCAACCTGAATCAGTCTGTATATCTATGAAATTTAAAGTAAAAAACAGAGAATAAAGAAAACTCAAATTTTACTGTTTTATTTTTTAAAACAATTTTCGTGATACAGCAACGTATGTGGAAGTACATATACGCTTCATACGATGTACACGCGCGGGTAGCTATAGAGAGCGTGCTGCAGTGCAGCGCTAAACTTGCGAGAGGTTTACTGGCCTGTTACATCCGCCATTACTGACTCGTCACATCCGCCATTGCGTTGTATTTATTACCCGATTATAATCTCCTCGGTATATAGAGACTGCATTTTTAATATTTATATTAGTTAATTTTTTTGTCATAAGTCTATATGTATAATCGCTACGTCTGCCTGTTATTTCGAGTCATACAACATACTATCTTCCAACTATAAAGAAAGAAGATTTGTTTGTAATTAGAAGCGGAAAGTAAGTGAAGCGAGAACAAAGATGCGTGAATAAAACTCGCGTATCGTTAACATTTGTTAATATTTATCAAGTCCACAAGAGTTGCAATTAGTTAAATAACTCATGCGACTATGAGGGTAATAATTCCCGTGGTTTTCCGACTCTTTCAGTATAAATGATGAGCTAATTAATTATATCATGATAATATATCTGTCTGTTCCCATTCCTAAACTCTATAGGCTGCGTTATTCGCCATAATCAGGCGGCATGGCAAAAATTTGACTAGCAAAAAGGAAGAAAGGAATGAAATCACTAAGCTATAGTCTAGGTAAGACGTTCTTTTGTTCATCAACTATTTATCGCAATTTTTAGTTCATTTATCAGTTTCAATGATAATTTTCCCATAATTTTTTTATAACACGGATTAAAAAAAATAAATAAAATGAAAGGGAATCGCGTATAGCCGAGCGCATAATTCGTCCTGGTTTGACTAAGTCTATTTACAGCGTCTCGTCTCGACCGCATACAAACTTCACCGACAACTCCCGAGCTACGTACTGCTGTACACATTGCGGAGGATGGAATACAGAGCGAATGTAATGCGCATCATGCCGTCGTAGGAATAAAAAAATTGAATTTAAATATTTTTTGTTTTTATTTTTAAGACATAAAATCGACATTTTCACTAACAAATATAAGTGAGATATAAATGCTCGATATATATTGTCGTCGGTTAAAAATTTCAAACCGATATAGACAACGTAGGTTTGACTATTTTCACCTTTGAGCATAAACGTTTTTTCACTCATCGACATTTTTCTGCTTCTGCGCGACATTCATTCGTTAAAGAAATATGGATAAATATAATATACGAAAAGAGAAAAAAAAAATAAAACAACTATCTATAATTCAGATATATTATATTCATATATCATACGTATGTAGATCATTTTTCTTCTACGTGTATTTGAATGAACGTGTTTATCAAACGCTTCGTTATCAAACTTGAATGAATGCCATTCCGTATTGAGATTAATGAACGCACGATAAGACGTAGACGTTATAATCGTAATCAGATAGAATAGTATATTCGTTGAATAAAAAAATCCATATTGCAACGTGGTATACCTAACATAATTGAGTTTCTTTAAACTCTCACGTTCCTGAAGATTTAAGTATACGCGTATCACATTATGTAAGTTCGAATCTCTAAACTGTTGTTAAGTTTTTCGAATATCAATTCGGCGACTGAGATAGTAATAATAAGTTCCGCAGTCGTTGTCACGAACTTTAAATACCTAAACCAGGTAATAGAAATTGAGATTAAAGTCTGTTTGAACCGGATGTTAATGTAACGCTTTCTGAACACTTGTATTATGTAGCTGTGAAATTGTCTCTCGTCAATTTGTACCAAGTATAAAAATAAAACAGGTATAAGCGCGTTAAATACAACGAGAAAATAATAGCAACAAATTCTATACTTTTAAATATTCATACTCATGCGATCACCCATATCACACATCGCAGCTCGGAATTGCTAATGAGAACGCGAACGTCATTGGATATTATTACCTCGCGGTATTAGATACGTTAAACTACATTGCGTATAGTTAATAGTATCAACAGGTTGCCTCCTAAGGTTTAGTTTACATTCATAAGAGAAAGACATAAATTGGCTAAAATATATCGACTCGAACTTTCCCAAGTAAGATCGAGAGGCCTGATCTAACGGATTATTTTACGGTACAGTTTGGCAAGTTTTAAAGATGATAGTCTCTCTCTGCCTTATAAGCAGCGTTTTACTGACAAGATGATGGAAGAATAAGAAGGATGAATGCAGGCTACTTAGTTATTCGTCTCTCTCCCAGTTCCTGAGGTAATAAAAATTAGTGTAAAACCGTCGATCGTCGCAGCGATCTCCATAAACGGGTATCTGCATTAAACAGGCTTTCGTTACGGCGGTGTGATGTGTATTCAGCTTTCGAGATGTGTGTGTGCAAGCGTAGGTGAAATGTATGTTGTTGTTAGATTTTTTTTTATTTTATTTTATTTATTTTTTTTATTCTTACCTTGATCAGCAACGACGATAGAAAATCCAAGAGCGATAACGAATAGATTCACATAACAGCACGAAAACCAGCACCGTTTACACGCCATATTTAATTATATTCTATGTCTAATCAGAGTTTGCTTAATTTTGTGTTATTTATGTGGTTAAAGAGACGAAGTCGAGGAGATTCAACGCGTTCTTTATTCTCTGTAGACTCGAGGGAACTGCACCAATTTCGTTGATCTTTATTTCTGAACTAAAACAGGCGCAATTAAACTCCGACCTTTTTAATATCCAAATATAAAACGAACTTGTGTCTTGTTGTGTTGTCTCTTTGCAAATATACGGACATCTGTTATATGAACTTCTATTCAAACCGGTACTAAAATCGACCTCGAGGCCGGCATCTCGACTATGACTCGGTCTCGCTATAACTGAGAACTGAGAACTAACTTCACGATCACACTCAGTTGCAGCAGACCATCGAAAGACGAACGAAGCGCCAACAAACGGAGGACAAGCGCAATTCCATGTTATACACATGGGGCATTCGACGCAAAGTCGTTTAGATTTTATGATATATCATACGATACAGTCATACAGGAGTCATTATAACAATGAAATTCAGTTTCAAACTGGATCTGAGGAACTGGTGATATTCTGTTTACGTAATTGCGTATTATCCGTATTATTTTACAGCTTCAAAATTTTCTATAACTTTCATAGATCACGAGTTGTGAATTTTTGGAGCAAAAAATGGTCGTGATGCTGACGATGTTGACAATTTTTCTTAATCGTTATTACGAATTGGATTTTCAATTGATAGAATTACAAGATTCTAGAACGTTTTCTAGACTCCACTTTACGCAATTGAAAATAGTTTCGATTTGGCACGGAATGGACTATGCCATACCTGGTTCGTTTTTAACGCTTCTTGCGCTCTCTTTCGGTCCGCGTGTCCGTTCAACAATCCGATTAACAAGCAGGACGTTTGTTGTCCCAGTCTCATGTCTCCCACGTGCATTTCATCGGTCGATGTACCAAAATGAGCTAACGACTGTAGGCGGTTTACATTCACAACTCTACTGATTGCTGTTAATGTGATTTGGATTTACTTCCGATTATCACTACGTATCTTCTTCTCACAACTTTCTTACCATCAACAGATGGCGCCAGCGCAAAGATCGCTCGATTTTCTCGCTTCAGGATGTTCAGCCCTTCAGGGTATCTCGTGATCAAAGAGCTTCCTTTCTTCGATTAATTCCTATTAAATGATCATGTTTATTCAAATTCCTTGCAGGAATTTCTTCTTCGACTTACGTTCCGAAATCTGAGCTTAAATTTTGAATTAGGAACCTTTTGGTTTCATTCTTCTGTTGGATTTAGCTTTTTTTCTTGTTGTTAATCTTCACGTATGATTCGATACGAGTTTTTCCTTGTTTATGAACTGGTTTAGTCCCGGGGAGTTGTTATTCCTCGTCACGTCACTGGTCGAAGTGCAATGGACTGAGTGTTAGCCAATTATGTGCCATCCTTTACACTTTGCTTTAGACGAGCGCTTGTGCTGACCATATACAGTGACTCATAGCAATTATTATATACTGGTTACGCTTGGGGTCAGATATGAAATGCGAATATTTAAACAGCGGCTTGTCCTCTCAATTCTCCTATCTTTGAACTCCGAAAATAGAGAAAAATTTGAAGACACAGTCCTTAGGCATTGTCAAAGAACCCCGACCTATTTATATTTACGAACCAAAGTCACGTGAATATTTACGCAAAAACAGGGCAAATGTCTGAAATGAGAATCGAGTCAATCAACAAACAAGAGAATTTGTTGTGTTAAGAAATGGAGGATGGAAAACTTTGCCATAAACGAGACTTTGAATGGTTAACCGCGACGTCAACGCGTAGATATCAAGTTTTGTAAAAGAATAAACTTTTTTGAAAACGTTACTATATCACATAACTATGACGAGTAAAGATTTAACAAACTATCAGTCCCAGAGTCAATGTGTTATGCCAAAATTCTGCCAATGTCCAGATCTAACGAAGAGCAAATTGAAGCCCTTGAAGGTGGGTGTCGCAGGAATTAAATGTCGCAAAAAGGACTTGACCAGTACTGTAAAAAAACTCGCAGAGCTCGTTACTAATCCAGTGTGTAGCGTCAACACACCAAGAATTTGCCATTACTTAGAAGATTTTCTGACCCTTAATGGGGCCGAAGCATTTGTATCCTTTTAGTAAAGTCACGCTTTGGGACTTCCCCGGAACTGACCAAGTCTGGAGGAATTTTCCTCGGAGGAAACGGTTGGACCTTAGTTCTATGACTCAGTTTCAAATATGGAACGCACAGCTTCCTTATATATTTTCGTTTAGTACGTTAAGGATCTGGACAGCATAATGTGCGTTTTGGAGTTCCTCGCATGGCGAGCTCGACACGTTATGGAGTACCAAAAATATCTGGACCAAATGCTTGTTCTGTGTTGCACGCCGCCTCTTCTAACAAAGACATCCGAGGGTTTATTTTGCACGGAGACACTCGAGCACTATTTCACCTTGCTCGCATATCTTTTGCTCATTTTGCCAACGGTGCGGGAAGTCCTGCTCGTCCACCACGTCATTCGTCGGCTTCTGGACAGGACAACACCTGCACACATAGCTGCGGTAAAGTTGGAAATTTGTCGTCGTGCTGTCGAGGATTCAATACTTCCTGTCACCATCACGCAGATCCTTGAGATCGCGACTGATGAAGTATTTACAAAATTGTTGGAGACCACGCTGGTTCTCGTATCCACCTCACACAAATGTTGTACGTTCTGTAGTTCCGGGTATAATAATATGCGAACTTGACAAATTGAGCAAAACGCAAACGCCAAAATGTAGTGCAGGTTTTCAAGGCTTCATCTTTTTTCATGTGAGTCGGAAGGAAAGGGTTCTAGTTAAAAAGATGGGTATATGCCGTAATCGTAATTTTTTTACATTTTGGCCGCTGTATTTGCGTTCAAATAAGAAAGCAAGAAGATAACTATGCATTTCGGAAGTTTTACCAGGAAAAATATTTCATACTTCATCCAAAATTTTCGCTACTGTAGGCTACAGAATGATGGAGGCAGGAATATTCGAGCACATATTGATTCGATTGGATCCAAATTACGCGTTGAGATCGCCCTGCAAACAGCCCCCAGAAATTCCTGAAGAACAATTGGGGAGTGATTATAATCAGTTTGAAATATTGGTGTTGGTGACAAACATCATGTGGGAATTGTTGCACTCGATAATGCCCCCGTTAAAGTCGCCCAAATATTTGAGTGGCATCAAATCGCCGTCCCAGTCTGCTATGTGGTACAAATCATTTCGCCAAAAGTGTTATCAGCACTGATCAAGGAGAATTTTGTTGATTTTAAAAGATCCAAAAATTTAGGAGTCTTCGTCACGCGTTTAGAAGAGAAGTACGCTGCACTGGACGGAATCAGACCAGTTTGACAATGAGGAATGATTTGGCAGCCATTATACTAGCGATTCTTGCCACAATTCCAGGGTGGAAATTTATAGAGTCTGGATTAGCCGATGACTTCGCAATCCTGGCTGCAGCAAATGAAATCGGAACGAACGACACCTGGGCGAGTGACGTTAAATTCGGATGTTCAAACGAGGATCATCGATTCAAGAAGATCCTAATTCTAATCATGTGTCATCTGGCCAAAGCTGGGGCCAGTGTCGAGGTTCAAAGACAAAATAAATCAAAACGAAAGTTGAGAATTACATGTATAGAAAATGGGAAATGATGAAACAATTATCTCATCCTCCCTGCACAGATCATGAAACGAAGAAGGCTTCTAATGAGCGTCCTCACGTTAGTGAACCCAGAAGTCAAGGAATTAAATGTGTCTAGGAATGAGGTCCAGTTTTGGGATCTGCATCAATACGCTTTGCATGCTGTTGCAGTCCTGCTACCATTGATGCCTGAAGAATTCATAAAACATAAAGGAACTAACAGGTATAAATCTGACGATGAGAAGGAACGGCGTTGTCACTCGATTCAAGTGGTCAAAGCGAATGTCGGGTGGCTTGAATTACTTCTTACCTGTTCTTGGACATGGCTCAAAGTGGTTTTGAACGATACCACGTACTTCGTGTTACATTATGCATTTAGAATCAGCATTGCTGTGAGAAAATGAACGTTTTCTAGATTGCTCATGATACTTGAATGGAGTATGGTAAACGAGTTTGACTCCCGACTGATTCTAAACAGCGTAAAAACTGTCAATTCCGTTATTATAAACGGCAAGGAGATTATACACAAAGATTTTCGTGCCCAGGGAGCGGTCGGAACGGTGATTAGTGAGTAGAATTTCCGGCCAGAGTATAGTCGTTTAATACACTGTGAAGTACAGCTATTTTCGCCTTTCTATATCTGATGAAGAGTTGCGATTGCATTAGCCTCATAGAATTCATTTCTTTTACCATATTATAGAACTTGTTCACTTTGTTTTATCTGCGAGCCCTCTTGACTCTCAACATCAACGCATACTGACTTACGCAACGATGATTCTTGAGATACTCATCAAAGATGAAAAGCGTTATCAAACTATGTACGGTGAACAAGGTGTCAAAATGGTATTTAGAATGTTGCAGCGATGTCTGTACGATAGAACGGGCTATTTCCAGCTAGACAACAGGTAAAACACCAAGTCGCAATCATTTGACATCTACGTCTAAACTTTCTTAAGCTCAATAAAAATGACGGTACTGTATGAAAAAGTCGCGGAGAATTCGTAGAACTTTAAGAATTCATAAATACCCCCGAAACTGCATCTTGTAACTTATATTATACACTTCGTCGCTGAAAGGTTGCAGATTTCGACGTTATATTTTATCTTCATCGTGATAATTAATTGTATCAGAAAAAAAGAAAGATGGTATAATGTATTCAATGAGTCAGAGAGCTTTAAGATTCCAGTAGACTTGCGATCGCGGTAGGTACGTACATCTGGGAATGCATAGTGTGGTGTCCGTCAAACCTGAAGATTTTCGTGGAACGAGGTGCTATTTTCGCCATGCTTGACGTCATAGATGCCACCATTTTTCCCGTTCGTATTATTTTTTTGGGTGCATTATGCGATATGTGCGAGGAGGGACGATGCGAGAACCAGCTCTGTACGTGGCGAGGTGAAAACAAAGAACTTGGCTTCATGTCTTTGCTTGCTAGAATATGGAGAGAGGAAGAAATTAGGATCAAAGCAAAAAGGACCAAAGATGGATGCGTCGATGGTTAGCCGCTGCATTCATTTATACATAAGGATTTGAACTTTCTGATCCTTTGATGAAAGATGGAAGGCTTCTTGGACCAAAAGCCTATTTTCTTCAGGCCAAAAAATATCCTCTTCACAACTTTTTGAACTTTTTACCCTTGGATTGTATCGACAGATCTCGAATTGCCACTCATGGGTTCAGAACAATGGTTCGCTACGTTCTACTGTAGACGTGACCACACGACGAGTCCAGCATTATTAGAAATGATGGGTTCATGTCGTCCAAAGATATATGGGATCCAGAAAATTCTTGAACGAAACTCAGTGAGATATGAGTTCGCAAGAAATCACTATAAAATACTATTGCAAGAAATTCCCACCGAGGATCGCGTGAGTTTTCCACTTTTGATTCGTAACGGCACGTCTTAGACTCTTCGGATTCTCGATTAGAATGTAATTTTCCATTGGCTCTACATGACCATAAATCATTATAGATCACGATGCTGATAATAGATCACTACTTCCGTTTGAAGCAGGGGGAGATATGGGTTGAAATTCACAGGGATATACTGCAGATCGGAGTTCTGCCTCTCCGTATAGACGGCGAAATGATTTCTCTGATGCTTCAGAATAACCAAAGGCGATCTATGTTCATACGGTCACGTCAGGATTCTATTTTGAAAGCATCTAAGGACGCTGAACTTCGAGAAGAAAAAGCCACGTATAAAGAAATCATTGACTCTAAGCTGGCCCCTGCCCTCGACGCTTTTCACCAAATCGATTACATATCCAGAACTACTAACCCGAGATTCATGTGCGAAAGCAAACAGCGTCAGAGGACGGAAGTCGAACTGGCTTTAAATTTTCCGGAAAACGTGAATCCGCAGCTTTGCCATAGAACGTTTCCTGGAAAAACTAATGTCACGGTAAGCGTTCCTGAATTCATCGTATGGCCATTCAATTTCAGTTCAATAAAAAAAAGTAGTTCATCCGAATAATTCATCTTCAATATTCTATAAAATTCAGGCCATCATGGATCACCAGCACATTATACAAAGTGAAGTAAGCGTGCGTGCTGAGTCTGGTGAATATAAACTGATGGCTGTGTCACCATCGATTTCCGGTCTTACCACAAACTCACTGATGAACGCTGAAGCTAGCGACGCACTATCGTGCCGTGCGTGTTTTGCCTCTGGTTTGCCATGTTTCCATCATTGACCAGAGGTTATAGCCATTAAATTTCAATTAACTAGCAATCCCGAAGATCTTATAGCTTGTTATCTACATGCGGCTGTAATCCTGCGGTTCAATGAACCAGCGATGACTCATTTCGAAGTTACGGCCGATTCTCTGTAGATTAATTATACTAAAACAAATTTTACTGATTTGTCATGTAATGTATTATTTTTATCAAATAACCGATATCACAGTACTTTATGACTTATTGTGTAATGCATACCTATACAGGGACGATACCCATTGATCGCAGCTATCCAAGCTACCTGTACGCGATGCGGGTTGCGTATACATAGGCGTCTGAAGAAAACGAATGATTTTCACTAATTGAGCGATATTGTAATTATTCGTCGCCCCTTGCTCAAGGTTTTCGTCACTAGATACCCTTAGTTATAAGTAATGACGAATCGCAAAATAATCTTTACATAATTCATCGATTTTAGCTGTTTCGGTCCGTTGAATCAATCAGTGAAATATAGTAACATAGGATTAACTAGGAAGTTTACGATGGAAATTGCTTTCGTTACCTAATACAATCATTATTTCCACAATTTTAATGTTGCAATAATCTAAACGGTTTGGAAGCTATGAAATATGGTTTTATATAATAGAATCCATACAATAGTCCCAACGCACTCTTACAGGAGAAAGAAAAAATTTATTTATTATGCGAATAACTAAATTTGAAAGAATAAATTCTTAATCTTATAATAATTGGCTGAACTTTATATTAACTGAATAAAAAGGAATACTAAAATGTCTGCGTGGTCTGACCTCCGATATAACTGCTGATAAAGCTGCTTCTCCAGTAGTTTAAATAAAATAATATGTTAAATATAATCGAAGGTCAGCGTTTGGAATCAGGCTGCCACGATCATTGCCATTCGCCGAACTATAACCGGCCAACGAATAATCCTGAAGCTATTGTGTATAATATCGTTAATGAGAATCCATGCTATGGATCGGTGCGGAAAGTGGAATCGCTTGTATATAACGGACAAACTCTTGCCGATCTGGCTTAGTCGTATTTTAAACCTTGCAGTACACGATATCCACAAGCACTGAAAATGCAATCGCTCGTCAGGCTGTTCGTCTATGGTATTCTGTTGGTCGTCACTATTGCCTCTGCTTACGAACTGTGAGTGAAAGTTGTTATAAATTTGCATTTTTATTTCTGCGAACTGTCATATCTACTTCTTCCAACTCATAGAATGATAATGATCGCTAAAGCGCTCAACACGGCCGGCACATAAGTTGTAAGTCATATTTTATATTCGAAATTCAAATTCGTAGGACTCCAATCTTCATCGTTTATTCAAATTGGATGATTATGAGCTACAAACTATGATTATCTACCGCACGCGGATAACAATGTTGATCTAATTCGGCTGTTGCAATCACCTAATAATAATAATTTTAATTCGTACTATTATGATTGTTTTTGAACTTGGACAAATGATACTTGTCGTAAAAAATAAAAATGAAAAGTACACCAGCTGGAAAATCTATTATACGTAGGTATACCTGTATGATATATCGTATACGAAGGTCGTTGCCAGCAGAAAATAACGTTCATGTATTTCCCCGAGTATTTTCCTTTCTCGCAATTGAATATTATGCTCATTGCAATTACGAATTTGTGTATAATGTACTGCTTGATGTTTATGTAATAGATGCTTGTTCGAAATTGATATAATTCTCATAATTTCTAATCCGAGTTTAGTAATATCTATGTGATCATATGTTTGACTACATACGTTCTTACCTATTCCAAATTTATGCACAACGGAAGGGGAAATGATTATTTTGTCATTTGCTAATATTTCCGGTCTCGTATTATTACATGAAAAGTTCGCTCGAATATTTTTTCTTTATTTAATATAATATAACTATCGTTATAAGTAATTTAACGAATTATCTAAAGGCACCATAGCTATACATATTTCAAATGTGGATCAAATCGTATCATCTTAGAGTACGAGTTAATACATAAAATCAAGCTTGAATTTCATATGACACTATTATACTATAATGTTGGATACTTGAATTTTGCTGTGCAGAAAGAAGCCAAGAAATCGCAGATGCATTCAAATTCCAAAAGTAGTTACCGTGCAGCAGGTAACAGAGCCGGTAGATCATGCTGAAGGTCCACACTGGGAGGACCGATCCCAAAGATTATACTTTGTAGATATTCACGCACAAAAGATTTACCGCCTTAATACTGTAACTGGAGAATTGACCAGTGCTTACATCGGTACTCAACCAATGCTATTTTACGTTGATAAGTTTCAGCTGAGATCATAAATAATTTTACAACATATTCCGTTCCATATCTCAGCTAATGGGCCAGTCGGGCTGGCCGTCACTGTTGAAGATTCACCCGACCAACTTGTGGCGGGTGCTGGAACAGACATTGTTCTGATCACGTGGGACTCCGAAAACAATTCCACCGATCCAACCATCCAAATTTTGGCCACTGTTGATAGTGATCGCAATGGGACTCGTTTCAACGATGGAAAGGTCGACTCCCACGGACGGCTTTGGGCGGGTTATTATCAAATGATATCATATTGCGGATAGTAACATATGCATTGATTTGTTCCAAGGCAAATTCTTAATAGGCAATTCTGAAATTTAATTATCAATTTATACTGAATCGTTGTCTATAGACTCTCTTATTTTTTAAAAAAGGAACCATGGGCCCTGAAGATGAGAATGGAGTTGCTCCCGATCTAGGATCATTGTATCGTATGACCTCTGATCTCGTTTGTGAAAGAGTAATATCACCTGTAAACATCAGTAATGGTTGCGCATGGAATATCGAAGACAGTGTATTTTATTACATTGATTCTCCTTCGCTAAAAATTGTTGCCTATGATTTTGACACTGATAGTGGAACCATTTGTAAGCACGATCAAAATATATTTCACAATTGCGTGATCGTTGTCACTAGTCTATAGAGAGCCGAAAAAATTAATAATGAGTCAACTCCTTTACAGCAAATGAGAGAGATGTGTTCCATTTGCCCAGTCACAACATTTCTGGTATTCCGGACGGTATGACCATTGATACTAACGGCAATCTTTGGATTGCGCTATACAACGGAGGACATGTGAGTTCAACCAGAATATCCTAGAAGGAAACTAATGTGAAATGGATTGATTTGTGTACAAAATGACCATAAATTTGTCGTTCAATCATACAGGTCATTAATGTCGACCCAGTTCAAAGCAGGCTGCTTCAAGCCATCGAAATCCCAGCGCATAAAGTTACCAGCGTTATGTTTGGTGGTTCTTTACTGGATATCTTGTATGTGACTACCTCTCGATATGGGTTGACAGAAGCAGAGCGTAGGGCGCAACCAAGAGCTGGTTCAGTTTTTGCAGTGAAAGGTCTGGGGGTTCAGGGTTTTTCATCAAACTCATTTAACCTGCATGGATTCAAGTCTACAACTAGTATTGGACAGATGATTGATGAAGTTTAACTCTGATCATCATAAGATTATGATTGAGAATATTCATTTGTAAAGGATTAATTTGAGTCTCAAGTCCTCGTCGCCACAAATTGAGAAGTGGAGAAATTGACGTCTCAGCATAATTCGAACGGTTTCTTGTAAGGATCAAAAATAAACTTAAGAAAATTGTGAAGGATCAAAAATATCAATAAGCCATTTGCTGCAAAATGAACTTCTTTTATTCTATAAAAAATAAAATATATAGAATTTTAGTTGGCCGCCAATAATACAGTTTTTGCGAGTAGACAATAGTTCGCTCTATTCGAGTAATCATTTCAATAGCATTACAGCAAATCATTTGGACCAAAAATACTGAGTACAGTATTAATCATATTATTTCTTGTTCGGTCAGCAAATCCTTTTTATCATGACCTTGATAAATTCATCGGTCATTCCAGGGAGGGCGACATTTTCCTGGTCGTCAAGGAGCTCACAATATTTTCTTTTCACTTGAACTTCATAACCAACACGTGCAGCCAGATTCTGAGCTTTTGTTGATGTAAAAACGTGTTCAGTCACAGAGATTTGATAAGCGAGACCAATGTCGTCACTGTAAATAGAATTCAGACTCGAGTTTCAACTACGTTTCAACTACGGCGCTCAACTGAATACAACGGTTCGATAGGAAACTGGCGAGGATATTGATGTTACTATATTCTATCTGAACTCACTGAGCCTGGAGAAGTTCCTCTCCTAGACCCTGTTCCCTGAAGCAGGGATGAACACTGAGGCCATAGGCCCTCAAGTACTTATCAGCGCCGTGTTTCTTTGATACATCAGATTCTTGAATTAACTTTAGGTGTACTGCCGTCAACTTTTGAAGAATTCTACTTTGGAACTGTAAACCATTATGATTCATGAAATATTTCGAAGGTGAACATTTTTCGAGAATTTCAGAGACTACTCTATCTTGTCCACCATGCTTTATCCATGAATTGGTAAGAAAACATACCATTCATGGTGTCGTTGATCTCCAAAAATATAGGTATATATATATATATAAGGCAATTTGAACTACCTCACCTGTGTCCCAGTCTCTTCATCCTCTGGAGTCATGATTCTGAGTACATTGACACCAGCTATCACAGGCTTTGATGAGGGATTAGAATTCACCATAAGAGCAATAATGCTGACACCTTGGCGAACGATGTCTCTCCATCGCGTTCGGAGCTCTCGTACTGCGAGAGGATCTGCGCCTGCACCTATGCTCGCAAGAAGGAAATCACAAATAAGCGTTTACATGAGAGATACAAGTTTTATATAAATTGTCAATAAATTCACCCACCCAAATCAGCGAATACTGGTTCTTCTGGGATAAAGTATTTGACCATAAAGTCAACCACAGTCTCTTCCAACTCTTCAGGCACTTCCTGAATAGTAAATTGCGTTGTTTCACCACTCGCAGTTTTCCTCCGGCCATCTACGACCCGCCAAACACGCGGAGGACCTTCTGGTCGTTTCCAGGAGTTCGGAAAATTCAAATATTCTGCGTACCTCTCGTTCTCAGTTGCCATTGTTCCAGTAAATAATCTCAAAGGTCTAACAACCTATACATTATGACTGCGCATCTATTTCCTAATCAGATAATTGTTATCTCTTTCATTAATCACGTAAAAGCGATAAAACCGATCACTATATACAAACATTCATGATATAGTGATATCATGTGTATTTGTATCCGCGCAGATCATATTACATCCGTTTAAGATGAGGAAATAATGGCTCATAAAACGGGGAATACCCAAAAAGTCTCTGAAAATTGAAAAACAAGATGCATACTGTGCGCGTGCTCTTCAGTTTTCATAGAGAAGTGACGTCACACGGACAATAGATGAACAAATGTATTTGAGAACGCCTAAAAGGGTATTCCCAGCCCGTCCGGTCAGCAAAGATACATTGCAGAACACGTTCGTATAGTCTGCTATATTATTATCCAAAATGTCGGCTCTGGCTAATGCCGTACGTATTTCTAAAGCGATTAATAATGTGTCAAAACTTTTCACAAACTTGACATTATCGTCAAATATCGTTACCACATCTGTTCCGACGTCGCGATTAAGGTACAGATCTGGCACAATGTTTATACGATAGTTCACGAATACATAACCTAGAATAATTTCGATCTATGAGGAAGCGCTTGTCTGTTACTTTCTCTGTGATCAACTTCAATTCGATAACATTTTATGCAAAAATCAGAGAATTTTTTCTTAACTAGTCATTTAATTCAGGATAACTCATTACCGATGTGCTTTTCTTCACACAACACCGAGGCGAAATGATCTGATGGAATTTTTTGACGATCAAAAAAATTGGGGGGAATTTCAGATAAAGGTTGGAAGATCTTGGAGGAAAGATGAATTGAGGATAAAAAGCAACGAAGATCTACACAAACTATGGTTTGTATAATAACTGATATGCGATTCTCTTGCCTCATGGCTTCTAAGTTTAATCTTCCGCCTATCAGTATTGAAAGCAGAGGTGATATCAAGTTGAAATAACTTTGCTAATAATCTGGAAATAACTAATTGTCAAGATTATCATTGCTAGGTTTGTCTTGCTGAAGGAACGTAATATGCTTTTAACAATGGAACACGCTTCCAAGGAAGAATATCAGCTGTTTCCAAATCCAGAGCGAAAAGACAAAATTGATGAAAGCATGGCGAACTTAGAAGCGGTCGTTCGTGAGAGAAACAAAGCTTATCATCTCCTGGAAACTGGAGTTGACGGGGAACGTCCGGGAAAATTGGTTTACAATCAATTGGGTACTTATGTTCCATAACAAGAATCGAAAAGTGCAATTTTCAGAATATCTTGACTAATATTTATCACGAAATGTAATTCTAAAATCAGAAGACACGATTTGTATCTAGTTCGGTTCATCGTTTGGATTCAATTGAATTTAAACTGCAATTTAAATCGGGTTTGCTGCATGATGATTAAATGTTAATCATAGCTAACTCCCTTTCTTAGGTTTGAGATACTATTACCGTATGAGCGAACACATAATTCCCAGAGGACTGAACAAAGCATGGCGAGAGAAGTACAAATTTGGATACAGTGGTCACGCTGTTAGAAAGTTCTTGCATCTTTACAGAGAAAAGATGTGGGACACGAAGCGAAGGGCAAGGAAGTATGTGTCGTTAAAATTGAATATCAGAAATATGATCATATGATGGATAATCAAATTGTTGAATCTTAAAAAACTAATGATAATCATATCAAATTTCAGTCGCGACCGAAACGAAGTTATGCATCTCATGAAACGGTTTCCCGACATGGATATGGAGGCTCTTAAAGAAAAATACCCTAACGTTGATTACGAATATGTTAAAAACCACAAAAAATCACGAGGGCATTTTGTACCTCAGTAATAATGCCAATATGTAGATAAGTTGGGAATGTATTATGTAAATAAATGATTAAAGATAATAAAAATCATTGAATCTAGTCTATAGTAAATTGAATGAGGAAAAGACCGAGACCTGTATTATTTGACTAGTTAATACAATTTATTAGGTTTCTTTACAATATAGTATTGAGTCTTGGCTATAACTGCGTACCGCATCGTAGATTTGGGCTAAAAAGTGCATAGGAATAAGATTTCAAACAGCTGGCTGTAACGGTTGAAAAAATTATCCTTTCGTACTTTTTTAACACAATCGAATAATGTAAGATTGAAATAAGATATACAAACCGGTATTAGGTACTTACTTCTTACCAAATATACGTTTCCTATCATTTTAAAGATCACAAATACTCGATATTCATACAGTATTATCATCATATATTAACAACTATTATTGTTGTATCCTATTATCGTATTATCGTCTATACTCCGATCACATTTCTTTAAACGCGTCAATGTATCAATGATACTTTCTGCACAATAATAATCATTTGAACAGAATGTATCATATAAACACGGCCAAAGAACGGGGTACCAAGTCCACCAAAAGCTATTAAAAATAATGCGGTTTTAATATTACAGAATCCACATGTAGTACTACGTATATTATTTAACATAAATATAAGAATAAATAATTCACCGAACAATTTTCGATATTATATGTAATTTGAAATAAAAATTATATAGACAAAATAATGCATGCGCAATAATAATATAGTATAGATATTATGCAGCAATACAAAATATAATTGATTAATTTTCAAACAATTAAAGCACCTTATTTCATATAATACAATTTATTTTTATTTACTTTTTATTAATTTATATTGTTGTTCGCTGTATCGGTAAATCGAAGATTATAAATAAAAAAATTATGATTTATAGGTAGATCGTTTTTAAATAAAATAAAATAAAAGCAAATTTACAATTAACTAAACACAACCCTTTTTTTTTTTTGTAGCCTCCTTTCCGTTAATGCTAATTATTTTAAATGATAAACAAACAAATAATAATAATATTAAATCGTTTAAAAAATTATGCTTTGTGTTAGGAATGTTAGTATATAGTATAATATATATAATATATAATATATATATATACCTATACATATACTTATGTTAATTATACGCCTCTACAATTAATTATAGGTATATATAATAATAATTTTATAATATAGAGTATTATATCATTGCCAATGCGTTTTCTTTTTTTTTTTGTTGAAGGTTTTCCAGTATCGTAAAGTATAATTTTAATTTTTTTAATTTCATTATATCGAGTTTGTTGAAAGACTTAACTAAGATTCGTAATAATAATAATAATTATAATAATAATAATAATAATAATAATAATAATAATAACAACAATGATTATGGCTATATAGATACTTATTTCGTTATTGTTGTAATGATAAATAATTCATTCATAACAATTGCCGGCACAGTCTTTCCTTAATTTTTTTTTTTTTGTTCATCTTATCTTCAATATTATCAATTAATGATATCGTATTGGATCAAAAAATAACATTGCACTAATCGATTGAGTACAATAAAAATAAAATTAAAAATAAACTCTATAAATAGCAGCTGAAACTGTGTGTTAACTGTTAAAGGTATTTTAAATGGATATAATCTCCTCTCTGTCATTGTGCCAAATCTTTTATACCTTATTTCTTATCAAAATATAATTAATTAATAGTACATCTAAATTGTGACTACGAAATTTGCGTCGACGGATACTCAGAGCATTTTAATTACAGGACGTGCCGTATTCATTTCACCAATAGTAATACTTTTATCTATAAATAATAAATTACTATAAAATTCATTGATTGTATACGTAATTACCGTATTTATGCGGAAATAAGCCGCACTCCGGTTTTGGAAGGGTCATTTGCGGAAAAATGTTCTCATACTCGACTAAAATGACTCACTGAGCGAAGAAATTATTGCAAAATTTTTTGAAAAATCCGCACCCGCGTATAAGCCGCACCCGGGTTCTGGGAGGTTGAAAAAGCGAAAAAAGGTGCGGCTTATTTCCGTGTAAATACGGTAATTAAAGCTTCTCACTAGTCGCTATAGCTGCTTTAATCTATTTTCAACAGTTTATAAATAGTTGCCTTCAATTGAGTCAAGCCAATAGCCATTGGCTATGAGAAACAATATCTTTAGCACTAACAAAACGTATTATATTTTCAACTTAGCGATATTTAAAAAAGACTGAGCTTCTATTCATTATACTAAAAATAAAGATAACAATTAATTCAAACGAGATTGCAGCGATGGAATTCCATGGAAAGTTTTTACGTGGATTTTAGAAAACATTAGACAGACCTAATACATCTTATTCTTACTTTCTTTCTTTCTTTCATATTGCACCGTATTTACCAAATCTTAATGTATGCTTGGTGTTCTGTAAAAAATACTCTGATCGATGGAAAACCGCATAAGCAATTACAGAATTGCATCTTATTCTGGGATAGATCTATATTTGGTTTATTCTTAAATCGATTAACTTTAGTGTACGCTACTCTGCGACCATTGGCAACAAGTATTGCCAAGCAAGTTCTAGGTCTTTACTTGCGTCTGAGCAACGGCGATGAAGCTTATCTTGGGGTGGAAGTGTGACCATAGGAAAGTCACCCTGTATAACAAAGTGAAAATGATTAAAATACTCAGAAAACTTCCCAACAATATTAAAAACAAAAAAAACTCACCATATTCGAATCTGCCCACAAAGTTTGCAGAACTTCTCTAAAAGTACACAGCTCTGTATAATTTGTGAAGTAGATTACCCAATCTCCGCTACTTTCATGGACTTCTCGGCACGCAAACTCCTGAAATATGATATACTATGTAAATTTTGTCACTCCAAATGTTGTAAAACTTTGAATAAGATTGATAAAACATAGGAACCCACCAAAATGCACCACGACTGTTGAGCTAATGGGACTCTAAACGCAGTCAAATCTTCAACGCAAGCACAGGATAGAGTCTGCCCCCTCTGAGTACCAGGGAAGGCTTCTTTCATAGCGATTAAATGGTTTGTTGTAGCAACCAGACTGCAAGGTAGTGGTTCTTTCTTTTCTGAGCTATCGAAAAGCCCCGAGGCGCTTTGTACAAAGCTTTGGAGCCACTCTGAGGCAACGTATTCATCCGGGGCAGCAAATTGAAAAGATTTATTAGGTTTCAAGAGGATTTCAAACGTATGAGGCCTGTGCGAGTTCGGAATTCTTCTACACCCTTGACATAGGCCACCTTTCAGGGGAATAGCCCGTTGTGGAAGGCGTTGATTAGAGTCAGTGAACATGTAGACAACTCCGCCTTTCAAAACGAAGTATCCAGCCTCCCACGGATTTGTCGGAGCATTCGGATACATCGGTTGATAAACGTGCGGTCTGAACATTAAATGCCCTTCCTTCATCGGACCGCAAGGGGTACTGGGAGGCGACATATGTTCATCTTCCATATAGATTAGACTGTAATGCTCGATCTTTTCATCCTAAAGAAAGAAAAGACTTATGTGTGAAGAATTTTGCCATTTTTTTTATGCTCAATGGTAACAGAATAAGGCTCTGTATGATTTTACTGTAAAACATTTGGAGTATTTTGATGATTAAGAGCTGCGATGTACTTCGAATTTATGCACTGATATCAATAATTCAAGTTTTATCTATAAGATCAAGTATTCAAAATTCTTGATTGAGAAAAAACTTGATATTGGCATAGAAGCATGAATTCATTACAAGCCCTTGATTATACTTCAGAGGTATAAAAAAGTATAATAAGGATAATCTTACTGGATGTACAGCAGTCTCAGTAAGAACGGCGTGTCGCAATGTGTGCATATCTTCATAATTCAATTCCTTAACAGCTGGAAGTTGCGGTTTTGAGGGTGAACGTCTCATAGCAATTTCCAGATGTGATACAAGTTCAGAAGTTGTTTGGGAGCTGCCAGTTGAAAACAGATACTGCATTTCGTAATCAGCATTTGATATCAGTATGGTTTGTGCGTTTGGTCCGATCTGAAAATAGCAGATTGAAATTTTAGCTGGGGTAATTGTTCTGCAAGTTATATTATACTTAGGGCAGATAACAGCGATAGTAAGGTAATAATATGGAAAACAACGCGAGTCGACTGATTATCTATATCTTTGAGGATAGGGGAGGATGGAGTATGTGAGCTTGTTTGTGCACAAATATCTCTGAACAGAATACAATAAACGAACGTAAATGAAGATAGTAAGTTAAAAATAAGGCAATGCGTTCTTGCTTGAATTTTTCTCACCATAATCACGTCCAGTTCGTTATAAGGGATGACAAATTGGTTGCTGTAAGTGTGATCGATCTTTGATCCGGTCAAGTACAAGGTTTTATCTGTTAGCAAAGCGAGCATAGGTCTACTCTCCCCGTTTGTCATGTACGAACTTCTTACTTTATAGACTTTATAAAGTTCTTCGCTTTTGTCTCTGTATATATGACGCTTGAATGTTTCTCGCAATTTTAGACCGATCTTTTCTCCGCTGAATTCCTGCTTCTCAGCTGCGATATTCTCCTGTATTTCCTTATCAAGATTGTCGTTAAAATCCTTTATTGACTCTTGATTGGCTTTCACTCCCTTTATATAAAGGGGATTTGGTTTTGGCGGCTTCTTAGCTTTCTTTGTTTCAAATTTACGCTCAGTAACAGATCTTAGGAATCTACTAAGCAGAGAATTTTTAGACGGAGCTTGGCGCAGGGTCTGTGTAGTAAGTTTGCTACCATCGGCTGAGAGTATTGATGTAACGTTGCGTTTCTTTAACGGCGAAGACAAGTGCCTGCTATTTCTACGATCGTCAAATTCTGAGGTAGTAGTGCTGTCCAAATCCGACCAGTCGCTAGAACTCGCGTATTTTTTCTGATTTGATTTATTCTGCATATCAACTTTGGTCAAAGCGTCTTCAATTATGTTACCGCACTGTGTTTCGGCGACGTATGCTTCTTGGGCCTCGTTTTCCTCCAGTTCAATTTCAATCTTTGGTCTGAAACTCTTTCCCGGATCTTCCTGTCCTTCTGGTGCCCCGCGCTCAGACAAAGACAAGTCGCAACTGCACTTTAAATTCCGTTGGCAAATTGCCTCACTACATAATTTTGGTGGAAATTTCTTTTCCACATCGTTTTCAAATACGCTCAGAGAAGAAGCCGACGAATAGTAATCAGAATTAGCATTTCTAGTGACGATATTCTTCTGAACATAAGGAGAATCTCCGTGTCCGCACCAGCTGTAACGACCCTTTTGAACATCTTTTTTCTGTACCGAATTGGGTGGCAAAAAGCTCATAGAAAAATCTGAATAATTCTCGTCATCCTCTAGTTTCATTGTTTTCAATATATCCTCGTGGAAACTGACTCGCTTCTTGGCATCGCTGCGCTTCTTTTTGCGCTGTCTTCTTTGAACGACTGTATCAGATCCAGACGAAGACATTATGCTGCTGTCCGTCATGTTTATAGTGTTGAGAATGCTGTAGGGTGCTTCCGTATTGTCGCAGTCCGAAATAGTCATGCTTAGTTCCAACAGATTGGTGTCGTTATTTATAACGTAAGAATTTCTAGGATCGATATTTTTCTTGAAGCAATAACCGCCATCGGCATAAAGGCTGTATCTCTTATTCAATTCTTTGGTATTATTATCGAACTCATTATTGACTTTGTCGAGCTTTGATTCGTCCAGACTTTTGCTGTAGAAACTGTAATCCTTGAGAGTATCTAGACTCGAACAGTTAGTTTCATTTTCATCTAGTTTATTCGTGTTACGATTGGCGATATCACTCTTCGTCATTATCCCTTTTTGGAACTTTGCTATTGTTGCTGGTGATTGTATCGGGGTTTTGCCTTCCTCGCTGGAATCACTAGACGACATTTTTCTCTCCATTGTTTTATTATCATGAGAAGAATTGTCAGTGAATAGTTTGTACTTGTTGTTACGATACTTGGGAATATCTTCGACAGAAGAATCCTCCTGAAATCATAGCGTAAAAATAATTATAACAATTGAACTTCGTAAACTGATAAATGATATTAGAATTCGCAAAAAAAGTTCACCTCTTTGTAACTACTAGCATCAGTTTCATTAGCTGGGTCCATATCACTGTCCAAAGCAACTCCGCTATCTCCCGGAGAAGCAAGGCTCGATGATACGCTCGACGATCTGAGGTGTAAAGACAATGCAGTACCAGAAGGGGATCCGCTCATGGGCCGCTGGGGCATGTAGTTACAGATATCCAAGTATGTGACATCCTGAGAGTTAGAGAGAATCATTCTGTATCATTTGAGTATCTCAGAGCGACAGCTGAGCGTGTATTAAATTTTTATATCAGAGGTAATCGATGTTTCTTTGGTATTGATTCATCTCCATTGCATTATTATGGACTTTAATTGAAGGAAAATTACGAAGACAAGTTCGTGTACCTTTGTTAAAAGTTCCTTTTTCACTAAGCATTGCATATATGACCATCAATACAATTGATGATAAGTTATTTATGAGGGCAGTTATTAAGATAACCCGGTGCACTTGTTATCAATGAAAAACACAACTAGCTTGGAGTACGTGTTATTCATATTAACAAAGTTGTTTATACATTTGATAATTGTAACCATGGGGTGATATCCGACTCTAAGTAGTAGAGGTATCTAGCGAAGGCTGTAAAATACTTTATGGATAAATGAAAAAATCAGCTCCTAAAATGGAACTATTATTATTTACTAATCCATGACAATAATTGCCCCATAAATCCTATACTCAGAATTTATTCCTCGCTAAACAAAATATACTTAAAATCATAAACCGGTTGGATTTCAAGACAAAATTCATACTCTTTAAACTCTGAAACATAATTGATTGTGATAATGGTTTGACTGTTTATATCTTTCACTATATTCACTGTAATTTAGTAATGAATTGAAGGCTCGTCAATATTTGTTAATGATAATTGTTTTTTTTAGTTATATTATCTTCGCCATTCATGAATCGATAAATTAAAGACCTTGGGGAAGGGGGTGGGGCTCGATGCAGTGTTTTAAAATTGAAATCTGAGCATGATTGTATAAACAGCAAAAGAAAAGTCTTACCAATTGCAATGTAAACGAAACATTCTCAAGTCCAGCTAGCAGATTAACAAGTTGAATAGTTTTGTCAACATCCCTGACTAGAGCATGTGTGAAATATTCTTTCTTCAGTGTCTTAGAGTCGCTTAAAAGGAAGGCCAAGTAACTCTCGAAGCTCCCCTCGCTTAGTGTGTGATAAAGCCAGGCGCGACCTGTTTTAACAAAATAGAGAAGCAAGATATCCTCGGTGAGCCCATAATAAGTTAATAATCTGCATTTGATCAAAGCTTTACAGCATATCAATGAGTCCTAAAAACAACAGATACCAAAAAATGAATAAATGACTGAATGAATGAGAATAAAATGAGATATTAGTGATAAACAAAAAAAAAACAGCAGAATAATATAACCAAAATCTGTACAGATAAGGGTGTTGTATAAACTATTTTTACAATTTTTCTCAAACTTATAAAAAAAAAAACATTTTTAGTTACCAAACAACACGTATTAATGTTCAATTCACACAAGCCAATACACAAACAAATACACATATTAGTTTACAGTTAGGCGATAATAATAAGCTGTGAGTTTAAGAGTGTTTAGCTTATCAGCAAAAGCGAATAGTATAATAATGAATAAGAAAGCAAAATAGTGTTTAATAATGTGAAAATAAATAATATATGATATGAACTAAATATATTATTATTGTTATATTGATTTGATTACAACAATTTTTTCTTTCTCTATATTTGATATGGGAGCTGTACCTTTTCCAATGGAAGTTAGTACGCTTTGTAAAGCATGTATCACTACAACTGTATCTCGGTGACTTAGCTCCCTTGCAGTTCCCCAATATCCGTGCCTTTCTACCCGTAATCCGTGTCTCAAGGCTCGGTCTAACCAATAAACCAACCAGGAATCACCGTCCAGGACCACAGTACCGTGCAGACTCTGAGCGTAAACCTAACACAAGCACACAGACAGAAGAATACTCATAGGCATAGTTTTATACATAGAGGAGTTCATTTCGATCTTATATGGGAGTAAGAATAAAGACAGGGAGGAAAACAAATAACACATTTTTTTTTTGTTTTTTCATTTTCTTTTTTTCATTTATGAGTAAATTTAGAGCAAGAAGAGTAAGAAAATACGTACGAGATATGAATATATGTGACGATGTATAGCTGGGTTCACTTATATTACCTATATTATTGTTAGACGAATTATAGTATATTTAAATCGCGTGTATATGGGCGCACTATTTTTTGCGATATTACTTAGGGATGTTTATCGAAATAACTAATAGTCTGTGATATTAGTTGGAACAAAGGAGATAATATTACGGTCTCGGTAGACTATTGGGTGTTCCATTAAAAGTGAAAATGTTGATAAATCAATGAAAAATATACATGTTGATATATAGCTTGAAGTAAGATGGCCACATAACGGCGATACTAGAATATATAACATAGAAAGCTATAAGCGAAGGTGAAGTGTAATTAATATCCATTGTATAAATATATATATATGTACATATGTACATATGAATGCGGATTTTTTACAAAAGCCATGTCGGTTTTAAGGCGTGTTTTATTTTGCTAAGCCATGTCTCATATATTATGACTACAGTGCGCGTGGATTGGTGATTGACAAATAGGTACGATAAGCGATGATCATTGTTATACCACATGACATATAATGAAGCTAAATTGATATTTAGAAAGCTGATTGGTTATTGAACTCCTTGAAAAAATCATATAAATATAATTATACCGTTTAAATGAAGTGATGTATACATAGTTATGAGAAAAACTCTGTGACGTATGCATCTACTATACACGATTGCGACAAATGTCTAGCAGACAGCTTACCAGTTTGACAGCTTTCGTTAGTTCTTGTAGTATTCGATCTTTGGACAGTACTTTGTCGGTGCATAGATCCATATCTTCCTGTGACGGCATGACTGTATTGATGTTAGTTTGTTTATTTGTTTAATTATTCATTCACATCACGGCTTTATTTATTCAATAACTTGTTATATATTCATCTGAAAATATACGCGTTATAATTTGATGTCGAATAAAGTAGCTACTGCTGCGGTCTACTGGCGATGTTGCACTGACACCGAAACGCGAACGCATTGATTTTAGCAGCGCGCTATTCCGGCGGGAATTATGAATCAGATATACCGAATCACTCGCGGTGGATAAACACTGCAACGCCACCTTATATTATTCATAATTTACTGCATAAGCCATAAATTTCCTCACATTTACTTGCATATAAATTTTTAACCGATAGAAACACAATACTTCATTTTTTATTTACACTACTATATACTGTGCGTGTAATTTATTGTACTTTAAACAAATCTATATAGATATATATTGCCACATGGTTATACCACACGCGCGACGTCTCCCTCCTATATGCTATGGAATTATTCTTGAATGATATACTTAAGCAGTAGGGGAGAAAATCGGATGATGTTATGGTACTATATATATTGCAATGAAGTATACGAAATACTCGGATCACAGAGCTCCAGAATATTATGATATTTGCAAATAATGTAATGATTATTATTAGAGAAAAGTTATGCTTATGAAAAATATTTGGAAATATTTAGCAATTGTATTGAATACTATTGGATTTTCTTATTATTTAACCCAACGAATTTTGTCATAAAAAAAGGAACGCACAGATGTATCAGCATTTAATAACCTATTCCCATCAATCCCTGAATTAGAATAGATTGAAATCTACCATTTAGGAGTAAAAAGATGAAGAAGAATGAAATCTAGATTAGGAAAATGATTGAATTCGAAATTGAAACGGGTTTATTTTGGAATTGGTTTCATTTGATTATTTGGGAAATGGGAATTTTTTCAGGATCATCATAGCGGTTCCAAATCTCTCCAACCCATTTCAATTCATTTTAGTTCACTGGGCTTGAACTGAATATCAATTATACCAGGAATTTCGCAAATTTTAAACATTTCGCGAAACGTACTAGATATACTATCGAACACTTGACTTTCAAACTGGGGAACAATAAAAAGCAATTCTCGTGATATTGCCACAGAATGTTTAGTGTCAGTATAATATTCAGCAACGAAGATATATTACTATCGTTACTTATAAGTATGTATTAGTTCTCAATCACATAATTCAGAATATGTTTTGTTAATTTTTATTCATCGTTATTTTATAACTCGCCGATTCAATTTGTTGATTTGTTATTAAATATTTTGTTGATTAAACCGCAAGTCGATGTGCTGAATTGATCTAGTATTGTTCTTGAACACTATATCTCTGAATGAATACCAAGAAATTTGTTTACTTCGAATGATATTTTTGTTTCAACCAATCAAGTTTTCAAACAAATATACAATATTATATTATGTATAAACATATAAATGATTTCGGAAATCATAATTGTTCTTTTTTTTTTAACGAATTCGCAACATACATCATATATGTAAGTATACGAAGAACGACACAAGTATACGAACTGGGAACAGGGTATAGGTACAAAGAAAAGTCAAAAGTTTGACGATCAATAATTATTATTGTATTATATAACAATTATGATAATTAATGCTAAAAACTTGAGGAGCCAGCTGCTGTAGCATCTTTTGTGCGAGCTGATCGCGGACTCGACTGAAGACTTTGTGGCATTGAAGATGTTCCCTTAGGCCGCTGTCGTTGTTTGGGTTTGATAGAAACTTGTCGACGAACAATTTCTTCGAAAGTTTTTTGCTCCTTTTCGCTCATTAGATTAGAATTTTCATCCGCATTAACCAGGTCTAAGTTTTCTTCGAAATCTCTGTAAATTATAAAGAATATTTAACACTCATATAATACCAAGGGAATTAATAAGCTGAATTTATTACCGAATGAAAACTTCATTGAGAAAAAAAAAAAAAGGTTTATTAATCGCAAAATTAGGTTTGACTGCAATCTGAGGCGTAAAATCTCTCCAAGTTATGTAGACTTGGAGTCATTTGACTATTCACCCGGTGATCATTTATTGTTAAAAATTCAATGGTTTTATTCTAGTTTGCAATTGCCTGTATACTGCCTGCCCCACTTATCGTACTATTTGTAATTGGCATGTTTTAGCACTCTTTTAATGATTGGATAAACAACAGTGCTGGAATATCGGCCACGGTCGTTGACTAGCCGTAGTTAAACTTAATTTAGATTCTGACTCTTTACTAGCGTGAATCACTAGCAGCGTGATCTGTTAGGAACAAGAATACCCATCTTCTCGTATGCTATAGAGAGCTATAGATATAATAATATAAGAATACAACTGACGATGAGCTTACTACAGGGTGGCCGCGAACCAAATGCTTTAATTTTGGGGAATTATTGAGGAAGTCTAACGTGATATCTTGTGTCTAAAAATAGCGATCTTCGTGAGATATAAACCATTTAAAAAATTGCACTAGCGCCGGCATTTAGGCAACCATCTACACAGAGGCGAGCAGTGGGCTGTCTGGTTTCAGGCGCGCACGACCGCTGCAGCGACTCGCAACACTTTTCCAGTTCAAGAATCACTGCAACACGACAATGAAGGAACAAAAACAGTTTACTGAAGAGTCAATCAACACAGCCGTGAATGATTTTCGTGATTCTTGAACTGGAAAGGAGTTATGACTTTTTCAGCGGCTGTGCGCGCCTAAGACTAGACAGCCCACGGGTCGTCCCTGTCTAGTTGGCTGCCTGAATGCAGGCGGCATTGCGCTTTGTAAAATGACCTGTATCTCACAGACGCCACAAGAAAGACCATTATTTATGACGGTAAAGTAGCAAGCTGAACCATCCCAATCATTCCTTGAAATTAAAGCACTCAGTTTGCCGCCACCCCGTATAAAGTTGTGCAGACTGGAATTGAGGCAATTTATTGTTGATATAATATCCTGATTTATTGTTATAGTGACTGTTACCGCAACTCGATAAAAGGATCAGATAAGATGATGGGTATAGTTTTGCCATCAAGTAAATTTTATCCGATATTTTTTATATCTAGTTTTCATAACATAATAAATATCGTCTTGTTAAAATAAATCGATGTTATAATTGAAACGAACCTTTGACGTCGTTCCATTTTGACTATGATTTTCTTCAAACTCAGCAAATCCTTCTGCGTAGCCTTCAACTCCGCTTCTTTCTCCTATAAAAGTGCGAAAAGTCAATCTCTTGAATTTTCAACATTCAGCTATAATTGCATTATATTTTAGTGACAGTTAAAAATGTGTTGAATCAGTAATGACGATTTATTTGAAACAATCGAAGAGTTTGATGTAATACTGCATCAATCTGAGGGATTCACAAAAACGCAAAACACCTACTCGAGTCCGATGAACATTCTAGGATTAGCCTTCACTGCGATATTCGCGGGAAGAGCACACAATCAACATTTAACTATATGGATCGTTGTATAATAGATATGTATGTAATTATACCGCCAGGGCAACGATTATTGCCTCAAGTTCGCTGTGTCTTGAATCAGAAAGGTGCCTTGCGGTCACCATCTCCGCGGACAAACGCGATAATTGTTGCCGATAATTTTCTTCTCTTTCCATAGCTCTATCCCATGCTTCTTCTCTGGCTACAACAGCGTCACGAAGAGCTTGCATATCGCTTTCTAAACTCTCAAGCTCGCTTCTAAATAAACAATAAATAATCGTCTGAACAAACTCATTGCTATAATACTCCTTCTTCTGACCTCCCACACCTTTCGAATCTATAATTCTTTTCTAGTGATAAAAGTCCCCCATAAAATGACCGCACTGGGCGCTGAAAATTTTGAAAAGACACCCTAATCACTTTGGAATGCTGGTTTCGGGGTATTTGGAAGAAGGCATATGTATCGTCGAGCTCGAAACTTCCTTAGATTTTTATCAAGTATACCAATATCTTCAAGGGTGTTTTTTTGTCTTGATCTAGGCAAGTTTAAATACCAGCCTCGGTCAAGATCGTCTTATATAATACGAGGTCTTGAGACCACGTTGTAATTTCATAATCGTTGATGAATGACCAACTAAGATCCTCTCAAAACTCTGTGAACAAGACGATCTTGACGAAGGCGGTCTTCGCTTCAATATAGGTACACAGGTCCCATTGGCAATAAGCAATAAAGCAGCGTCTCAAGTGTGTGAAGTTTCAAGGCTAGAATGAAGAGGTTTAGGGGCAAAAGGGAGATCGCACAAAAACTAAAATAAATTTTTTTCATTTACTTTGTTATGGTCACCGTTGGCTCCGCGGTCTCGTTTCCTTCTAGTTTACGCTGACAAGCCAAACAAACGGCCCAGCATTGAGAGCTTTTTTCCATTGTTTGAGCAGCGATACTAGTCGTCGGGATTATCTTGCTCTCAGATTCTGTGCAGGTGGATTTCTAATCATGAATGGAAAGGAAGGGCTCGTTTATTTTCACCGTATGTCGATGTTGCACAATAATTAATAAGTCAGAACCTTTTACAGATTTTAATTAACATCACACCCGCTGATCGGTGGTTTTGAAAATTTTCATTCGATAATTGGAAAGCTCGAAACTTTCATCAAATAAAAATGAAAAAAATGTTATTAGTCTACCAGACGAGAACCACTTTAAATTTAAACGCGAATAAGCTCTGATTAATATTTAGCGATGCTCCCGCTGTGGACTAGATTTCACGGTGAAAGATACGATAGCTGGAAAAACAAAAAAAAAAAAAAAAAAAAAATGGCTCAGTGATTACGGATTCGAGAATTGATTCGACGATTCAGAGCTCGGTAAATAGGAGTCTTTTTTGTCGTTAAAAAATTTTCATTAAAGTAGGGAAAGGGTGGGATCGTATTTTCAAACTGACTGCAATAAAGAAAAAGAAATACGTTTCATTGTGAATAAATAACGAATATTGGATATTTTCAAAACTTTGTATAAATATTGAAAATGATAGAAGAGTATCACACAAAACTGATGCTGGAGGATTATTTTATACCTTTTTATCCTTGGTTCTGGTTTTTTCTTTTTCTAATTCAATCCGGGTCTCTTGTAGTTGCGATTTGAGATCGTTCACAGCTTTCGCTTCCTCATCAAGCCTAAGTGTGTTATAAATATCTTGTGTTCAATGGTGGTAAATGGATGAAAAAATCTCTGGGTAATTGATTAATAAGGGTAAGTGGATTGCGGGGTGTTTGATGAAAAGCGTAAAAGCATAAAATGCAATTGATCAAGAAATCGAATTCATTTACTGTTTACTGAGTGCCTTGTTCTCGGTAATCAGATTCTGGTTCCGTGATTGCATAACCGTATTGCTATCTTCCAAAAATTTGAGACGCATATGAAGCCTTTCCTCAAGCTGCGTATTTTCCATTGAATTTTTTGGACCGTTGCCAGAATTCATTCCAAAAATCATACCCAGATGCATGTCTATGTCGGGAAACAAGGGGTCCCCTCTACCTAATTCATAAAACAGTATAAGGAGAAGAATATATTTAAAAAATGGAAATTCAAGGTATAAATGGAATCGGAAAATAATTCACCGGATAATGTTAGTCGTCACCATTATACCGACTCAAAATTCAATGAATAACAAAGTTTGAAATTTTCTGGACTGGTACGACAGAAGATACTACGTGATCCATTAATCCGCGCCGCTCCATATTCACTCACTTTATCCCTAATCATTTTTCCGAGTGTATTTCTTCGGAAGCTCTCCTGATACCGGCTAATCAATTTAATTTAGTATCGGTGAAGTTAAGAGAACCAAGTTATGCCACCGTCATTAATGTCAGTATTCACTGTTATGTATTGCTGCGGTTCATAGCTAGCTGCAAGTTTTGTATGCACAGTTCGGTGTGCAGATATAAACGATTAGAAATTTCCTAGGATCCCCTAAACGTTGGTTTGTTCCTTTCCTGGCTCGAAGCGGGGCTTTAATGACCTGGTAAGGTTAATTAGTTGGAAAGACCGTTCCTCGCGATTATTTACGGCCAGGAGATGCCATCGTGGATTCTATGCTCTGGTTGAAGCAGCCGAAGCGGACTCAAAAGAGACCCGAAACTAACTGGTATACCAATATAAGTTGAACTTATCGTCAATCCGAGCGAATAGAAAGAAATAAAAATAACTAAGGGCAGAAAATCAGCTGGAGGAAATCACTGACCTGTCGAATAATGGTCTAGGCGCGGGCTAGATGACATTGGCGAAGACGGGGGTGGAAACCCCTGAACATCGACGTAGCCTTTGCCCTCGACAGCGTCGATCACTTGGTATCGAGACATTCTGACGTGCTTAATTTACGTCTCTTTGTTTAGTCTGACAAGATAGGGGATGAAATTTCTTTCGTGTAGTTTAGTTTTTTATTTTATTTTTCTTCAGAATTATTGATACTTTTTAAAGGTATATACGCCAAGGGGTCTGAGCTTTTATTTTACTCATCAATTTTGTGACCGTTTTTTCGTTCCTTTGTTTCGACCATTGGTTACAAGATTCTTTCGTGTTTTCGCGTACGTGCGAACCTAGCGACGAATGATTGACGACGACTCGACCCTAGGGACAAGTGGATTGATCGTAAAAAGTTTTACTTTACACTGAATCTAAAACTTTGTTTTACCCGTGCGAAGTTTTTACTCAATACTAACATAAGACGGTGCAAAACGTAGGAAAAAAGGAAAAATAAAAACTCGATACTTTGTGGCGTCAAACTTTCGTCTCACTTTGTTCGACTTTCTTCTTTGTTTTCCGGCTCGAAAAACGAACTGAAATATTTTAAGTCAAATTATAAACTATTGGGAAACCGCATTTTCCCCACCAATTTTATCTCATCACATAAAACGATTCACTAATTTTATAACAAAGTAGGAGCGAGTCACGAAAAACCATTAACAGATATTAAAAACAGACGTTTATTTCACATACTCTATGGGTAAGTATATAATTGAAATTTACACACAGGGTCATAATTGGCGATGCAATTACTTTCATATTACATATACCAACATTCACCATATATATTTACACTCGTATAGTATTATTGTGTTACCATATTATTACAATAAATATCTTAAAAAAGAAAAAAATTTATACATTTTTATTATCGTAATACATAAGCATTACGTCTTAATCAGAGTATAATTTCGGCAAAATAGAATCAAGAATTTGCAATGAAAAAATTAGAGAAATTTATTTCTGTCTGGCAGTGCAGAAGATTTGAATTTTTCTCGACAGGATTTGCGAATATTAAGAAACGTGGATGTCCACGCAGCGCCTGAGGCGATGTTACTTGCGTGACGCGCCTGTAATTTTCTTGCCTTATCCAGTTCATTTTCAAATTGCCAAATTGCTTGTATGAGGTAAAGAAGAAAAAAAAAAAAAAAAAAAGGTTTCCTCTGTCTTTTTTTTATCAAATTATCAAAAGAGAAAATTTTAGATCGTTGTTTCGTGAAATGACTTAATTACAATTACATGTATACCTAAAATTGCATATTTATTTATCCACTATAACTTACATCGATAAACGATTTTCACTCACGTTAGTATAAATAATTATATCTGTATAATATATAACACAGTTTAAAATGTAATTATTTCAATATCTATACGTACACGTATAATTAATTTTGGTCAGTCAATCACACGAGCGATTTCCTCGCACGAAATACTTTTATATAGATAATATAGGTTTAAAGTTTCAAGTGTAATATTTGATATTTATATATGAAATAGTTTGACATTTAATAAGATTTTTCCCCCCCCTCTCTTATTGTTAATAATATAATATTATACGTTACAATTAATATTATCATTTATTATATTACATGCATGTTCACATAATTATCAATAGCTTAATATTATGTATATATAATAATAAGTTTTTATATATTACAGATTTACAAAATCTACAGTATAACTCAATTGGACAATTTTTTCCTATTCCTGTTTTTATTTTCATTTTTCATTAGACAATCAGTCGAATTACGATTTTTTATTCAATTTTAAGTAAGTGAATATCGACCGACGTGGATGGATGGGCATCGAAGGTTCTTTCGTCTTACTTGATCACAAAATTTGAAACTTTGTGAGCTATTGATGTTGGGGAGTGGAAAAAAAGAAAAAGAAAAACAAATTCATAAAACGAAATGCAAAAAATCAGGATAAGTACGATAAGTGTTACAAACAAGTACAGGCTTTTAGTCTGGCAATCTAATATCCAAGAATATAAGGTAAGCAATCGCTGGTATCCAACAGGTGCTCTTAAGTACAACACTTCAGAAGCTTGGTTTATCAAGTGACTTTCTTGTGCTTCAGTATGTAGAGTGGTTCGATCGATGCTAAAGTATATAGGTATAGTTTACCTACATATGGGGCATTCCGCGGCACTTGAAATCCACAAGTTTTTGATCTTCTTTTAATCAAAATCATTGAAATTTTTCTATTTTTTTTTTTTTTCTCAAGAGAGAATGACGCTTGATATCAAGGCCGACATAATATCCTCGAATTCTGTATGGAAAGACCGAGTTTTGAGAATTCTTGTTATCATGGGATTAGAAGTTTTTTTACGAAGCATTCAATTTTTTTATAAATAATATAGATAATGCCAATTTTTTTGTCATGTTCTGGATGCAAACCAGAATGTTAGGGAAAGCCCATGTACGAAAATCGCAATTGTCGGAAAGTTATGTGCAGAGATATATAACTTGTCTTAAAAAATCTTGAAAAATTAAAAGTCCCGTAGAGAAGTGAAAACCCCATGAAAAAAAAAAAGATACAATACTCATTCCGTACAGAATTCGAGGATATCACGTTGGTGATGATATCAAGCGTCGTTCCTTTGGAAAATAAAATTTTTCGATGATTTTGCGCTAATATGTGGTTCAGAATTATTCAGTTAAATCAAACTAAATTTTTTCCTTGTAGGCCTTGAAAAACCGCAGATTTTAGTTTTTTAACATCGTCGTTCCGATCAATCGTTCCCAAGATATCACTGTTTGAATAAAAAATGAAAAAACCCAAGTACTCCGTCGAGAAAAAGTCAGAAAATTTGAAATCTCGTGAATTAGTTTGTATCATATATCCCGATTCGTTGTAATTTTATGAGGAATTTTTTTTAACGGCTGAAGTGACGTGGAATGCCCTATATTTGTACAGGCACGAGTCACGTACAGTATAGTGTAAACTTATAGGTATATCCGGGTATACATAGGTATATGCCTCTCAGTTTGTGGGTGTATCTATACATTACGCTATACTAGGACCTAAAGTAATTCGGTATGTACGGGTTGTGCTTATCGTTAATTAGAAATTAGTAACTCGGTACTTGGTAGCAAAAAGCCGTGGCTAAACCCGCCTCTATTATATATAATATGATATAGAATATAGATATACCGTTGAAGAGAGTATCGAAAGCGTCTGACCAGTAGAGCGAGATCGGAATAGGTAATTAATCCGCAAAGTTTTTGCCAACCGATCATTCGGTGGAAAATAATTTTCGAAATACCGCCTGAAACGTTTCTTTGAAAATTTAGCATTGCGCCTAATGATAAAATCCCGAGTAGGTACATCTCGATGAGAAGAAAAAAAAAAAAAAAAATAGGAACAATGAGAAGTCATTCCATATCGAATCGCGAATGTAGAAATACTATTTTACGTTCCGTATAAAAATCGGCAAAAATCGTTCTATAAAAATTCAAATGTTGTTGAGCGAGGTCGTCTTCCTCGGGCCATTAGCCGCAAAGTATTTTTTCTTTTTTTTTCCTTCTTCTTCTTCTTCTTCTTCTTCTTCTTTCCCTGAGGAATTCGCAGAACCGAGACAACTTATATTACTCGAAGAAATTGAACGCCTTTACAGTATAGTATATCAGGCCAGCAAGCATAGTTCGGGTTAACTGAGGGTCCCGGATCACGGATCACGGATCATGGATCGTACGGATCAGTATAAGGGTAGCTGATATTTGGGGGGTCGCGTAGCTGCGTTAAACCCTATTTATTGGTCGAGTCCCGCCCTGTAGACCTTACACAACTATTCTAGACGAAGAACTAGGTCGATACTCGATTTCCCAACATTTCAGGCTACGCGTGATGTTACTCGTTATACGTTACACACATGTACTAGGTATCTGTTACAACAGACTCCACTGCGTTTTCCGGTAAAGGTAAGGTAAAGGTAAGGTAAGGTAAGGTAAGGTATAGGTATATGCTAGGTGTTCCTATCTGTATAAAATTCAACCATTCCGTTTTTCGCACCTTCTTTTTTTTAATCAAATTTAGGTACGTACGCTTTGAATGGAAGGAACTGAAAGGAACGACCTAGGGGTATATCCCACGAGGGGTCAGATTGGATGACTCGATTCAAAGACACCCCTACGCTAAATTCAGAGTGCAAGTCCGTTCCACTGTCTAGGGGAGGTATAACGTACATTAGGTGAAAAAATTTACCTAATAGTATACAGAATTCAAAATTAATTCATGTTTTATATGCGGACTTCGCCTTACATTACGACGTTTACTTTTTGTGACAAAAACGAATTTCATAAAATGTCAAATAATTTTCGATTGAATCAATATAATATTTCTTTACATCGTATCAGTAAATACAAAAAGAAATTAAAAATTAATTTACCCCCCCCCCTCCCCCGAAAAAAAAAAATTACTGACGATAAAATGGAAAAATAAATCCAAAATTTTTTCTTTTTGGTGACAAATACAATTATAAAATCGACTGTTTATAATCAGTTTTAAACCTATAATAGTATATATATGGTATATATAATTTTTTGTTATATAAAAATAAACACGTAACGCGATTGACTATTATTATTATTATTATTATTATTATTACTATTATTATTATTCTTATCGTTATTATAGATATAGACGATTATCTTACCGTATTATAATATACATATATATTAACTGTACAATCTGCCATCGTTGGATAATTGCATTAATTTTTTGCTTCCCTTATTTGAAGAGAAAAGAAAAAAAAAAAAAAGAAAAAAAAGAAAAAAGAATGATTAGAAAAAGTTTTTCATAATATGGTGTAAGTGAATGCGATTATACTTAAATTCTGAAATTTTATCAGTATTTATGAATAATCTATAATATGTATCGTATTACAGAAGTTAATCACACGTATTTATTAGATATACCTATATACCTATGTATTTATAGATGTAGCACATTACATAGAGTGAGAATCATCTGCATCGTTGTAAATTGCATTTGAAGCTATACTAGACGCAAGCAAGTTGGAGTAGAGGAATAAGTAATAAGACACTATATTCGAGGGAATGAGGTAAAAGTGCAACGAAACATTTCCCGTCTCGTTCTCCCTACCGCCTTTATTATCCCTAACTCGCAAGATCCTCAACCTCTGGGCTCTGCAGGTTTCTCCTATCGCATTTCTAGTTAGTGCCACGATGCAGACATACTCAATTTCCGGTGCAATCTTACCCTCCAACTACACCAGGGATACCATGACACGTTTCTTGGACGAAGGATGCAAAATTGCAAGGTGAGCACTCCTCCGCGACGAATGAGCCGTCAAAGAAGTCGTCACCGTTGTACGGGTACTGTTGTGCGAAGTACTAGTCCCAAAGCAGTGATGTGGATTCGCAGGGCACCATCCTGAGATCCAGGAAATAGCCTGCAAATTACTAAGAGACGATCATTATTACTAAATACCACTTTTACCATGCTTTTACTTACGTAAACTTTAACTTTATATCTCTATACCCATACGGTTGCGAATGGATAATGGAAAGGTCGACCTTGGGATTAGATTTTTCATCCATTATCCGCCTTGTTGAAAGAATAACCCATAATCAATTGATCCGTACATGATTACTCTGACACCAATCATCCAGCATGATTCAACTTTCGCATGAGTATTCTAGACAAGGATGTCGAGTGTTTGAACTACGGAAATCGCATTACATGCATGGGAAGTATCCTTTTTTCAAATATTTAATTCATTTTTCATAATTATCACGTTGACAAATCATGTTATCCATCTATCAGAAAATTTTCTCGACCGATTTCAATATCCGTAGTTTACACGGTGTCAGAATGCGTACTGATTAGGTATGTTGAATCTAATCCCTGTAGGTGCGATAGTTTTCATTTAATCCTATACACAAAGTTCCAGAAAAGTTTATCCACGAGAAACTGCAATACGGAAGGATAGAAACGAAATTGGAAAAAAAAGGGACGAAAAATTGAACTTCAGGATGTATTTCGGGCCCTCAACAAGTAGACGAGGTTAGTTCTTTAGTTCTTCGATCCATCAGCCACAATCTTGAATTTTTTGAAAAATTCGTATTTTGAATTATAAAGTCTGAGCATAAAAATGAGAGAGAAATCGAAGTGACGCGGATCTCTGTATTGATAATAAGAAATCGTTTTTTTTTTTTTTTTGTCTTTAAGACAGCAATACGGCAGCTGGTCTTACAGCAGGAAAAGTAAATGTAAGGAAGAGATCTCGGTATCGAGATATCGAGTTGTGTGACATCCTAAAAAGTCGTCGCGACTAGCGCGGACGTCAACGTCAACGTGAAGAATGAAAATGAAAAAATCCTCTATTCCTTCGGGATGGGCGATTGAGAAGGAGAAATAAAAGTCGATGGATCTAGCTCGTCAGTCTCGAAGCTATATATCCACACAGACCCAACGGACGGCGTTTCTCGTTCTGTTTTATCGCGCGTCTCAGTGCTGTTCGACGACAGTTCGCTGTCCTCTTGCCTCACGGCATAAAGAGGAATATAAGAGAAAAGTAAGAACATGGGATTCAGGATTCTACAACCCCAGAGCATTTGGCCCAGGGCAAGATGTACTTACATGTACCTACCTACGCGAGACGAGATAAATCTACGTCAGAAATTGTGAAATCATTCGAGTATGAAATGGTCTGATGAGTACGTCGGCATATCGTCAATCGAAACTCATCAATTTTTTTTCTAAAGAAAGAAGTTCTATCTTCCTCTATTGATTTTAGAACAAGCGGAAAGCGAGCTTGAAGGAATCGGGGTTTCGGTCAAAAATCTTAGTTAATTACATAATTAGGAGTTTTATCATAAAAACAGAAGAAAAAAATAAAAAATATAACTATTATAGAATAGGAAATAACCGAGGCAGTTTACGGCCAACGAAAAATAACTCACCGTATACTCTTGCAGAGAGATGTGCTGAAAAGACAATATATTATCGGATTGGCTGCCGAATTTAGTGGCGCAAGACTTTGGATGAATGTGGCGACAGCGATATTAGCCTGCGTTCGTGGGACGTGACCATATACTTGGAGGAGATCGAACACGATGTAGGGACTCCAGCAGAGTACAAATACTAGAAAAAGAAGAAAATTTTTTTTTTATCTGAAATTCGAATTATTAAATTAAACAATAATCCTACAATTGCGGTATGCAGAAGGATACGAATTATGAAGATTCGATGAATAAAAAATTGCCTCACCCTTCCCTTATAATGACATTAATTTGCACCTAAAACCAGCTCCATTTTTTCCCAAAAAATTTAAAAACTTTAGAAAATGTATTTTCCTACTTTTCAAGGTATTTCGAATACTTCAAAGTATTTGAAAAGTATATAGGGATGTCATTCAGGAGTTTAAAGTCATATCTTTTTTCCGGCAAAAGGAAACGTTCACTCGAACAGGACATGGCGATTTTTAATGGCTATCATTCGAATGCGGAGTCCTGTAAATTTGATATTTTTGTTATCCATGCGTTTTCGAGATCTTTAAGCGAATTTAAATTCGAATTTGAATTAATGAATCTGTAAAATTGATGAAAAATATTCTGTAACTGATAGTCGTGATGAAAAGGAAAAAAAAAAAATTCCCAATATACGTGTTATCGCGGATCTAAAAAGCTGCTGAAGGCATTTTCATATTTATTTATCCGACCACTCTTCTCACCGCAGATTTTCGGCTATGAAAGAGTAGACGAGGAGCGACCCCGCTTTCAGCTCAAGAAGAGGTACGATCGCTGGGGCATAGTATATAAGCTATAAGGGATAGAAATGAACAGGAAGAAGATTCTTTACGGTAGGAAAGCCGGAGTGGACGTGTCTTAGGCGAATGCCTAGTCAGCTAGAAAGTCAAAATCCCCTAGAGCGTGGCAAAGGGATAGTAGAATATATACCTAATAGCTATATACACATAACGTCTCCCTTGTCGTAGCTGCTTAAAAGTTAGTAGAACTCCCCGAGGAAGTTAGTAAAGGAATCGTGAATCAGGTGCGAATGAAATCGTCGAAGTATAGCGTTGATTTTTATTTATGATTGCGAGTATTCGAGGCGAGTATAAATCAAAATAAATATTTGATCCCCGTTTATTTGAGGGCAGTTTAACTAAAATCTGTTTTATTAGCTCAGGAATCGCTCATGTGATTATACACTTTACCACATTTTCTTGTAATATTTGGATTACAAATTAGCTGGTGGTCCAATAAACTCAAAAACAAACCTGCCGAGTATTTAGACAAGCCTATGTAATCTCAAAGACCGGGTTTACCCGCATCGCAGAACCAAGTCACAAATGTTGAAATCAGGAAAATTGGGGAATGAGTATAGAGGGTGAAGTGAAGATTGAAAAATAAATACAGTATTTCATCGAGGAAGGGATGAAATGCTGATCATTTCCCGGGGAGAGTGTAACGATGATAATAATAATGGAATTTCGAGGTATAAAGTAGGTAAATAAATTCGATACCTTGTTAATTGTGGAGGTATTAAATTTCCCCATCGCATCGGTCGTCGTTATTAAATGAGAAATATTTGCCTTTACCATAAAGTTGATTAGTCAACAACCTTCGGAGCAGCACGTATTATAATTTAACAAATTACTCGAGTACTAAACCGAATAAGATTTAATTAAGATGGTTGAGTAAACGAGGCGCAGAGTTTAATAGAACGAAAAAACGAGAAATAAACTTACCAAAAACAATGACGAAGGTCATTTTCACAGTTTTTATCTTAGCCCTCGGTATAAGACCGCGGGATGACGCCCTCCTCGTATCTCTAGCTGGTCCAGGCCTCAGGGCACCACCCTGGGACCATATGGTAGCCACAATGACCAGGTAACACCCTCCTATTATCAGCGTGGGTGCAATGAACAAGGTGAAACTTACAAGGCTCATATAGATCCTCCATTTGGTTGGTGATCCAAGATCGATCCAGCATTGCACAGTTCCCTAAAATTGTGAAAAAACTTCGAAATTTTCGGAAGACCTATGATGCGATGCATCCGCGCGATAGGTAGTCGAGTTTTCCTTCGTTTACCTCGATCCGCTTTTCCTCGTAAAGGAATATAATCGGCACGCTAAAGACTATGGACAAACTCCAAGCCGCGGCAATCAGCGCCCTAGCTCTCGACCCTGAAACGACACGGGATACGTTTACCATTTTATCCCTATTTCTCTTCACCACATCGATTGAGGCTCTCATTTAGGAAATGGAGAAATAAACTCGAGGGCTATAAAACTCTGCAGTCATGTTGGTTGCGTATTTTTTTTTTTTTTTTTTCATGCTTCATCTTTTGGCTCCTCGAGACTCTTGATACCTATACATGCGTGAGAACGAGAATGGACACCTTACCTCAAAGAGTATAAAATGTAACGGGCTGATTTACGACATAAACCGACGGCATCAATCCTTTGTACGTTTTATACGACGACTTAATGATTCAGGACGCTTTTTATTCCGTAAATATTCGCCGCGAATTTATATCGTCTTTACGTTTTAATTTCATACGGATATATGTTCCCCAATATTTGAGTGATTTTATTCAAAATAATGAAAACGGTATCTGGATATCGTGAAGCAACAAGACTTATGTTCGCATCGAACCGAGCATTAAGGAATTGTTTGTTCAGTAAAATGAGTCGAACGCGATCGAGTGACCCCAAAGTTCAACCCAAAATATAACGAAGAAACTGACTTTTAGACTTTTCTGAATTAAACAGCTGTGAACTCAATAATGGTGAAATTTTCTCCGCTTTATTTACTTTGGAAAATCCAAAGATTTTCCCTCTAAGAGAGGTATTATTTTTCCATCTACCGTGGCTACACAGCCTTCGGCGTCTGTCTCTTTCTCTTTCTTCTTTTTTCTTTTTTCTTTTTTCTTCGTTAAATTCTCGGGGTTGTTTCTGAAACTTGCATCGAGGCTGCAGCTTATTAAATTATGAAACGACGCCCCGCGCTGTGATTTTAGAGTAAAAAACTCGTGAATTCGTCGAGCTCTTGATATCGATGGAGAAAAAGTTGGCAAACCGGAAGCGAAGAGTTTGGCTTGAGTTAGGGGTAAGAAATGATAAATCAAGGTTTGGCTGGGGTCCGGATCTTTTGCCGGTAGACAATTTAAAAGAAATCTGTGGGTTTCCTTCCTCGGGTAATCCCTTCTCTCTTCTATTCTCGGGGGTTGCAGAGGGTTGTGCCCGGGCCGGCGTGGTGTTCCTGATACTTTTTTGTCGCCATCACGTGCCGTAAAAGTCAGCCCGGAAATGATGAAACATTTTTATGCGCGAAAGTAAAATCTTTGATATTAGCCCCTCGCAGCTTTCTCCATCCCAAATACTCATAGGTTCCTAGTTTCTTTTTGCTTCGTCCACCAAACCCCTGCTCCATGTGCCATCCACTCGATTCGAGATGTCATTTCTCCTAAATGTCGACCCGGAAACAGAACTACCTCTGTTATTCCCTCGTTCCCATAGTTCGCATGTTTTTTACCACAATTTCACGCAATTTTCACTACCCTATCATTTGTTTTTCAATAAACTATGTATTTCTCCCTTTTCCTTATCCTTATTTTGTCGTTTTTTTTTTCTTTCATCTTGCCAGAAGGACAAGCATTTCGATCGTATGTTGGAATACATAATATAGGTATAGCATACTTACAGCTCCCCGAGAAGTTCATAGGTCGAGTTATCGCGTCGTATCTGTCGATCGACAAAGCAACCAGAACGTAAGTCGAACTATACGATACTACAGCTTGCATAAACCTTATGAATTTGCAAGCAACGTTTCCTGCGTGCCAAGTCACTGTCGTTCGCCAGACAATATCTGTCATCACAGAGATCAGACCCACTAAGAGATCTGTAATACAATCGTAAAAAAAAAAAATTAAAAAATTCGCATTTCATTAACGGATATTGGATAAACATTTGGGCTGCGTGAACTATAAGAAACTCTGAATTTTTTCAGGACTTACATTCACCTTGAGATTCATTTTCTCGATAAATTTTCTATTCAATTTTTTGATAAATCCAATAATGCGATTGGTAAACATAATGATTGTGAAAAATGAGTGAACCTTTGAATAATAGATACCTTCCATGAATTTAGTGCAATTTCGGTAGTTCACACAGTGGATATACTTGTCTATACCGGGACAATCACGTGAAACTGAATGGATCCATGTTACCGGACAGCGAATATTTCGTATTTTTAGCAGGTTAACCACTCGTTGCACTGAAAACCCCTAGAGTGATTTTGGCGCGCGGTCGATAAAACTCGGCAGCCATTGTTGATAGAAGCCGGCTGACTGTCAATACATCGCGGAAGGTAGACATGTGGGGTTATGTTCGCTTATTTTAAGCAAATGATAAATGAAGTGAATAAAACCTACGGGAATAAGTTATTGATATTTATCAAAAATCGATCAATCAGTTTTGAATAATATCATAGTACAATCAACGAATTAACTTAAGCTATAACTGCAAATTAATTAGAATCAAAGAGTTCATCGAGAACAACCAATTTCTTGATTGTATTGAGATATCATTCAAAACTAATTGATAGATTTTTGATAAATATTCATAGCTTATTCGCGTAGTTTTTATTCACCTTATTAATCATTTGCTCAAAATAAACGAACATAACCCCACATGCCTACCTTCCGCGATGTATTGACAGTCAGCCGACTTCTATCAACAATGGCTGCCGAGTTGCATCGACCGCGCGCCAAAATCACCCTAGGGATTGTTCAGCGCAACGAGTGGTTAGCCCGCTAAAATGACGTCATATTCGCCAATATTCGCTTTTCGGTAGCATGGATCCATTCGGATTCACGTGATTCTCACGGTAGAATATTGATGGGAAATTTTAGAAATTTGCCAGAGTAATTCTGCACGAATAAATTGATTATGGGTTCGTCTGTGGAAGTTGTGAAGGCTGACTAGTTGGATTATAATATGCCAATATGTCGAGATGGTATTTGGCAGAGGAATAATCAATGAAGAACGTAATTTGGAGCATGATTGATCCCAGCCCTAACCAGTTAATAATAAATTCGCAGACGTATGGGTCTGTGAAATTCGATTAAGTCAAGGCGTATGTGAGCTCTTAGCGATATTATAAATAATTGGTAATGTAAAATCGTTCTTTGGTTCGAATCAATAAATGGATAAAGAATCAGCTGGTGGTATGAGCGTGGCGAAGGTTTTTCCGAGCAGCTGCAGCATAAGTCGTATAAAATATCAGAGGTCGAAGGGTCGGGAATAAACCATTGGTCGCAGGTCGTGTTAGGAGTATTAAATGAAAATATATATATATATATATATATATATCTTGAACTCTGGGAGTAGCAGGTTGAAGAGGGAGTACAATAAGCGTCTCGCCTGTAGTACTTGGATTTTGATTTTTCCGATAAAAGTTAATACATAATTTTACCCCTTGAGTAATTGGTCTGATAAAACGTTCAACGAGACAAAGTAGAAAATTGAAGGTACCACGAATTTAAATGTGGTTCCGAAAACGTCGCGGTGAGTAAAATTTCTCAATAGACACTCTCGCTACGTTAAATAAGCAAACGGTGTGGATTGGTGCAAAAGTGATTATGCTACCAATGTGGTTGCATAAAAGGTACAGAAAGTACACAGCGTTGCTTAAACCGACTTCCCATCATCCCTCATCCCTCATACCTAGCTACTAGGTACATTTACCACTGCAGACTGAAAAGTCATAATTATTCAGACGTCGAGGCTTGTGTTTTCGCTGAAATTATCGGGGTAGAGTAAGTGAAATCCATTAAATGTCTTGGAAATGTAGGAAAGCGAGCAACAGAGTATAAATTACGAACCCTAATTCGTTCTGCCTCCCTCCGTGTATAATCTACCATTGTAGTATTACCCCTGTATAATAATATATATTTCTCGACAACTCAACCGCGGGATACAATGCCTGGTGGCCACTCTCATTGCCTATGAACCGGCATAGGGCTGACCTAAGGTCAACGAATAACAGGATCTTAGTGTAAGTGCAATTCTACCGGTCAACTTAAGCCGGACTTACGATCGGGCATAGTGTGACTTTGATTCTTTATATACAATATATTTATGTGTATAAGTGCGTTCCAGCACGCACACACGTCACACTTATATATGCCAAAGTTCTGAAATGCCTTTGCACTCTGAGAGCAGAGTAGAAGTTAAGACGCATATTGTCGTGTGTATCCGTTATGGTTATAAGTCAGCGTCCCATGTCCAGCGTGTTTCATATCTGATATTAATTTTCGTATAATTATAGAGCTGCAAAAAAAAAATAAAAAAAAATAAAAATGACGTTTTTATTTTATAGACCAGAAACTATTTGCATTTTTCGTGCAAAACTTTCGAGTAAGTATGTCAGATGATGTTGTGATTCTAATTAGCGGTACTACTCCACCCTCTAGGCGATATCTGCAACCGGGTTTCAACAACGAACTGTTTTAAGGTAGTTGTAAGGTCTTATGCCATACTGTAATAGGAAAACTTGACGAATTTGCTAAAATTTGAGCAAGCACCTGCAGCTGAACTAAATTTTGTTATGATTTCAAGCGATTTTATATCCTCGTAAAAGAAACACTTGTGATTCAACAACTCGTGACCTACTCGGACGATGAAACCTTTATGACAACTGATTGTCGAAAATCAATTTCGAATGCCCGAACTTTTATCTGACAATAAACCAGGCGGTAAGTTTGATGGAAGGCTTTTCTAGCCGATATAGATTCTCGGCTGTAAGTAAATGCATGATTTTTGAATAGGAATAATACATCCTTATAGCCATCCCGTTGCTTCGAAATTTTCTTTTCAAAAGCCATTATAGTTTGTGGAAAAATTTATCACCGGGTTCAACTTTGAATCATTTTTACTGCCGATGCTGGTCCACTTTCTTGTTGCTATGGATTTGGAAGGAAGATTTGCGGGTCAAAATTTTCACTGGATGTATTATAATTCTTCAAGAGTTGGAAAGTAAGGACGAAAACATACCTGCGAAGGCGAGCTGCTTGATGAAGAAGTCCATCTTTGACTTCCGCCGTTTTCCCAGCAATAGACCAGCCAGCACTGCCACGTTTCCTGCCACTATGACGGTGAACAAAAGCCAGAGAACAGTGAACTGCTCTTTCTGAAACATGAATGAATCTTTGAAATTCGTCTGAAAATTCCATCCCCAATCATAACGCGATAGGTATAAAAAATAAGTAGGCTATACTTGGAGCGGGAACTATTACACCAGTATGTTGCAGGGGTTGATTATTATACCCCCTTGCCCCAAGGCAATCTAAAAGCTTATCATACCATGTCATCGGACCTGAGGTTGCAGCAAACCTTCTCTTAACTTAACCGATCATCTATGACCCATATTCTCGTGCAGAAATAAACCAGCCGTATTTTCGGACGATAATACGTTACGATACAAAAATTTGCATACTCATACTGTATTCGTTATTGAGAATACGCAGGCGCCTCAAAATGTCTGAATTCGACTGTGAGGGTTGACGAGACGTTGTGTACAGGCCAAGAATTGGGAATCTTTCGGTAATAATCGTCTTAAAAAAAAAGATGCTTTCCTTTGTTCGCTTTTATTAGGCAATGAACTGACGGAGTCACTCGAAGTTGAAGAGTGTTGTGTGCAACCGAAAATACGAAATTACCAATCCTGAAGGCGAATGGAAGGAATTGATCAATGAAAATGAAGATTTTTAAGCAAACTGGAGTGTGTATGAATTCATTTTGAAAACTTGTGTAAGGACTGAGTGAATAAACATTATTAGAATTACTATGAGAGAGAAAAAAAAAAAAGAAGAAATTCACACCTAAATCCGGCGAGTATATGTATTTGAGATAACCATTCGTAGGCGTCAGCGTATCTTGGTAAGAAAGTATTTCCTGAATCCTGTGGTTCGCACGTTGATACGACCCTTTCGCCTCACACCCCGCAAGCTTCCGTGTTCGTGACGTCATTTTTTATATACCTAAGTATACCTATGTAGCGGTGGGTGAACCTTGGGTAAATATATTATGTACTTTATGCACGTGGTATGTATATACAGCTTCAGGCAACGCGTAGACACTATGTACCTTGCATTTTTCATACTAACTACTGCAGAATTGCAACTAGCAAGAAGTGGAAGGATAATTGTCGGGTAATTGCTCCGTGTGCCAACATACGCCTCCAATAAACTTGTCTAAAGTCATACCGGTCGATAAATTTAAACTCGAGCAAGAAATAACCCCTGTTAATTATAATTACACCCAGTTTAGTTATAAATCATCACCGTCAGTCTTGTCGCTCAATTTATTCCTACGCGTTTACTGTATGAAGAAACGGTCATCTCCATCACCCTGCCGCCTGCTGCACTAAACTGCTCAGATATTTTGCTCTCGGCTATCGACGGGCTAACACTTACGATTATATACTGTATATATATATATACTCTATTCACTAAGTTTTTTCACAGCTGATTACTCGTATTTTCAGACATAATTCAAAATTATTTGACATTTTATGGACTTAGAATCACATAGATTCTGACTATATCGAAGAAAAGTGGTTGTCGCCTAGTAGGGTAGAGGGTACAGATCGCATCGTTGATATAAACTTTTTCAAATTTCGAGGTAAAATTTCAAAAACATATCATTTCAGGGCAAACTAATAGTATATAGAGATAAGGTTGGTTTCAGATTCTTGTAAGCACGTGAAATACGTTTTTTTTTTTGTTTTTTTATGTATCAGCGTTTGCAAAGAATGACTTAAAATAAAAAAAAATGAATAAAGAGAAAAACGGAAAAATAAATGAACACATAAAAAAGAAATATTGAACTTTGTAGGGGGAAAATGATTCTCACGAGTTCGAGTTCATTCTTCAAGATATTCCGGAAGTCTTCGGGAGATTATACCACTGGAAGAGAGACGACGTCGTTTCGATGTAGCTTTTGCAATCAGTCAAAGGTGATGCTGCGTAGGAATTCTAATTTACGTTCTCGCGCGGCGGCGTCTTTGAAATCTGTTAGGTGAAGCTACATCTCGACGTGACTATCGATACTGGTGTAAATTATAAGCGCGGATCTTTCTCTCCAGCTTCGTTCTCCGCTATCTGCACCGAACCATAATAAGGGACTCATCGGTGTTCAATGGGAAAATAAATCTCGTGTCACTTATAGAAGCGGCTGCTAACTCCCACGGGTTTTATATTGAGACCTAATTACGGTGACAAATTATACCCGTAATTGATCTACGAGTGATTATTCATCATGATTGTAATTTATAAGGCATTAGTTAACCCGAGTACTTGGAAGTCTGTTAATATTGATTAACTCAGTTTATACAACGTGAGTTACTTCGATCATATAGAATGCGTCGTTTCAGGGTGATACAGTTTTTTACCCTTTACCACAAAATCGTTTAGAATAAGGCCAAGAAGAAATCCTCGCAGAAGCATAGCGCTAATTAAAAACGCGGTTCATTAGGATAGGTCCAATTCTGTGAATTCAGCGGTTTAAAAGTCGAGAGTCACCTTCAAACGGTAATCACGGCTAAAGTATTGACTTTATGAAAATAATTCTGGGAATACTTTTGTAGGTGATTCAATTCTCTGTGAAATGACACTTTGCAGAATTTCGAATCATGAAAGTCGGCTGAGCAATACCAATTCGAAAAAAAAATCATGTCTTTTCTTCATTTGAATGGGAAAACTTATAACTCATTAAACTACCTTGGCGCTTTTCTTTCGCGATTATTTTTCTGGAGGATTTTGCTGGAGCAGGAGAAAAAATATTGCTCTGGAATAACACACCCCCTGAAGGGAATAACGGAAGGGATACGTAGATATTTCTTATACATGATATGATAACTTGATGAGTGAATTTTAAAGTGAATAAAAACGAACCGCAAAAAATTCGTGACTTCGAGAATTGGGATTTCGAGAGGGTCTCGTTAGGAATTCCTAATCCACGACCTCATAGAACCGGATGATTTAGAATTTCAAAAGATACATTATCAGAGATATGTAAAGCGGGATAAGAATAATCCTGAAAATCTATCGGATACATTCATGATGCAACACAGCTCTGAAATATATTAATCAAACTGTATAGGAAATTTCACCGCATAAATATACCGTCGATATAAAGAATCCGAAAAGATTTTCCTCGTCGACGACTTATGAATACACTCCGTAAAATACTTCTTCAATTTTCAGGATCCACTTTATTCAGCATCTCGGTATTCCTTGACCCGAAAATCTTTAGGTCATTGTAAGGTGATGGACCATTTGACGCAGTACGTTCCTTCCAGTCCTATTCAGCGTCTAGGTCATTTATCTACCCTGATGTGCTTAGCTTACTAGTCTTATCACGTAACCTAGCATTCACATACATGAACATACACTTACCTAACCGTTCTTGTATTATAAGAGCAGGATTTTGAGAAATAAGACTCTTCATCAGCTGCTGCAGCCCTCAGTATATACCAGACTGGTATATACATGTATCGGTTGCTCAACTTGACCCAGCATAAGATCTGCGAGTGTATCCTACACGTACAGTGATATGTAACCGCGATCAATCACTCCTCTAGGAAATTGGATCGATCGGGTAAGAGATAAGCGAAAAAGCCAAATAACTTGTTTCCCGAAACGAAAGCACCACTTCCTCGTTTGTTGTGCTCGCTTTGAATCACTCGGCCATTTCACCATCTAGTCTGTTGCCTCTACTCCTCCCTCGTGATTTGTCCAAAGAAACTAAGTCACGTACTGTGTTTGGGCATAGCACAAGCTCGTTCATCTCTTCTTCTCCGATTTGTTTCACCATAACATTTTTCACGTCGTAAAAGCATGCTTTCCAGTTTTCGACACAATATCCGAAAGGAAGAAGAGGGGGAATGCAATTGGCTAAAATTTTATGATTTTGGATCTCAGCAGGCCAAGAAACGGAAACACCACTTCCTGGTTTGTTAAGTTTACTTCGAATCACTCAACCGTTTTACCGTCTAGACTTTTGCCTCAATTTCTTCGTCGTCATTTTCCGGGCAAAAAACCTGATCCACGTAGCGTTTTCAGGCATAGCACAAGGCGTAACATTTTTCTCATCGTGTAAGCGAGACGTCCAGTTTTTGATAAATATTTGTGATTAGGAACGGAGAAAAACCAACTGGCAAAAATTCTATGATCAAAGATGTGAGTGGGTTGAACTTCGTCAACTACCTTGTAATTTATTTACTTGTTTCTTCTAACGATGTTTGTTGAAATCCCTGCAGTCTCTTTGCGGGATAAAATTGTTTACGAAGGTCGTCGTCGGTGGTCTAAGCAGACGAAAATCTAAACGTTTGAAGTAGCGTTGAAACCTTGGTGTACTCCTACACCGCGATTTGATGGAAATTGGAGTAGCGGATGGATGGGCTATAGAAGTTAGATATATTAGGGCTAAACGACCCCAGATAATTAACTGGCTAGCAGAATTTCGATGGAGTTACTTTGATCTCGGCATTCCAGGCACCTGAATTATTGGCATTCGCACGTCCTCTGTGGTTTGTACGGATCACATGGACTTTGGTTCGACGTTGTGTATCATGCGTCTCGTGGCATTCAACGTCGTCTGATAATTTCGCCGGGTTGTTTCCATATCAAAGACTCATAAACGTCAAGGCATATATCATACTTGTGGATCTCACAACATGCAACAACTTTGTTGATTAGAGGAATAACCCGTTCCTCATTTTGCTAGAGTTCGCAAACCGAAAGGTTTCCTTTGTTGCAAATCCTCCTCCTTCTTCTTCTCGGTACCATGGAGGTTGGAGTTTACACAATTCCTGCAGACTCCCTCAAATCCAAAAATTCTGAAACGTGACTGACTCATATAATTCTGGAATCAATTTTCCCAAACTTGAGGAATAAAATTTCAGCGAAAAATACCGAAATTTAATCATCGAAAAATTAAAGTCTAGTCGGATGAACGGAAGCAATGAATTGGGAGAATCGGGGATTCAGGTCCTGTGGAAACTTGGAACAAACGATAAGAGAAACTGTCGGGCCAATTCGTTCAACACGTGTGTCTTGGAGGCTGCGTTGCTCCTGAAGAACATTTGCCAAGGAAACGGTTAGAACGATCCGCCCCTACAGGCAGTTGGCAGTTGATATACACACGGGACACAGACAAGGATGTCGGTTTAGTCCTGACTGACAACAGAGATTTACTCCTCCGGTTTAAATTGCTCGCCAGTACCCAAGGGCAAGTCCTAATCAAAACTGGAAATCAACAATTCTGACTATTTCCTTATACGCTACTCTACCAGGAAATGAGAACGACACGTTTACCCCACGGGTCTCGATTTCTCGAAACATTTAACGCGCGGTTTCATCCTCGGCTGCAGTTCTTCATAAAAAATTATCCTGTAATGTATTTATGAAATTACAGTTTATAATATTTCTTCACTCACAGAATACGTGGCCAAAGAAAGCGGGCATCGTTTGGCAAAAAAAAAAATTATGCAACGAAATATCCTGTTTGTGGCAAAACGCAATTCTGTAATAAATTTCGCTGAAATCGGTTGAGCAGTAAAATCTGAGACAACTGCCCCTCCCACATTTGATTAAGAAATTATTTCATATTCAGAGGATAGGCTCAGTGCTTTGATGAGCAACAGCTCAACAAATTTTATCAAAATCGCGCGAACGGTTACTGAGATATTAACACTTGTTTACAAACCGATTTTTCCTTCTCCTTCTCGAACCTCTCAACCGATTTTCTTTAAATTTAGCAACGAGTCTGAAAGTTATCCCGGGTATTCGCGTGCCGATTTTTTCCGAAATCAATCGACCGGATTGAAAGTTATGCGCTAAAAGATCCGAAGAAATATACTGCAACAATCCGCAACTTTTAGTTTTTGAAAAGTGCGTGATCAAAGATCGTGAATTCAAATTGACTTCATGTCATCTGATAAATATATGTCCGGTTGTAACTCATTAGAGTGTAAATCTGCGGCTCAATATCTTCAGAGGAATAAACTGCAGAGTTCGCAAGTCCGATGGTTGAGATCGGTGATCACGGCGACAGGTGATAATCCGGTCTAGCTGTCTCCCTTCCTTGGATAGGAGGCGGGCCGAGTCTGTCACAAGAGAAACACGTCTTCGTATAAAGTGGCTAGTGGGTATACCGCCATTAGCTAGAACCAGCTTTATAAACTGCAAATCAAGAAGGAGATAGACTACTCGGAGGCGAGGCCAGCACCCAGTTATTCTCTCAGCACACTTCAGTAATGACAAAATTAAAAATGGCTTCAAAGTTAGAATCTGTGTCTTGATATTCACTATTCAGCCTCGAGCATACCTATACACCGCGTTATGGCAACCACGTCGTAATTTAATTTATTCGATTTAATTACTTTCTGCTGCAAGAAGCGAAAGCAGTTTCCATTTATACACGTGGGATATAATTTTTCATTTTTTTTCTTTCAAATCATTGTTCCGTTTCTATTCGACTCAGTTTTTCCACAGCTAGTCAATTATTTGCAATTTTATGAATTTCGGCTTAGATAGAAAAAGTTGTCGTCGCAGGGCACAGGTCGTATCGTTTATCTAAACTCTTTCAAATTTCGAGGGAATATTCAAAAATTATTTTATTTCAGTATTTTATTGTCGTGAGCACGTAACACACTTTTATTTATCAACGAATTGCGAAAGAACATTTTTTCAAATAAATTATTTTCTATCTAATAATGAATATCTTCTAGTTTGCCCCGAAATTACAAAGTATAAATGTACGTACAGTACTCCTTCAAAATTTGAAGAAATTTCGGTTATTCTTTGACAACGACTTTTTCTTTGTTGCAATCAATCTGTACGAGAGACGAAGTCCATAATATCTGAAATAATTTCTGACCGGATTCCTTCCTGCAAATTGTGATTTTTATACGTTTAGAAAGAAAGAGGCTTCGGTGTCATTGATCCCGAAAATTGTTCGGCCCAAGGTATAATCCGATTGTTTTATCTTACGTTAGAAGTAGAGATTTTCGGATTGGGTAAACTGAAGGGGTCCATCCGTTTATCTCTTCATCTCTAGAGCAATAAATTGGACAAATGTGAGGCTGGGCATAACATGGCGTAGTGCGACTAATACTCAGAAAAAGTCGCGACCGATAGAAAAGAGAGAAGAAGACGTGGAGCAAAAGTGATCGGAAATAAAATTCGTCCGTCGCTTGATCCCGGGTAGATTTCCGGACTGAGTAGGGACAAACGGAACTCTGTTTTCCGGATGCATCCCCTATCCCACACCATCAACACTTCAGGGTCAGAAGTCAAGGGTCGAGCTTAAGCGTCTTGCGGTTAGAGACCGACCCTAACGTGGTTCCAAGGCGTTTCCGTAAGGGAAATAGATCCGATGTTGGCATCAATATGTACAGCGTTAGGTACTAGGGCGGTACAAAAAAGAGGGTAAGATTTTTATTCTTCATTTTTCAAATCACTTTATTAATGACATCTCAAATTTGTCTCGTTTAGAATCACGAAATGAATAGCGCACGAAACGAGGAAGAGGATATACAAATTTTTACTACCCTCGATAAGAAATAAAGACGAGCACTGTGGCTGTAACAGAAATAGAGTAAAGATAAAGAATTGAATGTATCGAATGTTCCCTGAATGAAAATATAGTAATTTTGAGTCTGATTAGGAAGAAATTTAGTCTTATTAGAAATAAGAAGATGTCGCGAAGTACGAAGCGATAATTATGGAAACCACGAGGGTACGGTGTGGAATGATTCGGCTAATAAATCTTCGACGAAAGTTGAGATTTTTTTGTTTCATTTTCTCTTCAGTCCTAAAGCATCGTCTCGAGTAAGATGATCCATAAAGAGGTATAAAATTAGGAAATGAGAGCCGTGGCTTTTGAGGTAAAATTAAATTATAAAAAATAAGGGTACGTACGTATATCCAGCTCTGCCTTTTGTCGTTTAATATTTAATTCGAAAAATTTGAAGTGAAATTAAGCGCCGCTCTAGAGTCCGGAGCTTAAGTACCGTGCCGAATCTTCTATCTTTCTTCATTTCTCTTGCTCCTGCTTTCCACAGGTTTAGATAATAAAAGAAAGAGAGTGTGACTAAAAGGTGCGGTTTTAAGTACCGAGCTAAGTAATTTTAAAAGCGGAGAAAATTGGCTGGGAAATTTCCTAGGAAACCTGGAGTCTAAGTTTGTGGGTTTTATTTGTAATCCCCATCGGGGAGCAACCTGCATTACACGGACGTTATTTACATTAGTAGCACAAGTCTCCGCAGAGGCTGCTGCGGTAGAGCTATGGCATTAACCCAGTTCATCCATGACGGAGTAAACAAGAAAAGAACGATGCTAAAATATACTACCTTTAGTATTAGGCACTTTAATTACCTATAAAACTTTCTCCGGACACTCAGAGACGAGAGAGCCGCCCTTAAGTCTGCAATAGCTAGCAACGGCAGACCCGCGGCCATCTTGACTCTTTCCTAATTAAACATTTTCGATTTTTACTATTATCTGTGAATTCCAGTCGTTTTAATAAAAATTTTACGAAAATCTGTTGATAGATCAGAGCTGAAATATCATCCACACCCTGGTACAGCTGATAGACATTTTATACCCCCTAAGAATTTTCACAAAATTTATAATATCTGCAGGATAAAAATTGTCCAAAAATTCGTTGCTTTCTTCAATAGAATAAGAAAGGACTGCAATATCTTATGAAAATTTTTAATTTTTCGTACTGGAATACTGTTTTCTATAAAGAATGAAATTCTGCACCAGGTATAACACGACAGTCAAGTTTCACTAAACAAATTTATATACCGGCGTAAATTTGAGTGAATTTTGACCACTAAAATTCATTCGAAAGTTAAATAGCGGAGGTAAAAAGAGGCGTTTGAACGGGTTCCTCCACGAGTTTTAATACACCCGCGAATCGTCTCGTAAAGTTACGTTAAAGTTGAACAACCGGGAAGAGGTAGATAGCTAGGCAGAGGTAGAGGCTGGTGAGGATCGCTGACATAGTAAAACTTTAGACGTTTTATACACGTATAGATATAGTAAAAACGGTGCGAAATTCGGCCGAGTTTTACGGCAAGATTCTAGCCTTTTCTGTTCCATTTTTTTTTTTTTCCTTTTTCTTCTTCTTCTTTTTATCTTTTCTTTTTCTTCGACCACAATTTCTCAGGTTTTTTTGAACCACAGTTTTACTCGGGATTCCAATCCGGCCATACCATACTAAAAATATTGAAAATTTATTCCATAATATATCAAAACGGTCTGGAGATACGATGCAAAGTACTCCAATAATAAATTCAAATTACTTTAGAGGAGGAAATGATTTCTGACTGTTTAATACCGAAATATATTCTGAAAAAATTGAATCAACGACATCGAGACGCCTTACTGATTGATCAATAATAACGGAGCTACAGACGGACACATAAAAGAGGGTCGCTGATTCCAAATCTGAAATCTGAAATTCAGGATCCAATCTAAATATTCGAATTATCCAAATATATTAGTCCTATAAATGCATGGAATTTGGAATCTTAGAGCACAGATTTGGAATCAGCGAGCCAAACGACCCCCCGAAGACATGAGAGCGTTTCCCTTTTTTGAAAATCATAATTTTACGTAATTTTTTTGGCCACGATATCGGAAAATTGTCGGTTTCTTTTTGCGCACCCTAATATATTATGTACCTAGGTAGGTATGTATGTTAAGGCTGTTTCGTCCTGAAATATTTAGGGATATTAACGCGAATATGTATCGTTTAATAACAAAGCTCTCCTGCAGCGAACGAAGGAAGGCTCAAGATGGCTTTCCCTTGATTTATAGATATTACCCGAAAGTTTAAAGTGTTTATCCAGACTGGGAAAGCCGTTTTTAGAGAATTACGAGTTCCTTTATTCGTTTTTTATTTATTTATTTTTTTCTTATTTTTCTATTTTTTCCCCACATTTTCATCCAAGGAGTAATAAATATTCAAGTAACAAATAATTCACTTGGGAATTAATTTTATTACCTAATATTTCATGCCTGCAAAACTAAAATTCGCGGAGATCATTTTTTATACAAATGAGATGAAAAAATAATAATAATTGAATTGCGAGTAATGAATGAGGTAATAATTAACGAGTGAAACCCATTATAAGGATGAAAGAATTTCGGTTGGTTAAGAGTGTATTTAATTGAATTTGACACCGCATAAAAAAAAATAGAAAAAAATAAAAAACATCGTGAGTGCCAAACTCTTTGGATTAATTTCTTCCCAGACTCGAGCTGTGACTCGGTTCCTCTTCTCATTTGCCCTTCCTGGCTAGCTCAGACTCAGTTTTCCCCCAGTGTCAGGGGTCGAAGCTCTCGGCATTACGTTTCAATCTCCTGCCTTCTTGCTATCCCTCGCTTACACCCTTTTCCACCCTTAGCTTATACCCTCTAATGTACCTAAACGCCCACTCGCGATGTTCGTCGAGATAGAACTGTAGATCTGTAGGACTACGGGGCAAATATGTGTTATTACGTAAATTACGCTTTATAATATGAAAAGTTATTTGATACCTGGCTGAGGTAGGCGGTAAACTTTGCGAATTTGGAACGGGGCGAATTATATTTGTCCATTCAAATATCTCAGGGTGCAGTGAAATTTTAGTTAATTACGATGATTGAGCCCGGATATGATCTTCGAAAATGTATATTTATACGTAGACACAGTAGCCGTACTCATATTTTAGTATTTTATTTTTCTTTTACGTAAAAGAGACTCAGAGGGCGCAGCCACCGCCCTAAAACTGTCTTTTGCCGTTTATATTTTTTTCTTTTTTTTTTTCTACCCTCACTAAATCCGGGGAATGACAAATAACAAATATTATAACACATTATATCAGTTTTATGAACCTCTTGACGTCCAACGCCAAAAAAAGCAACTAAGAAGATCAATTTTTTTCAAAAATATGTCTTTTCGAAGGAAGGTTTACCAAAATATAGAATAATTCACTGTTCCGTTAGGTTTTTTGTACTATTTAATTCAAACCCTACTTTGAGACGTCGAAAGTATCCTTCCACCAAATTTCGGAATATTCCATCAAGCATCGTACAGGTATATTCCGTTCTTTGAATTTCTGTAAGGCTGAGAGTCGCGTTGAAAGCTTTTTGACCTTCCGCTTTAAAAGAGGGAGGCTATTGCGATCACCCAATAAGTGAAAAGATGGGTCTTTGTTTTCACTAGATTTTCATGGTTTGAAATCCAGAGAATCCCCTCCGACCATTTTTAGTTCGAAGATATCATCGGAACGAATGAAAAGATTTTTACTATCGTTAGATCAATCGACGCGGTTTTATGTAGCTCAGAACTGATTTTGAATCTCAGTCTGAAAAATCCGGGCAGATTGACTCTCTAGTATTTTTTTTTTTTTTTTCAACAGCGATTTTTCAAGTGAAGAAATGATTTCGAAAAAGCGCAGATATTCCGATATAACTTTTGATATTTTGAGAATAACCATCACCCAAATGTTTAGGTTGTAGTTCTGGCTGGGACCCCGAATGAGGGAGTTTTCTATATTTTTGCAAGAAAGAATTGTCGGACAATTTGGATGGAATATAAAACCGATGTATTAATATCGAGGTTGAGTTTGCCGGTTAGATTCGAGCTCGAGAGTAATTCTTCGATCTTAAATCTGTTTTTCTGAGTTTTATGGAACATTGGTAGTATTTTGAACCCTTGAATTTTATCGTATCGCGAGATAAGGTCCACCGATGCGGTTTCGGATGGAATTATATAGCAAAATGTAGAAGAATAGATGAAAAGAGAAAAAAATTTAGCAACGGTAAGGAAAACGGAGTATATTGCGGAATTGAAAAGGCGAATGAAGATGGAAATTGGATTCGAAACCGTGCCGACTACTAGGTGTCTGTTATCGGTCTCGTAAATTATTTATAAGTTCGAACGTGACTGTGGTATTAAATAGCGTCTGATGGAATCGAAGAAGAACCAAGCCGTGGACTGGACGTCAAAGAATTTCTAAAATTGAAAAACCGCATGATTGTCGGATGATGATGCGGTCCAGTCCACAGGATGTATGCATTAAACCAACTGGCTACACCGTATACTCGTATACGTGTAAATACACGGTAGCTACTACAGCGTTGACACTGACTACCCCGAGGGAGAAGCCCGTTGGGCTTTGGAACGCGCCTTAATCCGGTTATGCTGATTAAGGGAGAGACATTCTCTCTTAACTCTGGTCCATCGTTCTAGTGAGTGATATATTTCTTCATTTAAACGCATCCAGAACTCGCAATGGGCATTAAAAAGGATTAGGTATATTCGTTTAATTTTTTCGCTTTCGATCGGTCAATATTTTTCATCATTATTTTCGCAGCCTTTAATCTTCGCGGATGAAGTAACGATAGCATACCAGAATTCAGGCCCCCTTATCTAGGAGTTGAAATTTCCAAAAAGAAATTCATTTTTTCTATGACTTGCAGAGAACTCTGATAAAATCAAAAAAATCATGATATCTGAGGAAGGTTCGATCCTCATTACGCATATTTTACATCTTTCAGTCTGATAGTGGCTACGCTGGAGATGAGAAAATACAAAACGACCCGGATGTCGTAAAGAATCAGGACCGCCGCTGGATCAATCTTGAAAGTTTTGGCCCTCAATTGTTCATAAGTGATGCTTCTGTGGTATGAACGTAGGATTTTTTGATAAACCCATTTTCGATTGAGATACTGGGAAAAGAAGTAAGAAGGATTTAAAAATCGAAAAAAAAAAATCGAAAAAATTTAATAACTCAAGTAATTCTTGCAATATCAAAAATCCCTGCGGTCATACCATAGAGGGATCTACTATGAACAATTGAGGACCAAACATTTCAAAATTGATCCAACGGTGGTCCTGATCCTTTACGACAACCGAGTCGTTTTGTATTTTCTTATCTTCAGCGTAGCCACTATCAGACTGAAAGTAATACATGATGTAAAATATGCGTAACGAGGGTCGAACCCCCCTCAGACATCATGATTTTTTTGGATTTTGTCAGTGTCCTCAAGTCGAAGAAAAAAAATGAATTACTTTTTGGAAATTTCAACTCCTCCAAAGGTGTACATACCCCTTAATGAGACAAGTCTCACATCTATCTATCTTATCTATCCATCTTCTTGTATTCATCCGTCTTTGTCACCGAGTTTTTTTCCTAAAACTTAATTGAATTCCCAGCTGTCTTATCAAGGGTACACAGCGATACTTCGATCAAAGGTGTTACTTGATTAAACGAACACTCGACCTTTCTTTTCTTTTTTTTTTTCCTATACTCTTCAATTACACGGGTTACTGAGCTTCGAGCATCAGCTGGGATGACGAGATCAGTCTTCTAATTAGTTCAAACGTATCTCCCTGAGAAAAAATTTTTGTAATTTTTTCCACATTTTTTGGTCATTGCATTCCAGAAATGGTTTTAATCAATCATTTTCACGTATAGTATAACGTGATAAATTGAAGAAGGAGAGAAAACTTGTTGGGATGTTGCATTGGAACCCCTTTTATCAAAAAAACATTTAAAAATGTGCATTTTCCTAATTCGGGCAGTTTCTATCTCGTTTAAAAAAATATTTAAAAAACGATATTCATAATTGAGTTATTTGAAAAAAAAAAAAGAAAAAAAAAAGGGGGAATGGAGTCTGCAATTCTCTCCGAGAAAAAAAAAAAATCATCATCAGTACGATGACGGATCTCTGGGATAGAATTGAGGCCTCGACTGAAATTATTTTTTCAAAAAACTTCCTTAAGAAGATACCCTGACGTCAGAATATATACTAATAATTTGTTAGAATGGTTTCAGATAAAGGTTTGAATCATTGAGATAAACTCTACACACATGGTAGTTGCGGTCAGGTTTATATTGAAGAGAATAAGGTGTTTTCCAAGCTATAAATCCTCATCAACCTCGAGAAGCCTCCTCTCTCCGCGTAGAAGTTTCTAGCTAGTCCCAAGAATCCTGTCGAGTACTCGTTAAGCCAACAGATGCGTACGATGTTTCCGTAAGGTATATTTGCGGGAAAAGCTTCGAGTCGAATAATAATAATAATAATAATAATAATAATAATAATAATAATAATAATAATAATAATAATAATAAAAATCATAATGATAATGACAATGATGATAGTAGATAATAATAATAATAATGATAAAAAAAAAAAAATAACGTAACGACAAGGGAAGAACGCGTGTTATCTTCTGTTTCAAGAGGCGCCTCTGGAAACATAAAATTGACAATTTTGAGTTGAAAAAGGTAGGTCCTCGTTTTTTATCGACGCATCAAACAGCTCTGACCTTTTGCTAAAAACAGGATGGCTGGAAGGGGGTTGGTTTTCTTGAAGCTAGAAGGCATGTATTTGGCTGTATATGAATACATCGTCGAAGACAAAATTTTTTTTTCCGGATTTTCTTTAAGTTTCAGGAGGCCATTAAAAGAAAAAATAATAATATATTACATGATACGATGACACTATATTATTTATAGTCATTTATACACTCGAATAATATATATGAGTTCTTCATACGTTATCCGTTTGGGGGTTGAACGAGGATTAAACAAGTCGACCGATTTCGATAAAATTTTACACACGAATACGAACACTCGAATAATTTTCGAATTTGGGATTTATAATTTGAAAAAAAATCGGTCGAGGGGTTTGAAAATCACAGAGAAGTATAAGCTTCAATGAATTTTTTGATTTTTACGCTTTTGAATCAACCGGACTTGCCGAAATTTTGTCAATAAATTCTAAGTCCTGCAAAGACTCTGGGTTAAACAATTTATCGATACATAGGTATTACACAACGTTCAGAAATTAATTTAACCATTTTTAACAACTCTTTCTTTCAGAACAAGGCCAGTTACCGCTTCCGGACCAGAACTTAAATCGTTAAGAAGACTTTAATCCAGTTTCTTTCCAGCCGTTACCTCCGCACATAAGTATAGTATGCGTTTACGCGTATAAATTCTGTATACCTTCTTCTTACCTCATTTATTCTTAATTTTTTTTTTCTTTAACTTTTTCCTTTTTCTATTTTTTTTTTTTTTCTCTTACGCCTGACGTAAATAAGTATATAGCTACGTACGCATCCATATATATTTATATATTATGTGCGTATATATTATATTCGTATATAACGAGACGAGTATACATCATCGTTGGTATCTTGATACCACGTCGTTAGTAACGGCGGTTTATTCAGCGTCATAAGATTCGCCCTGGAACGAACGGATGGTAGAAAAATTAACGGAGCAAAAAATTAAAAAATTATTCACCCCAGTCGCAATTAATGCTGCGATTTTATCTCTTCTTCTTTCTTCAATTTTTTTCTACACCATTTACCTATATACTTGCTTCTCATTTAGCATTTTTTCTCCAATTTTATCCACAACTACCCTTATATCTCGTGGAAAAATTTGCGAATTTCAAAAATTTACCTTAACGTATTATCGAAGGACTGATATACGGTGCTTTAAGCCATTTTTATACCCGGATACAAACCCCGCCAATCAATGGTAAAATCTTCTGTCATGTCTGAACGTATAATCAATTAAAGAAGTTACGGGCTAACTCGAGCCAATTAAACCCTCTCTGATCCCGGTACCTTTACTTGTTGGACATCGAACTTGGCTCCATTCTCTGACCAGGAAGACGACTGCTCCCACGTATAACTCTTGATCTGCAGTTATAAACGGTTCTCATAAAATCTAATCCAAAGGCAATTAAAATTCAAATCTTTTCCCCAATTTCGAGACCTCTGAGTTTTTTGAAACGACATATCGCTGAACAAGCACACTTTTTTTTTCATTTTGAAAAAATCACCGATTACTTACTTACTAGACCCCTCGAGTTCCCAATCCAAAAATTCCCATAACGTAAATACTTCGAGCTGAATTTTTCGAAAATACACAAACCCGAAGATTGAAGTTGGGAAAGGGCATCCAAATGCCATTTCGATGTAGAAAGTGGAGTTTTCAAGTATTCACAGATATTTGAAGTAAATGACAATATTTCTATTCGAAAGAGCGCGATATTTTGCATGGAAATATGTATCCTCACCTATATTTTCTCTCCCCCGTTTTGAGACTCTATAAAAATCACCGAGAGACTCTGTTTCCGAAAGAGTTGAAGAATAAAAGCCAAAAAAATCGATGAAAAATATATCTGTGACCAAAATAAGGGGTGGCTCCGTATTTGGATAAAATCACCCGTACGCACACTTCAAGTATAGGGATGAAGTTGGGTTTTCTTTTTTTCTGTACTATAATAGAGTTTTCTGGTTGGTGTACCGCGATGTGCCAAAATAAATTTCCTCAACACTAGATCAGAATTTAGGTGAAGCCATTCGCTTTACTCCTTTTGCACTTTCCCCATCTCTAACGTCCGCGCGGTGAGATATACGAGCGAAAAAGTGAGACAGTTAGGTGGGATGCTGGCATATACGCATATACATATACATATACATATACCTATACATATATGCTCCGAAGCCATTCCTACCACGAATGGTTTACCGGCCTCCAAGGATTCGGCCCTGGGGCCGATATCAACTCCAGAAACGACCCTGGCAGTAATCTCAACTCGGTCTTATCTCGCTAGTAGAAAAAGTCTTGAGACGCGTGGACAAGCAGCGAACGGGCAGGCTTGTAGGTAGGTAGGTAGGTAGGTAGGTAGTCGGACCAAGACGAGACCAAGGGAGGACTCATTCTTTCGATCCGTTTTTGGCCCCTCTATAAGGTCCTCCTCGTCGATCGTTGTTCTCTTAGAAATCCAGGATCCCACCGTAGAGTCTGACGAAGAAGGTTAAAAAAAATCCGAAACCTCTTCGCTAAGACAAAGCCGAGTTTCGCGAGGATCTTGGATTTGATTAAATAAATCTACTCGCGAACCCATCGAGATATTTGAGTGGAAAAACGTCGGACTATAAGAATTATACGATTCACTTGAATTTTTCGAATTTATTAAAACCGAACTGAACGGGCCTACGCTGATCCCAGGAAAATCGTCGGCCTCGTAAAACTGGAGGACCTTTTTATTTCTCAGGTTTTTTTGGCAAGATTTTCACTACGATTGAATTTCAACGGCTCAAAAAAATCGGACACTTGCATACAGTGAGTTCCGTACGATCGAACCGATTTTGACAAATATTTGGCACACAAATATTCCGGACAGTGAAATTTTTCAAAATTGGTCCCGAAGTTTGGGAAGGAAAGAAAAAAAACGTGTTTTTGAAGAAGTTTCGATATCTCGGCGACGGGTCGACCGATTGAAATGTTTGTCTGATTTTTTCTTGAGACAGCGTGCCTTTCCCCCAAATATAGCAGAATTTGAAAATCGAATCCGGGAGGGGTGGCAGTTTGATTTCGACATGTCTCGACAACTGTGGGATCGATTTCAGCTGAATTCACTGCGGATTTACGTTTTACAATGATGCGAAAAATTTCTCAACACAATTTTGTTGGTGCTTGTATCTTAGCGGTCTTGCGATTGTACGTCAGAGTTTTTTACTTTCAAAGCTAAATCGTCGTAATATTTTAAGATGAACTTCACGTTCCGTCAATAGTAAAACGTCACGTACGTTTCAAGAGGCGTGAAGAGTTGCACATCTAGAATGTAAACTCAATTTGTACGATGCGAAATTAACCGGTATGGGAAATCGTGGAATGGCGTTGCTGCCGCAGCATGCGTCGATATATTCCGACGTAAACGCGATTCACCCTGCTTTTTACGGAAAGAGACTTGACGAGTGGAATTTTCGCGTATATATACCCTATGTACGTGCATGTATCCTATATACTGCATACAGGTACCTGTACGTATAGGTATAAAAGAAGGAATGAAATTCGTCCGCGTATCTCGGACGTTTTTTGCTCCCATCGCATACGTCAGTCAGGAACTCAAGCCTTAGGATCGCGATCGCGTGTTTCGCGCGATTTCTCGACCCGGATAAATCGCTGCAGCCAGTAAACCGCGTCAGAGGAAGACAGAGGGCGGCTGACAAGCTTCCAATCGCTAGACTCTGGGGGTTTTCTGGTCCAACTTAAGACAGGCGATTACGCCGCACCTTATTAAACCGATATCTATGTCCTACGAGACGGCAAAATGGCTGGGCTCAATTGCTCGGGGCCTAACGGTCGCTTGCGTCCGCAAAATCGGGACAATCGCCACAATTTATAATCTAATCGCTTCTGCAGTACCACGTCGACCGAATTTTCAGAGAAATCTATATTTCACGTAAAAATAACTTACCGGAATACTTATCAACGATATTTCGAGGCAGAGCTGACGTTACGTTTAGAATTTTGAAAATTCCGCTCATCGGTCAAAATTACAAATTCGTATAAGACGATTTCGAATTTTCAGAAACGTTGATGTTTAGAAGATTAGAATTCCGAATTTCAATACTTCGAAAGTCCAGATCCCCGCGAGGGCCCAAAAATCCAAAAATTTCGGTCCATTTCCTAGGGGGCGAAAACAAAAAGTAGTTCATTCTAATCGAGACCATATTTACGGAAATCCTTTTTATCTACTTCAATCTATAACTCCATGATGTCATAAATGATTAATATAGGATTTTGAAACTTTTTTTTATCCAAAAAGTTCATCTCAAGACGATGAATTTTACCACTTGTTGGTTTCGATACGATCAATACAGTCCAAGTTGTTAAACACGGAATGAATACATGCGTGAATTTTAGCTTTCGGAGGTTGAGCTTTCGGTGTTCTTCGTTTCAAAGTTTTTGAAATCGTCTATATGCAGACTATCGGGGAAATACCTTTTCTGAAAACCGTTAGTCGCCAATATTCAAATTGGGGATATTTACCGTTCGGGAGTTTTGAACCCTCGATATTTCAGATTTGTTCAACCTTTCGGTCCTCAGATCACTTATTCTTGTAGAAACTAATGCTTTTTTTGAAAATCAAACAGAACAAAGTTCTTCGATTTTAGTTAACGGCGAAGATTAATTTTTTCCATTCCAATTTTCACACGAAATACGTTCCTAGATAATTGTGCGAAGCTTTATTCAATCGCTTTTTAACTAGAAATGGAAATTTCGCTTAAACCAAACCACCTAAAAAAAAACGCATAATATTATAGGAAAAATTGATTAGAAACTTGGGAAAATGCTTGACGTGAAAATTGTGTGGATTTATAACAACGAGCTTATTTCAAAGCCGATTGATAGACTGTCAATATTCCTAATTGATTTTCTATTATTTTTTCACATTACTGCCTTGACCCTACACAGCCTTCTTATTGGATCCAAAATTTTGAGTCCGATCCAAAGTAGGCTATGTAAGGTCAGAGTAGGAGACTTTGGATCCAAAAGAAGCTACGTAGGGCGAAGACAGAGGTCTTCGGATTCGGAAGAAAAGAAGAAGAAAAAAAAGAAAAAATGGAAGGAAATATCGTTTGATTCCGAGATAAAGACTGCGGTATACCTAGTGCAGGATGAATGAAATTCTAATTAACTGACAGTTGACAACGTCTATTTACAACGAACCCCATCTGCTAGCCGTTTCTCAGCTAAACCCACCACCACTGAGAGAGTAAAAGTTTCAATTACTTTATCAGAGGATAGAAGTTTTCATTGATCTCACTAATTGACTTATAATTTGAAAATTTAATTAAAAGTCCGAGAGCCAAAGTGATAAAGTTACAAAGCCGTAGTCACCTCTACAACATATTGTTCAATTTATTCATTTTTCAAATTATCGATCGTCTGTGGTTTCGGTGCAGCAGAAAGTCCGGTCTTGGAGGTTCATGTATTATCCTGGACAACGCAAGAAATTAACGTATTTTTCACGTTTTTTTTTTCCGCCAAATGAAACGTTATTAAAAATTGCAAATCCTATCCCCATCAAAATAGAGATTGATGAAGATCCAACGCGACTAATCCGTACAAACGGAATTTACATCATCCTTGTTCACCTGGATCAAAGGGAGACGAGATATTCGCCTCCATATATACCGCCATGCATAGAGATCTCGGATAATTATGATAAACGTGATAACCCAGACGATGATAATAGTAATAATAATAATAATAATAATAATAATAATAATATTATGGAATAGTGATAATAATTGAGGAATTTCTCATGCCTTTGACACCGTACCTAGTATTTTCTGGACAAATCGCAAAATTCCCGAAAGCCTCGGGAGGATTAGAATTATTTCTGAGGTTCTGCGAGGTAGGTAGTATAGGTAGGTAGGCCCGTGGAACTACATTCCAAGCTAGATCGGATCACGAGTCCAGGCGTATAAGATTGTCGAGAAGCTTTGCTAACGCCCATGAACAATCCAGGAAAACAGAAGAAAAAAAAAAAAAAAAGAAGAATAAAAATAAGAAGATGAAAAAGAAGGAAAAATCTCTTGAAGTTTGTGGACGTGTACAGAAAAGCAAATCGTATATTCGATTAGTCGGATATAAGCTCATATAGTTCTTCGGAAAATTTCTATAAAACATTAAATATTTTTATGAAAGTTTAAATATTAGATGCCAAAGTGATATCTGGATCTGCATTATGAGGTTTTTCATTTGATTACCCCGGAAAACCTCACATCGTCTTACTAATTTAAAAAGAAAAAAAAAAAAAATTTTGAATTTGAATGCTACGCGCTCCCTGGATAACTTGCAAATATATAAAAAAAAAAATTTCCGCAAAATTTTAGCTCTTAATTTTAACATTACCACGTGCCCTAAAATTCCGAAAGTTTTAGGTGAAAAACACACGTCAATTTTTTAACCAGTTGTTTTTTTTTTTTTTTTTTTCTTTAACCCCGATAAAAATTGATGAAATAGTTTGAGATTTTGCACAGTTGTCGCTTGAGATGATTGGAACGAGCCCTGAAAATTTCAAATTTCTAGTAATTGATACAACATTACAAGAACATCCTAAATATATACAGGGTAAGTTTCCTTTAGTATCGCATGAGGGAGGGGCCTAGCATCGCGAACGCTCCGCCCCTTTCTTTTCATACTGGTTACAATCATCAGTTTTGACGGCGTGTGAAAATGAAAGTGGGACTTCTCTATACGACGATAATAAGTATGAATAGAAAGAGGGGGAGCGTTTGCGATGTTAAGCCCCTCCCTCATGCGGTACCAGAGATAACTCAACCTGTATATATATACAGGGTGAATTCTCTCCGGAGTCCGGAGAGGGTGTGGCTTAGATCAGTTGAGACTCCGCCTCCTCCTATTCATACTTGTCATTTCCATAATAACAATTCTCGCTCATTGTCACCTACTATTTATTTGACTCTTGTAAGATTCATGTAGCCTTGTCAAAACAATGAGACACTATACTATTCACCCTGATTTACTGAATGGCTTGTTTATTATCGGAAGGCAATCGTTCTCTAATAATAAAAAGTATGAATAGGAGGAGGCGGAGTCTCAGCCAATTTAAGCCACACCCTCTCTGGACCCCGGAGAGAATTCACCCTGTATATACATAAACTCTAGATGTAGATGACTATACTGGCAGAGTGGCAATAAACCTAGGGGATATTGTTTTTTGCACAATCTGCGAGGACAACAGAAGCGCAAAATAACGAAACGGTATTGCAGAATTTCTTCGATTACATCAGCGCGTGATCCGCAAGTATTCCCGCTTCTTGCCTTGCCACGGTATCGCGTCTCTCTAGTGACGCCTTGTCACTTCTTCTGCTTATCCTTCTGCTATCGACTCCGTATACCCGTATTTTCTTTATTGTAAGCCTGGCTCGTTCGTTCCTCCCTTCTACACGAACACTGCACGTCTATACCTATACACACAGGCATAAAAAGTAGCCGCAAAAGAAAAAAAAACGAAAAAAAAAAAAAAAAAAACAACCGTCTAAGAGATAATAAATGAAAAAAGTTTTTCGTTTTTTTTTTTTGTCTTCTTCGTTTTTTCCTTTTTCATTTTTTCCTTTTTTTTTTTTATTTGTTGTAGTCAGACCTAAACGAAACGAAGCTCGAATAAAAGCATCGGACTTTATTGCCAAAGAAGTGGCTTTCCCACACTTTATTTTCTATATTCGCACAAACGAATGTTATATTTTTATAAAATCGATCATTTTTTCACACGTACAAACTGTTGCCATCAAAGCTGTTGGTGTATGTGTAAAAAATTTTGAAAATTCGAAATTTTTAAGTAAATTTTGCTGAGATTTTTACAACAGTTTATCGAACAAGAGCGCAATAAAATTTCAAAATGCTATCCCTCCCGTATTTGATTTAAAAAATTTTATTATATTTAGAGAAAAAGTTTGGTGTCTCAGGAAATAACAGCCGAAGAAATTTCATCGAAATCGTTGGAACGGTGGCCGAGATATTGACACGCCTTTGAAAAAAAATATATAGTATATATATTTTCTCCTACCCTTGCGGAACCCGTGGAACGATTTCGCCGAAATTCAATACCGGATCTGAAAATTATTCGGGGTATTTGCATACCGGATTTGATTAAAATCACCCGACTTTGTCTGGAGTTATTCGACGGACGGACAACGCGGAAAACTTTAAAGTGTCTTATACTTTGTTGGAAAAACTAAAACACCCATATTCGGTACCCGTTGTAGCTTTTGTAAACGAAACTTGAAGAATGGGTAAAAAATTCTAATATAAAGTTTAATCCACACGAAGCGTTCAGAAAATTCAATAAAATGTTTTTCAAATCTCAATAACGATATAAAACCTTTGAGCATCCAAGATCCAGCAGATTTTCGGATAGGTATATCAGTGAACGCACGAGGTACAAGGGGTTTAAAAAAATTTCAAATTTATTCTCGCTCGTTTATATTGCTAAAAACGATATTGTAATACGTTCCTATCCGTCACATATTTGTCAGAGGCTCATATAGCCAGTTTTTTTTTTTTTTGTTCTAACCAGCCCCTATTACATATACCGATATGGCACCCTTCCGCCAAAAACTACCGGTGTATTACAAAACGGCCTAAAAAGCTGTAGGGATGATGAATTCCAATCGAGACATTCCACCGAGTAAACTACTATATCGAATATTTTCGGTTGGATAACTTTTTTTGTAAAACTGGGTATAGGACACATACACTTTGGGGTGGTCCTTAATTTTAGCATTTTGGTAATTCAATGCTCCCCTGGGCCAGGACCCGGACGTCTCGACATATGCACAAAAAAATGTAGCCAAAACTCCAGGTTCCTATCTCAATTCTAAGTACTGCCCCCTTTTCACGGATATCTAATACTATGGGTAAGAAGTGTGCGGAGTTTCAGATCATTCGAAGTGACAATGCGATAGGGAGTAAAAAATAGCCCCGAAATAATAAAAATCGTGTGTATTTTGATGGAAAAGTTCAAAGGCTTTGGGGCAGTACTTAGAATTGAGTTAGAAACCTGGGGTCTTGACTATATTTTTTTGTATAATATATGGAGACGTTGTAGCCCATGGAAGCATTGAAATTCGAATATGACCGAATTAAGAAGCACTCTATGATATACATGTACAGGGTGACCCAGAACTCACGGGCCACATTGAATGGGCATATTCCTTGTCGAATTCTAAGACTAAAATTCTTTTACGAAAACTCTCCAAGGCCAACGGTTCTCGAGTTATTACAAATCGCAATTGACCAATCAGAGCATCTCTCTATGACCGTAATTATGGAGCGGACAACCTAACCGCTGAAACTATGAAGCAGTTGACTAGAGAGACGCTCTGATTGGTCAATCGCGATTTGTAATAACTCGACAACCGTTGGCTTTGGAGACTTGTCGTAAAGGAACTTTCGTCTCAGAATTTGACAAGGAATATGCCCATTCAATGTGGCCCGTGGGTTCTGGGTCACCCTGTATATGCGGATAGACGCACCCAGCGACGCGACGCTTTGAGTGACGAAAAGCAGATCCATGCCGTTTTTATACCTATATATTCAAGAACGGAGTATTCTTTCATGTCTTCTTCGATTTTTAGTTTTATTTTCAGCACTTTGGCGAGGTTCTCTTCGCCAAAAATCTTTAGCTCGATGGAATGTGACTCGATTGATTCAACCAATGGGTTCTATATACTATTAATACGATACGCGTAGCTGGATCTGATCACGTAGCGGTGATTAGATCACGTTTAATAGCGCAAAATTTATTATTATATCCTGAACCCTGAATAAATTGGCAATCAAGAAAATCCGATGGTAGAATATTTCAAAAAGCAATGATAATCATATCTGGAAAATAGAGATGGCCATTTGCCGTTAGGGCAATGCAATTCTGCGGTATCAAAATTCAGTATAAGAAAATGTTTATTTTTTTTTTCCCGTCAGTTGAATTCACGAGTCGTTAGGCGCCCGTTAGTCCAGGAAGAAAATCTGAACCTAGCGCAAGTAGCTCTGCTCATATTTAATGCAGGAGCTGTTGCCCCGGACGAACTGTGTTACTACTTTGCAGCGTGCAGCAGTACAGAAGGATGCAGCCATGTCGAGAACGGTATATATAATCCTGCGGGGATACAGCATGCTGCAAAAAGAGCAGCTCGCCATTATCGACATCAAAAGGCGACAAGGGTAGCTGTGTGATATTAATTATGATGCCTACAACACTTTGGCACAAATTCAGCTACTACGATGCAGTGGATTTTTGACCAAGCATTGTGCAGGAGTTTTTGCGAAGTAATTAACTACGTCATTTTCAAATGGCACCGTCAAACGCTTTCATAAAACGTTATGTGCCGTATAATGTAATTCCTGATGGAGTATATGACTGAGCGAATCCATCACCTCGTCATGGTGCAGTGAATATGGTGCATCGTTTGATATTTCACACTGTGCCTTTGACTCTGAGAATAAACCAGTGTACCAGAATAATGACAAACATGTATGATATTAGCTATTCGAAGCGGAACGACACGAAATATGTCACGTCACTCATTGTCAAAGATCTTTTGAAATCCGCCCGAAGACATGATGTGAAATCTTTTTAAATATTGGAGTCTTTGAAGCGTGCACAGTATAGTAATTGCAAAGTGCGTTTTAGGGGCGTCTACATCCTCACAGATGCATTGCGAGTAACATTTTGAGACATCATTCAAAATTATTTGATATTTTATGGATTTCGCCTTATTGTTAGATGGATCGATTCCACCAAACAAAAAGCGGCTGTCGTAGGGTACAGCTGACCCATCGTTGATCAAAACTTCGAAAAATTTTGAAGGAACATTCTGCACTCGTGTAATTTCGATAAAAATCAATGATGTTCGATGAATTTCATTTTTAGATACGAAAATGTTTGACTTGAGGCCATTTTTTTTTTTCCAAACGTTGATGAAAAGGGTGTGTCACGTGCTCACGACAATATAAGACAGCTACAATCTATATATTATCAATTTGCCCCGAAATGAGATAATTTTAGAATATTCCTTAAAGAAATTTCAAAAAGTTTCGCTGAACGATGCGACCTGTGGATTGTAAAAATTTTTTCGCAGTTTACCAGTGATTCAAAATCGCGATTACCAGACTTGTATAGGTACATAATTTCGTTATGGTATAGTCCTTCGCCCTTTATACCCCCTAGAGAAAATATCTTTTTCAGTTTTCTTACCTCTCTCATCAAAAATCCCGGTTCACCATTGTTTCCTCTTATTGCACTTCTACACTCGGCCTGCTGAGAGTCTTGGACCAAAAGTGGAGTTGGTTGCGTATAGTGACCAGAGAAGACAATAGGAAGATAATGGGAGGACAGGGCAAGTAACACGTGCGCCTGAGTACTTCGGTACGTAAGTAACGCGCGTTTAGCGCGTATAAACGTGAAGCCGCAACGAAATTAGAGGCAAAAGTCAGACAGAAAGGAAGAAAAGAAAAGAAAAGAAAAGATAAGAAAAGAAAAGAAAATAAGAGAAGAGAAAAGGCTTCGATTGATTTTCTCATATTTTTAACAGAAATTATGCAACTTTTAACTCCGTCTTTCGATGAGCAAAATAAATAAATTGAAATGAGATGAAAACGTCTTCTCAAATTGAGAAGAAAAGCATTGGTAGATTATACAAAAAAAAAAGACTTTGGATTCTTGAAATTTCTGAGAAATTTTCAAAGAAGTGATATGAGTGCCTCTATATAGCAACGTCCGATAAAATAAATATAAGAAAATCTTCTCTCTTCTTCTTTCCATTTTTTTTTTTTTCTTTTTTTTTTTTTTATAGACAGAGCTTCGGTGTCTTTAAGAAAGAGTTAGGCTTCCTAGGGGGCAGGCTGTAGCCTAACGTATACGGTGTCAATTATCGATTACTGTCCCCGTACTGCTCCAGGTATAAGTATAACGGATAGAAGGCGAAACGGGGTAACGGTTGTCCTCAAAGGACGAGACCTCCGTCCTTTCGTGTCTCTCCAAACAAATCCATAAAATTTTTTACCCCGCTATCACGTCTTCCAAAAATTTTTTGCAAATTTATGAAAAAAAGGAAGGAAAAAAAAAAAAAAAATTTCTCGCTATTCCTTTTCGGTAATTTCGATTCCGCGTTTATCGCCGTTTGAAAAAATGCCTCCGGACATCGTTTGGCTATCTATACGCAGCATCCTCACCAGAAATACGTGGGTGCAGACATAAGGCGTATCCATCGTAGATTAATTCTTTTCTATAAAAGATATGGGCTCGACTCTTTTATTTTTCTATTTTCACAGACTCTGAGAACTTCTTACCGCATTTTTGCCCCATAAAAACTACATCCCGTTTTGATAAACGGTTTGGCTTTTACCAGCCATTTTATCAACGGAGAGCAACAAAAAAAAAAAAAAAAACCTTTTTATTTTCGCCAGGGCAACATATGCCGCATCAACCGATAATAAAATTGATGTAAATCAATTATTCTTCGATTCAGTGGGTTTAATTCACGTCGCAATCAATACCATACGACAATATCCTCGCAATATATATTCATTCCTATATTATTATTTTATTTTTATTTTTTCCAGATTACGTATACAACCTTATCTGGCGTGAAATGATGTTCCTATTTTTCCCTACTATGATGTATCGACACATTTCATATATCGACGTAGATATATGTGTCGACAAGATCTCCTTTGCTCTATTCTACAAATACAACATTTGACAAGACGTGTGTTGTAGCATCTCTTCCATATCTTGTATGTGTGTACTCCGGTATTTGAACCTACTGGAACCTATCTACCTGCATGCATCATCTCAAGATCGCGAAATTTCCAAGCTCTATGGAAACCTTTGATCCGACGAATGCATTTCTAATAAAAATACGTGATATATTATGGACGTGATATATACGATGCGAACTCGGTATACCTGGGCATACATATCATACAATCATTATTAATAATAATAAATTCATGAATGTTAAAGTAGTTCAGAAAGGCCTGAAATCCTCAAGTTTTGCATGATCCTCTACGGTGATATTATTTTTAATTTAAATTATTTCTCTGAATTATTCTGCACCAATAATGAAGAATTGGATGCAATAAAGGCACATTGAGCAGATATCCCCACATTGCAATCTGAAGGATGAACCACAAGAACGCAGCACACCTACTCAAGTCCATAGACACAATTGGAAATGATCTTTTACTGCTATCTTCGCGAAAAGGGCACATAATTAACACTTGGTTAGACCAGTGCCCAATAAAAATATATAGTCAGTATGCGTTTAGATGAATTGGATTGAAAAGATATGAAGTGGCCGATTACACGATAGCACAATATTTATTCTCCACCTAATTTCCGAGCTCTACTGCTACACGATTCCCCAAAAATTTGACTCGTGAAATTCAAAAATATGCCAGTCTTTGGATTTGTGATTCACTATTCTTCGCGAATGGTAGCAGTTCTATGATTTTATAATGGATTGGATATCAGAGGTTGTATTTTCATGCGATTTTCCGCAATAAAGGCGTACAGCTCATGTTTCAGAAATTTATTTCGCACAATCGGTGATGATCGCTTTTACAGTCATCGCGAAGTCTAGTCGGTATCGTGACGGACTATACCTGAAAAAAAGCTAGCTTCGAAACATCCATGGCTGAATGAATGGTGCGTTCTTCTCAATCATCTCGAAACGTGATATTCCGTATCGCATCGCACTCCTCAATTACTCTACTAAATTCTCCTCCCTTGATCACTGACAGTATTGTTAGTCGATCTTATAAGCCCACGCCAAGTCTTGATACACTCATCTGATTCCACCATTCCGGAAAACAACTTTCAATCTATTTTCGTAATAGTCAAGTCTACAGAAAAAGAACAACTAATTTTCCACGAAAATTTCATACGAGCATACAAGCTAATTAGTAAGTGCATCGGAGTCTCGGTAATAACGATGAATACAAAGCACCCTTTCCTGTCCATAAACGTGACCCGTAATCCATAAAGTTTCTATAATGATTAAACATGTTAACCGTATATACGCAACTCCGTGAAAATTATACCTATTTGTAAAACAAAACGATCATCCCCCGAAATCCTGGTATTAATGTAAGTCATAACTATAAAATACGTATTCCCGGTCGCATATAACGAGTTTAACGTATATAACGATCTTCGTCGTCAGATTTAACAGCGATTATCAAATTTCTTTATGTGTGAGATGCAGGCGTGAAATAATTTCCGAATTTTATTTAAGTGTTATAACAGCGGTTGATAAAACACGAAGTACTCAATGTATTCCGATCGATCATTTAATTGAATGATTCATTTCCGAATATTTATTTTCAGTCTCCGTGCGTTGAGTCGGTAGTCGCTATACCTGCAGTCAAAGAACTAATTTACGAATCCGATCACGTTCGTTTCTTCGGGGTTCTTTCCGCGGTTTTATATACAAACGTGACGCGTTTTGGGATCGCCGTTACACGTATGTGCCCGTGCCCCCCCTCGATTCATCGAGTTGGCAACAATTTGCCACTTGACGAAAAATTCGGCTCATTGAGCGAAAGGATCAGTTTTTTTTTTTTTTCTTTCTTTCTTTCTTTCTTTTTTTCCTTTTGTGCTTTTTTTTTCATTCTTTTCTACCCCGAGGCTAGAATAGCCTCTCACGAGTAACCGAAAGGTACTTCTCGTAGGAGTTACTCGGCGAATAATAAATTTCGTATGAAATAAAGAAAAGAAAAAAGGAAAAAAAATTAAAAGATGAAACAGCGACGCTTACCTCGTAGAAATAGAAGGAATTCAGATTTTCCGATGCGTTTGGAGTCGCAGAGGTGATCTCTATCGTCCCGGAATATATATGGACGCATCCTGAGGCGTCGGTGGAGTTTGATACTTCAACAGCTTCGGTAACGTCGATGAAATTATTCGGCTGATCGTCGTACGAGGTTTTTAAATTTTCTCGAGGTAGTTCGCTGACGAGAGACATATCTGATTAAATATCTCTTCTTTTTATTTATCGCACGATGTCTCGAACTACACTACATCTTTATCCGATGGGTATATTATCAATAAATATCGCGCAAGGGTGTAGATCGCGATTGTTTTATTTATTATCTTATACGAATGCAGCTCGAACCTTTCTTTCATCACTTCGTTTTATCTCACTGATTCCAGGTTCTCTTTACAGTTTGCTTCTTCATTCCATCCACAAAACCTCACCATATCTTCTTTCTTTTCTCTATAGTATATTAAGATTCAATTCACACAGATTCAGAACAGAATAATAATAATAATAATAATAATAATAAATAAATCAAGCCTGCGTATACCTTCAATGAAATGAAATTAACGATTAAAATTAATAACCAACTACGCAAATTCTCTCACGATACAATATGCCTATCCTTGTGGGTAACTCGACGACCTCTTTAGGCCAAGAACAAATTAGATCGAGACCCCTAGCTCCGTGTTTGAGGTTCTGGAAATTGTTTGCCGAAATAGACACGGAGATAGGAGCCTAAGGGCTAACCTTTGACCGCCGTTGATTTGTTTTATTTTCCAGAAAAAAGAGAGAAAAAAAAAAAAAAATTTCAATTTTTTTTTTTTCTCCTCTCTAAACTTGTTATACTGAGCTTGAAATTTTATGGTCTATCCACTTGCCCAACGATTACTATGTAAACTAGACATATTTGCGGAAAAGATGGGAGAAATTTTATTTTCTAAATATTTATGCCGTTTTACTTGGAACAGTTTTCTTTCTTTTTTGTTTCTCTTTTATTCTCTGATGCCAAATGTTTAGTGCGTAAACAATTTTGCAAATTGGATGTTTGGTGCGGTTTTCTTTTTTTCATTTTTTTTTTTCTTCTTCTTTCTCTGTTTCTGGGATTCTCTTATAAAAAGGTTTTTCTCAACTTTGTGAAATTCTTGAAGCCTCAATAAAACTAATTACGATTTTAATCCTCGCAATTCATCTTTTCGATGAATGGAAGATATCTGCGAGTGACGGGAATCGTGATTTGAGTTGTACATTAAACACCTTCTTTTTGTACATGTGTATATGATTCATATAGATCGGGCAAGACGTATTTATTTATTTATTTATTTATTTCAAACAACCCTTAATTACATTCGTATACTCGTAGACGCGTTTTCTACCTCGATACACGTGTAATGTCCATCAGACCAGATAACTACCATCTGAAGATTAGGGATTAAGGGATATTCCCGAAATAATCCTATCGCAAAGCTAACGACGAGAATGACTTTGAGGGCTCGAATTGTTGAGGCAAGCACGTTCTCCCCTATTTCTTTCTCCCTCTTCCTCGCTATCTCATCCCTCGTACATCCCGCACAACTCCTTCACTCTAATTCGTAGGGGATTTGTCCTTGTTTCCTCCCGACCTCACTTCCTTACTTTCTTACTTCTTATACTAATTCCGCAGCGTTTTACTCTTCCGGACTCTAACTGCAAGCCCTGCGTTTCGAATTTCTTTCCGCCAGCTAAACCAAGGATCTGGAAATTCGCCACCGAAACTAATCCCCGCGGAGTTCTCGGATTGTCGATTTTCTATTATACTTTGTTTCCACGTTTAGGGATGCCGTTCTCAGAGTTTAAGAACAAGACTGTTCAAAAACCGTATTCGCATTCGCCGACCCTGCTCTCTTCTCATTTTCACGTTTTCACTTTTTTTTCGAAGCTCGTTTTTCCCCGCGTTTTTTTTACTCTCAACACTTTGTCCTACGCCAAAGAGGTCCTGAAGGTAAAATTCCGCCCTTCGTTAACAGTTTAATTGCCGTAAAAGCACAAATTTAAATCACGGAATTATCTCCATAGCTACTGACGTCCTCCAGACTTCGAAAATGTATAAAACTTCGAGCCTGCGAATGTCTGTCTTACATCCACCCACCTACCCTCCTTCCAAAAACAGCTTGAAGCTCTTTCCCAACTTTTCGACGGTAGGGAAATTCTTCGAAATACATATAAGACTACGTGAACATCGGACCATATATTCATCACTTTTTATATCGTCAATTCCTACACCAAACCATATAGTTTCAAGTATGTACAATGAATTTCGACGAATTTCTTCAGGGGATGAAGAGATTTTTTTTTTTTTAAATATCCCAACTATTTCAAATTCTATTTCCTTCAGCTTTGCTTCTTTATAGAGACTATGCATACCTATATACCCGCATACGCGTATATGGTAAATATTTTCTAACGTATATTATGACCACATAGAACTAGGTTATCTCTCGTGAAATCTAATGCATGGTCAGATTGATAATTACACTTTATTTACTTAATCATTTTTTTTTTTTTTTTTTTTTTTAATTTTTATTCATTTTTTTCACCCACTTCCGTACATCCGGTGAGCGCGCCGTTATAATGATGATTATTTAATAGCGGAGGAAGTGCGGTTCTATTTCTTTATCCTCATTTAATTAATTCCTATATATTCGTATCGTTGCGATTTATGTACTAGAAAATACGAAGGGAGTACACACTTCAGAGTTCCGAAAAAAAGGATCTATTCCGGTCAAAATTTTCTTGAATCACCAACTCCTTTCCTTTTCCTTTCTTTCTTTCTTTTTTCTTCGTATTTTACAATTTGAGTGTTACACGATTTTAGCCGTTAAATGAAATGAAATAAAATGGAACAAACTGAAATGAAATAAAATGAAATGAAGTGAGATGAAGTAAAATTGTAATAATTATCCTTGAAGTCTTACTGTATATACTGACTCACGCCGGATAATAACTATGATAAAAATGCGTGAAAAGTATGAAGAAAAAAGGTGAAAAACGAGAAAAATAAGAATAAAAATTGGAGAGCAAGTGCTCGTAAATCTTCCTTTTGAACTAGGTGAATAACTTTTTTAATGAACACTTTTCATCATTTTGAACAGAATAAGGAGAGAAAGAAGAAAAAGAAGGAGAGAGAAAAAAAAAAGAAAAAAAATGGAATGATAATATTTATCAAACAAGTATAAAAATAAAATTCTACGAGGCAATTGGATTCAGTAATTAAAATATACGATATACTACATAGTGCTCGAATTTCCTGGGGTTTACTATTCTTCGCTGAATAGTTTGACCGTTCGTTCTATACCCTAAAAGTGTGATAAATATGTAATACAACAACGTAGTAAATGATTCAGAACACCGCGAGGAAATATATCTGCATTTAACGGTCCGATCTAATCTCCGATATTTATCACCCTTCGAACTTGCGGCATCGTAAATTCCCGTTAAGTGCGATCTAATACATTTGTTCATCGGCTTACATGCTTTATGTATATGTAATATGCGCCCATTAGATCCGGTGGTTCAACAAATTTGTGGTTGAGATAGGGAATAAAATTTTATTTCATTCCCGTTAAAAAAAAATTACAGAATTATACGGTCCGGGTTCGCCTCGACAACCCCTACAGCTGGTGGTGTAAAGAATTTTTTTAATCTACGCCCAACTGCATTCGATATTATATACTCGCTGCATGTATACGTAGATTTTAATTTATACAGCAAGGTTTGAACCAGGTGCTATCGGTTATTGTTTGTCATTTTTTAGAGAGATGAAGTGAATCGTATTACGTAATTTTTAAGAATTTTTCAAACCCCTTTTTTCGTCTTTTGATACAATGAAGAGCTATTCAACACCGATGTGAATTCATTTTTTGAATCTATTAAGTAGAGGATTCGATTTTTAATTAAAGCTACTTCGTTAGGCGTTGATGAACTATGGCGGTAGTCAGTATAATTTTTTCGTTACGTTACTTTATCAGATTTCCGGAGTTCACTAATGTGAAAGAGACTGAGATACGTGAACGAAAAAGAGATTTTAATTACGTTAATTATGCAAGGACCTTTCTGACGACGGTAATGACACCGACGATCCGTATCGTGGATTGTTGTGTATTAGTTGAAAATTTTTATAATAACTAGAAAATAAATTAATTAATTAATTAGCCATCGGAGAATGCGAGGGAATGTACATCTAAGGCTTGGAAATAATGAGTGAAGATTATTCGCGAATAGTACGCATCGTGCGATATATTACAGTATACTAAAAATCAGATAAAATAGCTTCGAAAATACCGGATGAAAATAAAATTCTTACTTTAATAGAAAAGGGAAAATAGAAAAAGCGTCTCAGACTACTTAAATTGTTCGACTGCAAATAACGATCTGTAATTCGCGAGTGATTAGATATACCTATGCCATAGCCATGTATGAATAGAGAATTCGACGATTCCACAAAGCGTTGAAATTTAATCTGATCTAAAAAGAAAGAAAAAAAATGATAGAAAATAAGGGAGAGTCCGAGATTTTTTTTATCTGTTTTATTCCTTTTTGTTCTCATGAACATTTCTGACTTTTATATCGTTGTACGAAATTTAGTCGCAAATTATGCGAAATAATTTTTCCGTACTACGTATAATATGTGCAGATGGGGTACGTACATCTAGGACGAATAATAGAGGCGCGTCGCGTCCTGCGGGAACCGCAGGATATGTACCGGAAAACTATGGAGAGAACCGACTTGAACGGCGCGCGAAATGCCACTGAAAGCACGCACCGCTTCTCGCGGTTTTCTGATCAAAAGCGAACGCGACTCTCCTCGACATCATTCCCCCAAACCGCGCGTGCTCCTCGCCATCCTAGCTGCTAGATACGGTACGAATCCTACGCGTCTATAAGAGCGTGTGAAAATCATATGGTATGTCTGTGAAAATACATATAGCTGACTTAGTTGTGGGTTTAGCCATGTGTGAAGAAAGGTACGTTAGATATTCCGATTATATGCAAATTGGAATAAAAAAAGTTCGGGTTCGAAGCCTTTTTTCTTGATATTTGTCACGTTTTTAGGTAATTTAGTAAAACGCACCATATTCATTCAATTACCGAAATTTTTCTGCGAAAATTAGTTGTTCTTTTTCTGTAGACTTGACTATTACGAAAATAGATTAAAAGTTGTTTTCCGGAATGGTGGAATCAGATGAGTGTATCAAGACTCGGCGTGGGCTTATAAGATCGACTAACAATACTGTCAGTGATCAAGGGAGGAGAATTTAGTAGAGTAATTGAGGAGTGCGATGCGACACGGAATATCACGTTTCGAGATGATTGAGAAGAACGCACCATTCATTCAGCCATGGATGTTTCGAAGCTAGCTTTTTTTCAGGTATAGTCCGTCACGATGCCGACTAGACTTCGCGATGACTGTAAAAGCGATCATCGCCGATTGTGCGAAATAAATTTCTGAAACATGAGCTGTACGCCTTTATTGCGGAAAATCGCATGAAGATACAACCTCTGATATCCAATCCTTTATAAAATCATAGAACTGCTACCATTCGCGAAGAATAGTGAATCACAAATCCAAAAACTGGCATATTTTTGAATTTCACGAGTCAAATTTTTGGGGAATCGTGTAGCAGTGGAGCTCGGAAATTAGGTGGAGAATAAGTATTGTGCTATCGTGTTATCGGTCACTTCATATCTTTTCAATCCAATTCATCTAAACGCATACTGACTATATATTTTTATTGGGCACTGGTCTAACCAAGTGTTAATTATGTGCCCTTTTTGCGAAGATAGCAGTGAAAGATCATTTCCAATTGTGTCTATGGACTTGAGTAGGTGTGCTGTGTTCTGGTGAACTATTAATCGAATGGAGGCACGTCTGTTCAATGTACCCTTTTGCGTCCAACTACTCAATTGGTATTAGAATTTCTCACAATATATATTCGGAAGTTGGAGCTTCGAAATTGTTCATGGGTTTTTTGTGTAGTGTATGACATGAGTACTCGGGTTATAGACGACATTCTCTGAAGTTTGAAAAAGTTTCAGACACTTCTTTTCGACTCATTCCAAAAGCTGTGCGCTTCTATTTCGGACTTCTTTTCTTATTCGCTGCTTACCAAATCACTGGATCGATTTTGCTCAATTCGATATCGTATGTACGGATTATCCCGAATATTATATGTATGAAATTTTATTGAAATCTTTCGAGTCGTTTGAAAGTTATTTTCAGCTGATTGACGAGAAACGTGAAGAACTTGGAGTCATTTTTCTCGGGAATGCTAAAGCAGGCCTAAGACGACGAAGGTACATACATTCGCAGAGTATTTCAGCTACGGTTCTTTTATCATTAAATTAATTGGTGATATGATAAGAAACAGACGATGGTGTTCAGTCATTGAAATCAAGAGAAAAGGCAAAATTCGTCTGCAAGGGACCCCATTGTGCAACATGAATCCGAAAACGAGATTTTCACCCGGATAATCCGACGATCGAGTATTTCCTGAAGAAAAAAGTGTGGTCAGAAGATACAGAGAGATTTATATCGTCGAAATACCGAATGAAATAATCAGAAAAGATAGCCGATTATGTATATGTTTATATAGATATACATATTGCATGTATGGCAAATCCCAAGCTTGCACACGGTGGTTAGATACTATTTTACACCGTGAGTAAGATGATATTCAAATAGCGTGTACTTAAGATTAGAATCTAAATTACAACCTGTCTGCAGCACAGCACACATCCAATCTAACCACGTGCATCGCGTGCAGAAGATATCATACTTAGTAATTAGTTGTGTTATGTGCATGGGATTTATTCATCCACTTGCTTCTTCCATCATTCTTTTAACCGCAGGCAATTTTTTTATACTTTTTTGCACCTCGTCTACACCCGCAGACTAACTTTTTTTTTCTATGCAACATTGCGGAGGACCTCTTACTCCTATAAGAACTTTCGCAATGCATTAATTAATAACTATTCATACTCGCCTTTCAACCTGTGGAAAAGTTCATCAACATATTTCTACTGGGGTGTGACGAAAAAAGATCGAAATTTTTTACAAAAGTCTCTAGAATGACGTCAGATAATCAAACTCATAAAAGGGCAGCGCTGTAGTCATTGAAGGACGTTGGGTACACCAAAATGACTAGTTTTTTATAAATTTATTACGGCACATAGTCGTCACATCGAATATTCATAAACTGATGATTTCCCCGAAATTTTCAGACAAAAATAATACCGAAATTATAAACAAACGCCTAGATATCGATTTTTGATTTTCAAGTGCTTTAAAATTGTTAAAAACCTGGGGTGTGTATATTTCGAGAGGTCCTGGCCCATGAGAGCATCGAAATTCGAATACGACAAAATTCGGGACCACCCTAATGTTCATATAATTTTAACGAAACGAGTAGTCCGAAAGTCTGTCTTTTTCGGGCCACTGATTCAGAATCTGGGGTCTAAAATTCAAAATTCGGAATGGCAGATCTAATCTGAACATTTAAATTATTCAAATATTCATGATACCAGTTCTGTAATGTTTGAAATTTGGAATTTCGGATTTCAGATTCGGAATCAGCGAGCCAAAAAGCCCCCAAGTACCGAGGCAGACTTTCGTACTACTTTTTACGGCCAAATTAAATAAACGATAGTGACACGATGTACAGTTCTGCGTGTTAATCAAACGGAAAACCCGATTATCGATTGAGGCACCACTTAGACTTTAATAGCTGTTCATTATTTCACGTAATTGGCTGCACAGATTTTTTTGGTGGGAGATTGCAGGGAAATAAACGTTGACCTGCTTCGGCACACTCTGATATATTATATCTACCCATGTCAGTTAAATCTCTTGTATACCATCAAGATCAGAGTTCCAATGTTGTACAGACAAACTCCGGATGTGGCGGATATACCACAACATGTGCAACGTCGGATCAGTAAAGTTCTGAGCACATGGACCGTTTAAAGTTAACTTTGGTTCGCGGAGCAGATGTGAGCGAATAGATCGAAGCAGCGAAAAAACGATTTTCTTCAGCGCGCGATAGGGGCCATCGGTAAAAGACTTGGATCTTTAGATCTTTGCACTTAAATCTCCAACTTCATATAATCATATGAAACGATAAATTTTTTAACGTTTAACAGTTTTTAACAGATCTATAAATATTTACAGCTTCTAGCTAATCCCATTTTTCATTTCTATATTACGCGAAAATGTTCTCTTCCGTCTTCTCCTTTTTTATAAAACTTTAATTTTCCGCTGAAACCACGCGTGGTGAAATTAACTAGTCTTCCAAAATTTTCTGCCTCGGCTGTTACTCCAAAATGGTCTCTTTGAAAAAGAGACACGTGTTGTTTCCAGAAATTGGGGTAGCTTCTCATTAAACTTGTAACGGTAGAATGTTATTACCAGCAATTTACCACTGAAGGGGCTTACAAATATCACGTTGAAATAGAATCGAGCTGTGTTGCATAAAGTTTTCATAGCGAAAGATGTTGCAAATTTTTGCTTTTTTTTTTTTGGAATTATATTGAGGCTTGTATAAAAAAAAAAAAAAAAAAAAATTAATTACATAAAATTAAATGAGATTAAAAATTCTTGATTGCGTGATCTAAATGAAACAATTTTTTCTTGCTTTCTCATTCAATCAAACTGTACACGATGCTTTGGAGGCGAAGAGAAAGAGGGATAAAAAAAAGAAAAAAAATTTAAGAAAAATTTCAAGAGATTGAACAAAAATAAAATTTAATTTAAAAATAAATAGTTTAATTTTTGATTCTTTGTGAGTTCATAAATTTGAAAATCTGTATAGAAATAGGCATGATAATCTGATCATCAGAATAAAGACGTAAAATAACGGTTTACCTTTCGACGATATAAGAAATAAAAAAATAAATTGAATAATAATATTTATTATACATTCCATGAAAACAACATCAATATTCGTTATGGATTAATAAGTTCACCGATGAAAAAAAAAAGGAGGAAAGAGAGAGAGAAAGAAAAAAAAAAAAAAATTAGGAGCATCCGTGGCAAAAGAATATCGCGTTTATTCTAAGCTTCATAATTTATGAAACCTTAATATGCCAAACTCCGAAGAAGGTGGGTATCCTGAACTTCTTCAACGCAAGATATGGGTGGTGAGCAATATTTTTAGCTAAAGTTAAAAATTGATTAAAATTTTTCTTTATAACCAAGTTAGAGTGTGCACACCTCGATCTCATCTCGATTTACGTAAGCTATATATTTTCTTGACAAATCTAACTTGAATCGTCTCGAAAGAGAAAAATACAAAAAAAAAAAAACAAACCCTTAAAAATATGGTTCTTACTATTATACTTACGTCAATGCTTACCTTCGTATTTATATAAGGTAATATCCATATTTAAAAATGTACTTTGGGTTAATTATTACTCTCGGATCCCAGGCCTTCGTAAATTTAATTACGAACCCCATATTGACACACAAGTACCAAAATGATTTCATTTGTAGACGCAAAAGTGAAAACATACTATAGCATCGTTTCTTTGGGCGAAAAAAAAAATTGCCAAATTCATTCCAATACCCAAAACAGTGCAAAGGAACTTGTCGCCATTATTTGTTAAAACAATGCCATGCCAGCAATATGATCATGAAAAACATGAATGTAAATGTAATCAATTAATAACGATCGATATAACAAAAATAAAGAAATATATGAAGAAAAAAAAATCGGGAAATCACGTTCTAGAGACGTATTGTTATCAATAGAACAAATTTTCCTCCGAGTCAAGGGCCTATTGACGCAGTTATCCATGAAACACACTTTTATGGCCAATAAACTTCGCGAAGGCTCGACTCAACGCGATATGACCCTAGCTCAGGGCTCAGCTGGATACGTGGAAGTACTGCAATAATTGAACAACATCACTATGCACTCTTGGCTCAGCCCTAGGGGAACAGTTATAGAATATACCTACTATACGTTCGAATTTTGTCTTCGAAGACATCAGAGTACTAATGTGAGTAATTGCATTTGGGATGTTCAAGCTGGTAAGAGAACAAGTACTCTTGATGGACAAAGTTCGAAACAGCAGTTACCTCGCAATAACGATCTCTCACATATCATTAAGTTTCTTAAAACATTTCCTTTCTTCTTTAGAAAACCTTCCATCCTTTGGAAAAACCCATTTTGGGATACTAGAGAGCATAAAACGTGGAGATTCGTTAAAATGATCGAAACTTATGCTTCGACCTGAGCCAATACATATCTGATATCACGACGCTGACGAAGAGTAAAGAACTTGTAATATATGATAGAAATTGTAGGGAAGGAACATCATGCAGAGGGTTGCAGTTCATCAGCAGCAAAGTGCAATTGAAAATTTAAAATCTTGGAAAAATTCTGTGTGCAGTGATGCAAGCAGAGTAAAAAGTGGTTGAATTTACATTTGCGAGAATTTCTCTTTCGCTATAGGAATACTTGTTGTACTACTCGTGTCTTGGGTACATCGCCTCGGTGTTCTCTTATTTTGAACCTTATTAGAATAGCTGGGGGATTCTGAAACCTTTTCCGAGAATCATTTTGGTATCTTGCCAAGTGTTCTTCCTCACCCGGGTATCCGCAACCTTCAGTGCATTTTTCTCGACGAGATTTGTTCCGCTATGACAATCATTTCGCTCTCCTGTTCGGGTTTCTCAGCTGATAACTTCAGCCTGGAAATCCAGCTCACTGGCGACGGAATTCTTCTTCCGAATGAACGTGTGCAGATTTACTATCCGCCTTAGAATGAGCTTTTCTTTTTTATATTTACATATTTCTACAAGGAAGAGTAACATTCTTTATATTTTTCGAGAACACACGTAAGGTGCCCGCAATATTTGTCATGCAAAAGGTAAATCCAATACCCGAACGAGTCAGTTTCGCGAAGATTTTTAATTTTCCAAAAACGATTCCAGAGACCAGGCTGTTCTCTGCAACGATCCAAATATAGAGACGTCCAGCTCTTTCTGATCCTCGGAATTTACACCCCGATTATTTATACCGTTAAGAGGCGACTTCCTATTCTCTAGGTTCAATTTATCGTCAGCTCGTTATTTCTTTTGGCTAATTTGCTACACGATCTTGTTTGCCATCACCTATCCTTGTGGGTATAAATGTATACAATAATTATTCTATCAACGACACCCACACCGACGCATTCCACTAATTCAGTTCATCTCCTGGTGGTGACGGGATGGTAGATGAAGAGTAAGAGAAGCTGTCTCGAGGCTAGTAAAAAGATACGTAAAAAAGAACGAAGTGAAGAGCTATACGTCCTGGGAAAATTTCCTGTATCTGCCGCACCAGATCCTGTATTATAATTTTCAAACATTTATTATCCTTCCACGTCCCCGTGATTTATTCCCCGGGGAGAATCTCGTCTTGCCTCGATTCATAAAATTCGTTTAATAGTTTCTTAGAGATGTTTCCGATCATAATTGGTGCATGCATGCAACATGCATGAATAACTGTTTCAGATCGTTAGTAGAACCTCTCGGTTGCAACTTTGGCATGATGAATTCCGCGGGGATCTTGAAGTCAGCGATTGTCTCCTGCTTATAGAGAAATTCTAAAATTCGGACCCACTCTGTCTTGATCAGTACTTGAAAGCCAAAAGTACCCAAATGTCCCAAATTGACCCCGAACTTCTCTATCGCGTAAACATCTTTTGTCAGTTCAAATCAATCGAATTTTTTTTTTTCTTCACAGTTTTGAATCTAAATTGTCGACCGGATGATCACTATCTTAAAATACAGAGCTATGGCGTTTGATAATGAGTTGTTTGTGCGAAACATTTCGTCAGATTGTAAATTAGAGGTAGTGTCTGCCAGAGATAAGACGGAGTATAATCAAGCACCCTGGATTGCGATAAATGACTCAACATCTGCGGAACCCAAGTTTAAAGATTGATAAGAAAATCAGCAATCACCTTTATTACATAATCTTGAATGATGACTGATACATTTTTTAGTTGAAACAATAAGAATATCATTATGATAAAATATGCAATACATAAGTTGAAAAGAATCTAAAATAAGAGCGATGTGCAATTCAATAACTGTTTCGATTATATTAGTCGAGCCTCCTGCCCATAACTTTGATATATTCGACGGGGATGCCAGGATAGGCAAGTTTTCCTTCATAGTCTAGGAGTTCGGAAAACTTTGTCTCGGCTAATAACTCGAAGCCAGTGCGATAGGCCAGAGTCTGGGACTCGATTGCAGAAAAAACCGTCGCAGTCACAGAGAGTTCATATGCACGACCAATCTCTTCGCTATAATTAAAAATACATTTTTACTTAAGGTGCTTCCCTTCCCAATTCCACCAGACCTGAAAACATTGGGATAGTGAGCACCGAAATCAAAAAAACAAAATACGTCGCGCAATTATATGTGCGATTCCGAATACGTATGGCCCAAAACATGTTCGATTTACGCTAAAATAGGCAAGATATCCATCCAGAGATATTCCGTTTAATAGCACCTTCTGCACGCGTGTGTATCCCAATGTTTTCAGGTCTGGTGGAATTGGGTAGGGAAGCACCTTAAAGATGTAACGTATAGTTTTATTCCGTTGTACTTGACAGCAGAAACTGCAAATAAATGACGACTGTCAATTTCAATGTATAACATCCCGGAGACAACTAAGCTCTCAATGAATCAATCAGTTATTAAAGAGGCCAAAAATCAGTGTAAAATTGAAAAAAATTATTAGATGATTTCAAGATCGGGAAATATCCCATCCGACTCCTAAATTGTCCATTGTCCATACTAACCGTAATGCAAGCATCTTATGTCCTAATCCATGGCCTCTGAAAGAAGGTAGGACACTCAAGCCAAAGCTGGCCAAGTATTTGTCGACCTTATATGTCTCGAACACGTGAACCTCTTGGATCAGATCCATCGGAACGCGAAAGATTTTTTTCAGAATTTTAGACTTGAGCTGTCGAACAGATTGTAATTATTTCATAAAGACTGGAAATCGAGCTCATATACAGCATACATCAGCTGAATCAACAAAAAGCAAAAATCATCTTTTGACAATAGATCGACTGGATTATTGATATCGAAAAGTAGCAACCTACTTGCTCTATATGATCGGCCATTGCGTGATCTTGAGGAGTGTAGGCATAGAGAACGTTAGCACCTACTATCAAGGGTTTGACGGTGGGGTCAGTGTTCACTTGGAGAGTGACAATGCTGATTCCTTGAAGCAGCCAGCATTTCACAATTGATCTCATTTCCTGCTTGCCTAAAGGATCGTTGGGCAAACCTGTGGACGAAATACTATCTCTCATTCTTTCCGCGGAATCATATAAAGAAATATATATTGTAGGAGAGAACAACACGGAGATTTAGCTCACCAGCGGTGGAACAGGTTGGCTCATCAGTGAAGCAGTAGTCGACCATGTGATCAAGGATATCTTCGATCATCTCTTCGGGTATTTCCTGGATAATGAATTTCGGCAGTGTGCCATCTGCCAGCTTTTTCCGTCCCTCAAAGGAACACCAAACTCGCGGTGGACCTTCTGGTCGTTTCCAAACAAGTTCGAAACCTTGAGAACGGTCTTCACTGATAATTTTAGACATTTTGCTCCTCTGATTCTTTCAGACTGGTTCTGTTTCCACGGAAATTTCAAGATGAATTGGTGAAATCTTCCAAGATACTCATCATCAAAGTACAAATGTCGTTTTTGGAGTGGGTACCTACCTTTCTTCCGAAATTTACAGGTGATGTCAAAACGGCTTTGATTGTCTAAATGATTGCCTCTTATTTATATTTGAATAGCAGACTCACTGACGATTTATAAAACTGCAACTGAATGGTTTATCGTTTAGTTCAAGCTGTGATGTAAGTGCTCCGAAACATACTAGAGCGATTTCGAATGTTTCCTCTTTTTATCAATTGCTTACTTGCTATCGTTACTGTAGGCATTTTCTGGCACAATCTATGCTGATAAAATGTCAAAAGGCTGTTATATCACAATACGTTTCGTGACACGTAATCATGCAAGATTTAGGAAGTATTCCTAAGCAAACCACGCTTGTGGTTGTATCGTTTCATCCTCGTTTATTGAATGCCATGAAAAAAGACACAATTATCCAACCGTAACCGTGGTTGCATTTCGGAGTACGCTGTTGCCTTGAGTTATGTTCAGTAACTGGTTCGTTTTCTTCTTCTATTAGCAGGGTAGTGAGTCAAGGATGGCACAGGATATGACAGGATTTATGACAAAACACCTGCATTTCTTCACAATCACATTTCAACAGACTTTTATTGGATTGCAAACTTCAGAGTGAGTAATGTGAGTATGTTTTACAATCGTCAGCCTTGACGCTCTTCGGTCATAAGACTCATGGTACATATTGTCCATCATAATACTGAGTTACGATATGCATGAATAGGCTTGAGCTTACTCCGATACGTACATCTTTAATGAGGCTAGTTGTAAGTTGGCGGAAAATACTCGAATACATTTTGCTGAATATATAAACCAACGACAACTGCTGAATAGTATTGAGCGAAAGACCGTTCCTATATCTTTGTGAAATGAAATTAAATCGAAGAATTTTTCCCCCCTTTCTAATTACGAGAGATTGACATCGACTGGTATTAATGAACCGACGTTGTAGGTATTATCGTGAATTCCAGAATGAAGAAAGCGTGGGCGGATGTCGTCCCAGAAAGCTGATCTTTTGTCTGGCATGGTTTGGCGCTCAAACTTTGCATCCACAAATATAAGGGTTAAATTTAAAATGCATGAAAACTTCAGTGGAAAATTCGCCGAGGAGCAAAACGGTCCCTACTTCATTTTCCAGCATTGGTTACTCCTGGTCAACAACCCGTATGATATAAGATGTAACAATTGTTAGATAACCAACAGAAAATTGAAATAAAAAGAAAATTATAACTCGTTCACAATGATAACTGCGAATTAGATATGACCAATAATTCGGAAACATGAATGAGCCGTTAAAGTTAGCGAATAATATGAAAATTTGTACCACGTGTCTGGATCGTCGAAAAAATTCTTAGTGCACTATTCTGAGCAGTTACTGATGAATGAGTAAATACGCGTGGGCAGGTAATGGAAAACCAGCAAGGTATTGTGACGCAAGACTGCTCTATACTACAAAAAGTTTATACGATACATTAATATTAATAATTATTCAGGATCCGTCAGTAGAGCTTCTTCCCCATGACCTTGATAGATTCCACCGTTACACTGGGAAAGGCAATTTTTCCTTCCTCATCAAGGAGTTCGGAATACTTCCTTTCGAGTAGAACATTGTGGCCAACACGAGCTGCCAGTATCTGAGACACCGTTGCCGTGAAAACTGTCTCAGTCGCGGGAATTTGATAAGCGAGGCCAATGTCGTCACTGCAAATGAAATTCGTCATTTAGATAGGAAATGTATCATTGTATGAGAATCGAATGAATCAATGCAAAAGAAGTTCGTACGTTCGATTGCTAATATAGTTTCATTGATGATTCTTTTGAACTTTTCCTAGCTTTACTTTCTTGAACCGTCAATTAAGTGACTTTTCTATTTCTCTGACAATTGACGGACAGAGTTTGTCTTTGAAAAGTAAATTCATGTGATTGTTGATCTCTACTCACCGAGCTCGGAGAAGTTCCTCTCCTAAACCCTGTCCTCTAAATGAGGGATGAACAGACAGACCACTGGCTGTCAAATATTTATCCACACCATATTTCCCTGGTACATCGCATTCATCCATTAACTTTAGCTGAACTGACATCGATTTCTTCAAGCCCTTCGATCGGAACTGTAGAACAATGGGGTTATTAAAAATGACAAGCTGTCTAAAAAAAAAAACGAAATTTAGGTGTCAGTTTGAATCGGGAGATTAAGATATTGTAAAACAACGCAGAAAAATGCTTCGAGTTGTCATAAGAAATACAACCCCATCAAACGGAATGTATTCGATGTCGAAAAGTCTCACATGCGTTAGGTTCTCGAAAATGACTTCATCCTCTGCTGTCAGGACGGTCAGCATATTAGCACCAACTATCATAGGCTTCACGGTCGGATCAGAGTTCACCGTGAGAGCAACAACGCTGATTCCTTGCCGCAAAACGTCCCTCCATAGTGTCCGAAACTCTCGTATCGCCAATGGGTCGTCTTTAGTACCTACACGAAAAGTGTGAGTTTCTCACTTTCACATTGTTCATGACACGTGAGAGATGCGATGTTAAAATGTCAAGCCTTTAATTACTGATTACACCATAACGCATCATACCTCACGTGGATTCGGCGAGTCATCTATAATAGATATAGGACGATCCATAGTATAATAAGTTCTCCATGCTCACCTGTGTCCACTTGAACTGGTTCTTCAGCGAATAGTATTGTCGCCATGAAGTCAATCACGTCATCCTCCAAGTCTTTGGGAACTTCTTGAATAGAGAACCTAGGGATTTTGCCATCCGCTGTCTTCCTGCGGCCGTCAACAACGCGCCAAACACGTAAAGGACATTCTGGCCGCTTCCAGGACAATCCAGAGAAATCCAAATAATCAACGTACCTCTCGTCAGCAGTGGTCATTGTTGACTTACAGCAAAACCAGTTCCGAGTCAAGACGCGAGTACTAATTAGACTCCCATCATACACACACGACAGTACGAAATGCCCAGAAGTAGATTTTTGGAGGGGGAAACCTGTTTACGGGCCGTCTCGCTTCAGTATTTCTCCAGTATCTTACTGGCAATTGGAAAATACAGTTAAAATGAAAAGATTCTTATCCCAATCGCTTCGAAGCTCACAAAATGAAAGCAAGGTCAGCCAGACGGGCACAAAGTACACCGTCATCGAGAGAAGGAACAACAGCAGATGACAGCGGCGTCTAGACTCAAGAACTACCATTTAATGCGGACAGTACATCTAATCTGTATACAAACAACACCTACGTATTGACCACCTCGCAGCATTCGACATAGGATCTACACGTCTTTGGAACCGGAGATTGTGCAGAAGTAGGAGAGCCAAGACCATTGTTTCCATTTGAGACACTGTATTCACCTTTTATACTCTGATTCCAAATACAAGGAAATAATTTGTGTATGAATACTGACTGAAAGATACGCCGTTTAATGCTCAGCACTATAATGTGTGATTACATTGTGATCGACAATCAGGCAGATAATGAAAACATGTTAAATTATTGTGACCTCAGACCTCAGACGCAAATACTGGATTATGCACTATTATGTTAACATTATTTTAGATTTCGTCAATAGATCCTCTTCCCCATGACCTTGATGAATTCGTCCGTCACCCCGGGAAAGGCGACTTTACCCTCGTCATCAAGGAGCTCGGAATACTTCCTCTCAAGCAGAATTTCGTAGCCAACACGAGACGCCAGAATCTGAGATACGGTTGCTGTGAAAACCGTTTCACTCGCGGGAATTTGATAAGCGAGGCCAATGTCGTCACTACAAATAAAATTCACTATTCGGATAGGGAATTCACTATTACCTGAATAGAATGAATCGATGCAAGAAAAGTTTGTTACTTCATGATTCTCTCCAATGTTTCCCTCCCAATTTTTACTCTCCTAGCACTTGAACCGTCAGTTAATTCACCTTTATAGTTCTCTGGCAATTAACGGACGCCAATTTTTATTGAAACGTAAATTCATATGATCATTGATTTCTACTTACCGAACACGAAGCAGCTCCTCTCCTAGACCCTGTCGTCTGAACGAGGGATGAACACACAGACCAGTAGCAGTCAAGTATTTATCGACACCATATTTTCCCAGTACATCGCATTCATCCATTAACTTTATCTGGACTGCCATCGCTTTCTGCAAACCTACGGATTGGAACTGTTGAACAATGGGGTTATTAATCAAACATGACAAGGTATCTCGCTAAAAAAAAGTGCATCTCGTTGAAAAATAGATTCAAATAAGAATTTCCAGCTGCCATTTTCGATTGAGAGATCTAAGAATACTGAAAAATACACTTTCAGCAAGCTGGATTTCAAAAGCAATCGAGTTATTATGAAAGACGCGACTCTCTGAAACGAAGTATTATTCAAAATTCGAAGGTTTTACCTCCATCAGGCTATCGCAATCTTCCTCATCCTCTGCCGTGAATACACTTAGCATGTTGGCACCAGCTATCACAGGTTTCACTGACGGATCAGAGTTGACAGTGAGAGCAACAACGCTGATTCCTTGGAGGAGAACGTCCCTCCATAGCGTTCGGAATTCTCGTATTGCCAATGGATCGTCTTTAGTACCTGCTCGAAAAATGTTAGTTTCTCACTTTCGCATCGTTCATGACTCGTGGGAGATGCCAGTGGTAAAATGTGAAGCCCTCGATTACTGAATATACCATAACGCGTTAGATCGCACATGGATTTGGCAAGTTATCTTTTCTGATATCGAAATCGGTGGAGAATAGTTCTCACAATTTGGAAAGTTTCACTTTCCATTTCCCGAGCGTTCATTACGTTATGTTGTTGAATCTAGTGGGTTTTTAACTACGCTATTCATATTCATCATGTTCACTACATTCCTTGTAATATACTATGAGTCCAGGTATGCTGATAGTAAAATACTGGAACTTGGATGAGGAATAAGTATTACATGCTCACCTAGATCCGCTTGAATTGGTTCTTCAGTAAATAGTATTGCCACCATGAAGTCAATTACGTCATCCTCCAACTCTTTGGGTATTTCCTGAATAGAGAACCTCGGTATTTCGCCATCAGCCATCTTCCTGCGGCCGTCAACGACGCGCCAAACACGTGTAGGACCTTCTGGCCGTTTCCAGGACGATGCAGAAAAATCTAAATAATCTACGTACCTCTCGTTACCAGTGGTCATTGTTGACTTATCGCGAAACCAGTTTCCGAGATCTAACACGGGTACTAATTAAACTCCCATCGGTCGCGGGACAGTACGAAATGCCCAGAAGTAAATTTTTGGAGGGGGTAAACCTGTTTACCGTTACGGGTCTGGACCACTCGCCCCAGTTTTCCTCCAGTATCTTACTGGCAATAGGGAAACACGGTCAGAGTGAGCGAATTCTTATCCTAACTGTTTTGTAACTCGCCGGAAAAAGCAAGGTCAGGGAAACGGGTACAAAGTACCGTCACCGGCCACCGCAAGAAGAAGAACAGAGACGACGACTCTACGAGCAGACGGAGTAGATAGATCTTAGCTGTGTGTAGACACAAAAACTTCTATTAAATGCGGCTACTTCTTTGAATTTACGTGCAAAAAACATTCACGTACTGAATACTTCGGTATGACGACTGAGTGCCTTGTTGTATTTGATATCACGTACGATAGTCTGTGGTCTCGGACTTTATGCACAAGTGGGAGACCCGGGAACATTGTTTTCATCTGAGCTACGGTACTTATCGTTCATACCCTGATACCACATAGAAAGTAAGTAATTCAAGCGTGAATGTGTACCAATATATATGCAGCTGTTTCTTATTCAGTACATCTATCTGCACAGCATTCCAAAAATCGCAATTTATTGACCTTCTTTTTTCCCGTACATCGAGGGCTAGAGCGTGATCAACGGAAGGTTAATGCATCCGATCGCGTGGCCATGAATAGAAGTTATCTCCGCCGGTTGCGAGTGATTACAAGTTGCGGTTAATAACCTTGCGTACTCTTCAAAGGTTATAATCACACCTCCATAAATATGAGCAGATAACGACTACTTTCAGTTTTTAACCAATTATACTGTGATGAAAATATAATAAATGATTTTTACGTAAAGTCACGAAAAAAAATACTGGATGCATTATTTTGGGTTCCGTCAGTAGAATTTTTTCCCCATGACCTTCATCCTTGATCATTCCACGGCTACTCATGATGTCGAAGTGATTTTTCCCTCGTCGTCGAAGAGCTTGGGATATTTTCTTCCGGTGAGAACTTGGTGGCCAGCGCATGCTGCCAGAATCTGAGCTGCTGTTGATGGGGAATCGTCTCGATTATGGGGATTTGGTGAGTGAGGCGAATGTCGTCTCTGGAAATGAAATACTTTATTCAGTTAGAAAATTTAATATTATGGGAAGAGAAAGAACCACTACAAGAGGAGTTCTTCCACTCAATTTCTAATGAAGATTTATCAATGATTATCTGCAACGTTTTCTGGCTCCACTTTCTCGGTACTTGAACCATCGATATAATCAACCCTTTAGTTTAACCGGCAAATGTGGTTGAAAAGCAAATTCATGTGATTATTCATATAATTATTATCTCTACTCACCGAACTCGAAGAAGTTCCTCTCCTAGGCCCTGTCGTCTGAATGAGGGATGAACACACAGACCACTGGTGGTCAAGTATTTATCGACACCATATTTCCCCAGTACATTGCATTCATCCATTAACTTTATATGGACTGACATTGCTTTCTGCAAGCCTGTAGATTGGAACTGTAGAACAATGGACTTAACAAACATGACGAGGTGCTTCGCTAGAAAAATGCATCTCGAGAAAAATAAATAAGAGAATAATTTTAGCTGCCAGTTTGAAATGAAAGATCAAAAGATTGTGAAAAAAAATCTGAAAAATGCTTCGAGTCATCGTAGAAAATACAACCCCATGAAACAAAGTGTATTCAATATTGAAAAGTCTAACCTTCATCAGGTTCTCCAAGACGGCTTCATCCTCTACTGTCAGGACAGCTAGCATATTAGCACCAACTATCATAGGCTTCAAGGTCGGGTCAGAGTTCATCGTAAGAGCAATAACGCTGATTCCTTGCCGCAGAAAGTCCCTCCATAGTGTCCGGAACTCTTGTATCGTCAACGGATCATCTTTCATACCTACTAGCAAAATGTTATTTTCTCACTTCTACATTGTTTCTGATTCTTGAGAGAGGCAGATGCTAAGCTGTCGAGATTTGATTATAGCCACCATGCAAAAGTTCTGCATCGTATCACAACGGAAACAAATCGCACTGATAATGATTCTATAGATTCAGCAAGTCATATTTTTAATTACTATTGAAAATGAAGGAAGATTTTTTTCGCGATCAGGCGAATATCCTTCACTTAATATCTTCCGTGCATCTATTATTTAGTCAAACTTTGAATTCAGGTTGGTGTAGGTATACTGACAGTGAAATCGGTACTATATACCTACTTACCTTTCCCAGAGTTGAATGGTTCTTCAGCGATTAGATATGTCGCCATGAAGTCAATCACATCATCCTCCAACTCTTTGGGAATTTCTTGAATAGAGAACCTCGGAATTTCGCCATCCACTGTTTTCCTGCGGCCGTAAACGATGCGCCAAACACGTGGAGGACATTCTGGCCGCTTCCAGGACAATCCAGAGAAATCCAAATAATCAACGTACCTCTCGTCAGCAGTGGTCATTGTTGATTTACAGCGAAACCAGTCTTCGAGTCACGAAACAGGCACTAATCAAACTGTCATCAACCACGCGGCAGTACGAATTTCCATGAAAGAGACTTCTGGAAAGGAAACTTTTATTTCACGTTGAATGATCGGACCGAGTCATCTCAACACGCGTCTATTATTTTAATAATTGAATCTTATCTTTAAATAACACCGATGTCTAAATACAAAAACTACAATTGAATGCGGACAGTACCTCTAATCTGTGTGCAAACAACACCTACGTATTGACTACCTCGCAACACTCGACATCGGACCTACACGTCTCTACTATCGGGCCGTAAAATCAGGACACGTGGGTTGAAACTCCAATATCTTTTTGTGAAAAAATCTTGGAGTGTCACGGAATAGGGTTTCTGAAACTATAGAGTCTGCCACGTCAAAGTGTCACTAACATAATTGTTGTAAAAAAATTTGAAGCAGGGATATCCTTATATGAAGGTCAAAAAACGTAAGTTTGGCGTATTTGTATCCATAGCTCGACTTCAACTCGTCGCCATTCCCTTTATAATATTATTAAAAATTTGAAATAATTCACACATAATCTGTGGACTTTTATGCGTACGTCGCCGGTTTGAAATTCGAAAAATGTTGAAATTTATGACGACTGCAAGCAGTAATCGGCGGTGTGGTCATCTCGGACACCGGTACAGTCAGCCGCAAGTTTCGAGATTCGAAATTTCACAAATAAAAATTGCTATGCACTCCAGTTGCGTAAGAATCAATCGCAATTACGATTATTTAGTGAATAGAGTTATTCATTAGTAATTTATACAGACGGCTCGACGTAATTTCCTTGTAGAAGTGGGGCGCGCTTTGTGACCACTGCTCCTCTTTCCATGCATTGTCGTGGTCGCAAAGCGCGCCCCACTCCCACAAAGAAATTACGTCCAGCCACATGTGAAAATTAATAAAAAATAACTTTAGGTATTTAGGTAATCGTAATTGCGATCGATTTTTATGCAACTGAAGTGCATAACGATTTTTATTTGTGAAATTTCAAATCTTGAAACTTCCGGCTGACTGTACGAGTGTCCGAGATGACCACACCACCAATTATTGCTTGTAGCCGTCATAATTTTCAACATTTTTTGAATTTCAAACCGGCGACGTACGCATAAAAGTCCACAGATTATGTGTGAATTATTTCAAATTTTTAATAATATTATAAAGGGAATGGCGACGAGTTGAAGTCGAGCTATGGATACAAATACGCCAAACTTACGTTTTTTGACCTTCATATAAGGATATCCCTGCTTCAAATTTTTTTACAACAATTATGTTAGTGACACCTTGACGTGGCAGATTTCATAGTTTCAGAAACTCCACTGTATGATACTCTAAGATTTTTTCACGAAGAGATATCGCAGTTTTAACCCACGTGTCTCGATTTTACGGCCCGATAGTAGAATCAGAGTTTGTGCACAAATGGAAAACCCGAGAACGTTGTTTTTATCCGAGCTGCGGTATTTACCCTTCATATGATCTGACATCACGTATAAGTAAAAGTAATTCGTGTGTGGATGTTGATTGGAAGATACGCTGTTTCGTGTTCAACACATACCATTAGCAAATTTTCTGGAAATGGCAATTTATTCCTCGACTTCTCTCGCCAAATACGCGAATGATATTTCGGTCGCTTCACATTCTCCAAGATCTAGGTTTGTCATGCAAGCAATTCCACCAGACCTGAAAACATTGGGAAAAAAGGTGCTATTAAATGGAATATCTCTGTCTGGGCACCGAAATCAATGAAACAAAAATCTATGTGCGACTCCGAACACGTACGTCCCAAAAAATGTTTTTTTCACGCAAAAATAGAGAAGATATCCATGTAAAACGTTCCAAAACCGTTTCAAAACCGTTTCAAACCCGTTTTACATGGATATCTTCTCTATTTTTGCGTAAAAAAAAAACATTTTTTGGGCCGTACGTGTTCGGAGTCACACATAGAATTGCGCGACGTGTTTTGTTTCATTGATTTCGGTGCCTAGGCCGAGATATTCCGTTTAATAGCACCTTTTTTCTCAATGTTTTCAGGTCTGCCTGGAATACTGGACTTATGTGTAAATTGCGTAAGTTTCAGTTTGGGGCCTTGTGATACGAATGGCCTCGGAAATAGCCCCACTTCTATACGATTCAGCAGTTCAGCAGTTCAGCAATTTACGTGCGGATGAATAATTGAAATCCTCAATAGATTCTGTATCATAAATATGTAATCCTATGACAAAATGTGTTGATACGATGTACCATTAAAAATTTTCAAAATGCCCAACCGTATCCTTCACACGTGAATGAATAGCATGAGAAACGTGGGTTGCTAGTATACAAAACCGAAACCGACACAATATCTCTACTTTTATCTGACACATCGGTTCTAGAGTTAGCTCTTCGTTTTGTTTTGTATTATAGTATACATTTCTTATACAAAATGGTATTATACCTAAATTCAACGTATACATGAAATCAAATAACGTTTATGACATAGACTCTCAAGTATCCCTCTCAAGTTATTTATCACAGGACATTCAGCACAACAAAGTTCAAATCCAATGAATACATGGAAAATTGATTAGTCCAATCGATCTGATGGAAATGAACATTTGTCGAGGATTTGTAAGAGTTATTCGCAACATGAGAAGCTGTGACTATTTCCGGCATGGTAAAATTAATAACGAACACAGCTCGCAAGCTTCAACACATCCACAACATTAAATTAAAAGGAAAACTAGTTATCAGCCCGGATGGATTGTCAAATGCAGTCTCATTCCTATCAAAGAAGCGAAATGCGTTTCACACGAAAATTTTATAATTTTTTATTTTCCTGGCTTGAAGTTCCGAATAGATTAATTCTCGCATGGATGTACGCACCTTGATCAACGCAAAGTACTTCCTCGAAAATGAAGTATTTCATCATGAATTCAACAACGTCATTTTCCAACTCTGTGGGCACTTCTTGAATAGAGAACCTCGGTATTTTGCCATCCTCAGTCTTCCTGCGGCCCTCGAACACGCGCCAGATACGCGGAGGAGATTCTGGTCGTTTCCAAGACGAAGCAGAGAAATTCAAATAATCTACATACTTGCTTTCACTTTCGCTGACAGTGGTCATCGTTCTGTAGTAGCAAACACAGTCTCCAAGATCTATAGCTTCGGTATGAATCAATGCGTTCAGCTCTATAGCGCGACCTCAAATAGAAGTACGTATGGTTCATATAAATTTGGTTACGCTTTAGCCATGCCACCATAGATATATTGGAGAAGTTGATGACTAATTGAATCCATTACCGCTGTGGCATCTGATTGTACAGAGTCCCACAATACCCCAATTTTGATTCATCCAAACGGATCGAGTTGTTTTAGAACTGCAAGTACTTTTTAATTAGAACTATGTACTAGTATCTATACCTACTAGTACTACTTCGTACCTCGAATAGTTTGGAACAAACAACCGTTATCACGCCAAATCAGCCACCCCAAGTTCCCACGCTATTTTCATTAAACAAATGAATTATCAAGATCTTACTTATCTGTGTATATCACAATAAAATATAAATTATTGTCATGACTTGCAACCAGTGTTGTTAAAATTGTAATTTAATTTTTTTTTCAATTGCTAATTACTTTCGTAACGTGTAATTGAATTTTTATTTAATTACCAACTACTTTTGTCATGTGTAATTAAATCAAGTTCAATTACACATTACCAGGGTACTGAGATGTGACGTTGCAAGTCACAAACCCCCAAATCACGCGGGGAAAGCGAAAGTAAACGTAATTATATACATCATTGACATTGAATGCCAGGTTTGTTTTGAAGTATGAACCTAGTCATTTCAGTATTTCAGGAAATTTATACCACAGCATTCTGATGCAGAGTTGAATTCTGCAGTGTGATAGGTGAGTGTGTCGTGCTGGAATAACATGAAAGTTCAAGAAAATCTTTTTTAATTCAAATTGTGAATAAGTGTGCGTGCTATTTTATTTCCAATTATATTCTTTCAAACAATTAACAAACGTGTGTCAAGAAAACAAGCTGCATATTGCCTCACTGGGAAAAAATTGTGTCATCGAATATGGCATCGTATGTCCACAAAACTTCCAGAGGTAAACATTTGATTACGTGATGAGGAATAGACAAAAAATCATCTCTCAACAGCAAGTTGAACAAAGATATTATGACATGATGATTAGATAAATGTAGCATAGTTTCCAAACACAATCTTTAGGTTGGAACAAGGTGAAAGTGTGAAAAACTGGGTGAAAAACATCATGTTCTCTCGTCCTGTTCATTTCAAATGTGAAAACAGTTTACCTATATGAGTGTATTCTGAGAAAAATTCTACTCTGAAAGAATTCAACAAGCGTTATATTACTAAATATAATTTTCAACGAAAAATCGAAGACCATCACAAAAACTTTTACCCTGGAAATCGCGAATTTATCGTTAATGCCATTGTACGAGGTTTTGACGCCATTGATCACGCGAGACATTTATAAACTAGTGAAAAAAAAAATTCTTGTTCAATTTTTTTTTTACTACAAACGGTTAGCTGCTTTACACTAATGAAGGTACTGACTAGGAGTAGGTAGTAACTACGGTCTATGACAACGGTTTTTTACAAAAGCGATGTTTCCCGAGAGACCAAAGAACGCCAATGTTCAAAACGGAGCAAGTACTCGTAGCCGTGTGGTTAGCCTAACATGCAAGTAGTAAAAACCGTAGTTGGAAAGCCGTGCGCAAGTAGTCGCAGACTTAACAGTCAGTGTAACTTGGATACGACTGACTTTGTTCCGGAATGAAAATTGCTCATAAAATGATTGAAAATTAGATTAGATTATATTACATATGAATATGGGTCTGATTATTAAAAAAAAATATTAATAAGAGTGAAAGAGCTAGTGATGTGACTTGTAAAGGTTGCAAGACGGTTCGTAGCCCATGACCTGAAGACCAGTTGGAGTCTCGTTTTCGGTTGATGCTTTCGAGATCGGACGACGAGCTTATTTCGTGGTAATTTTAGGTGTAATGCATGTGAAGATAAGAACATTGTCAACCGGTGTTCACTGACATGCGTGCTTATCAACTTATGCAACTACACACGTAGATGACTGACCTCTTTTTCGGTCCGAATGATCTGATGATGGGATCATGGCAGCGTCACCATTATTCGTCAGATTTTCGGCGTGTATATCAGATGCGATTTTACTCCGGAAACAAATAAATCAACTGACTGCCATAGAATATGAATTGCTGAGTAAAATTTGTACAAATGAAGAATTTATCTGAAACCTCTGGGTAAGACTGAATACTTGAAGAATCCGGATAAACGTTCAACAAGTAGTATTGATCTGGAAACGTGTGAATACATATATATTGTTTATCAGTTGGATAAGATACACGATACGTTACAAAAAGAAAACTCGGCGAACTTTCTTGCCAGTGGTCTCCATGACCTGACCTTTTGTTTAGAATGCTTCGTGTGCTCATTTCTATCCACAAATCGACAAGTAGTTCATTTCTGTTTTACTGCATTACGGATTGTTATTTATTGTGTATAAAGTGAATACTATGAAATAATACACGAGATTCTGTTCAAGGTGAAAATACAGGATAGAATAATATACCCAGTTGAATGATGTAGCGACTGATCTAGAGTTATCGAATATTTGCTTTCTGAGAACCGAAGTTGTACTATTTTGAGAGTAAATCCAGTTGGAGAGAACTTTACACACAAAATATGGACTCCTGGAATTTGTAGTCGGTAATGATGGCATAAAAACAATGAAGGCCCGTTCACAATTCAAATTCCGGTGGATTCATTTTTTGGGTGAAGTGCGTAGTGTCCTATTGAAGCCACAGCAGATGTGACAATTAATCGAGTGTAAAAGATATTGTATAAATATCACGTAGAAATTTGAAATAAATCAAAAGTTGGGAAAGCACCAAATCCTAGCCGTCAAGAGAAAATTCTCATCAGGTAATTATGGAATCTCAGAGAATTATTGAAAACGGTGGATGATAAAAAATACAAAAATTTATTATGGTACAGAAACCTAATACGAAAATACTATGTGCATCATCATGAACATTTTTGGTTATGTCAGTACAATCTTTTCCCCATGACCTTTATGAATTCCACCGTCACCCCAGGAAAGGCGACTTTTCCCTCGTCGTCGAGGAGCTCGGAAAATTTTCTTTCGAGCAGAACTTCGAAGCCAGTGCGAACCGCCAAAATCTGCGACGCCGTTGCAGTGAAAATCGTCTCACTCACGGGGATTTGGTAAACGAGGCCAATGTCGTCACTGTAAATGGAATCGAGTCTTCTTGGCTCAAAAAATATACGATTGTCATAACCGAATGAACCAATGCCAGAAAAATTTGTTCATTCGATTCCTAGTAATGATTCATTTGCGAATTATCAGTTTACATACACCACAACGTCCCGAGGGACATTACCTGATAAAATAGGACATAAGTCGTTAGGAAAATCAAGTTGAATATTGGACAGTTAATCAGAACGCATGCTTCGATCATGGCATTCGGTTAAAACGCGACGGTTTTAGGAAAAGGTAATATTGGTGAATTTTTTTCAATTTGCTGTTTCAAAGTACTTCGACTGTTATTCAATCAAACGTTAGAGTTTTCTTTTTCTCTTAATCACCGAATGATCAAGGTTCATGACGAGTGAATTTATGTAACTATAGGTAAACGTGATCTTCACTCACCGAGCCAGGAGAATTTCTTCTCCTAGACCCTGTCCTCTGAGGGAGGGATGCACACTGAGACCAAAAGCACCCAAGTACCTATCGACACTGTATCTCCTAAGTACACCGGTTTCTTCAACCAACTTGAACTGCTCTCCCATTACCTTCTTCATAACTTCAGTTTTAAACTGCGAAACAGGCGAGTTATTGAACATTCCATATTTCAAAAACCTGTTGATAAAACTCAAATTATAAATTAGAACATTTTAGGGGGTTTCAAAGTATCAATCAAGCAAAGTAAAGATCCAATGATTGGTTATCGATGGTTTCTGATCAATAAGTCCATCAACCATATATTGTAGGAATAAATTTGATGGTGCACCACGCGAATAGATACAAGTAAGTATATAAGTGAATAGTTTGGGGATTTCTCGAGCAAGTGTATTCAAAATTTGCATGCCATACCTGCATTTTGCCCTTCGAATTGATTTGGTCGTCCGCAGTTACGACACCGAGAATGTTGACACCAGCTATCCCAGGCTTTGCGGCTGGGTCAGAGTTCAACGTGAGAGCGACGACGCTGACTCCTTGACGCACGATATCCCTCCACAATGTACGGGTTTCGCGGACCGCAAGAGGATCCTTAGCTAAACCTGCCCGGGAAATGATAATAGATTATCCCTTTCCAAATTAGTTTGTGAAAAATGCAGGCCAATAAGTTTCTATTTTACTGCAGAAATGAGTTTTATAAGAAATGCTGAGAAATTCGTAATGAATTTATCCTCTGCACGAATGTACGCACCCTGATCAACGCACAGTGGTTCCTCGACTATGAAGTATTTCACCATGAATTCCACCACGTCATTTTCCAACTCTTTGGGCACTTCCTGAATAGCGAACCTCAGTGTTTCACCATCTGCTGTCTTCTTGCGGCCTTCTATTACGCGCCACACAAGCGGAGGACCTTCTGGTCGCTTCCAGGACGGGGCAGAGGAATCCAAATAATCTACGTAATCGCAGTTACTCTCGTCGGCAGTGGTCATCGTTACGTCGTAGCAGACACTCTCCGAAACTTAACTCAAGTCTGAATTAATGAGTTTACAAATAGAAGTTATCTTCACGAGTCGGCAACGACATATACGCAGATGATAAATGTTGTACACTCTTTAGCCACGCCTTTATAGATTATTATTATGAAAGCTATTTATAACGTGTTATGAGTTGTAATCAATACTAGAATATCGTGGAGAGCAAAGTGTAAAAATCGTGCATAAATATCTCCCAGATCTGTTGCATCGAATAAGTCAGTATAAAACGTGCAGAGATCGAGTTCGTTTGCAACTGCGACGATTCTCGTCATTTGAACTATCTCCCAGTAACTACTACTACTACTACTATTCGGTACTTTGAATGTTGTAAAGCTGATAACCATTTGTAACCAAGATTTTCTCCAACACGTCTCCGTATCTACGATTAGTCGTTACGTACGTGCTCCGTTCTCCAAGGCCTGGCTTGTCATATATCGTGATTTATTTGTTTACCTCGCACCTAAGATAACCAGACAATTTTCATGTCAACAGAATCTTCATCACGAAGAATCCGGTAAAGCAAGAAATGACTTACCTCATCGTAAATCCCCGATTGAAAATAATACCACGAGTTTGAGTAAATAGCTATTTATGTATCAAGTGACACTTTTTGGTATGGGTTATTTCTAATATGAGCCGATCAAGTTCTCCTGTGACACAGCACACTCAAAGGCGAATTTTGGAAATTACCCATACCGGAATTGACACTTCTCGGACTTGGCGCATACAATATTTTATGCGATCCGTTGTTTGAAGGTTCACTTTTTGGAAGACGCACGCTTAAAGTGTTATATACTTACTTTAGTTTCTAAAATTACTGTTATTATCGCGTTTTTCTGTATCAAAACATTTTGACTGAGACATTTGACATTAAAAATAATGAAAGATAATGAAATATATAGGTAACAAAATTATCCAATGCCAAAATAACTTTATTGTACAAAAATTCAACTTATCAAAAGTATAATTTATAATAAAATCTTTGTAACATATTATTTACATGATGGAATGTATAATATATACATAATTGAATATAAAAATACATTTTACAGATGATTCTTACTTGTGAAAACTGCGAGTGAGATCACCCGGAACAGGCTGCTTTCTACAAACTACACGGAGTTTTGTCATTTTCCTAATAACGCACCATCAAATGCAGTGATGGAATCAAAACAAACTGTTATTTCCTTTCTGCGCTAACTGCGCATGCGCTGATAGAAAGAGATGGATATAGTACCGCCGTCTTCTCTCTCTTCCTAGTCGAGCGACAGCCGGAGGTCTGTCTCCCCTACTCTATGTATAATATCTCTTAAAAAATTTCTCTCGCCGATTTCGTTGACATCTTTTGGGGTGCAGTGCCCCATGAAGTCCCAGCCAGAGATAGGCACGTCTAATTTCCTAGCTGATGTGTGGCTTACTTGACTATAGGTCAATTCTATTGAAATTCTAAATTGCACATCGATCAAAAATCGAATAGCAAATATTTTCTTCACCGGTTTATGCAACCGTCGCGTAACTGCGATTTTTATGCTTAAAGAAGTATAATGTCACTCAATACGACATGTTCGAGATTTTCATGGCGAATGGTTTTTTCTTCTCGCCTTTTGGGATTTTTTGTTAAAAATGATACATTCATGACCGAGTCGCTTGATGAATTCTTTTATGCTTGAATTTTTATTGGAATATACTCGAAGGTCAATTACTCTCACATTCAAAATGAACGAGTTGGAGACCTACGAACTTTATGGTGGTTTTCACACTTCGAACTTTAATGACGAATAACTTCGCTATGCTCAAACCTATAGAATTGATCTTTCTTTTGAAAATTATGGGTATAATCTGTATCAGAAATATGTAATCTTATCACGAAATGTTCTGATACATCGGGCTCGAGCGGGTGTTGAAAATACATAAATTATCATCAAGTTAGACGTCCAACAAAAATACTGGGGACAACATTGTCAATATTATTTCCAGTTCGATGAGTAGAGCCTTTTTGCCATGACCTTGATAGATTTCACAGTCACTCCAGGGAAGATGAGTTTTCCCTCGTCGTCGATGATCTCGGAATAGTTTCTCTCGAGTAGAACTTCGTAGCCAGCGCGAGCCGCCACAATCTGGGACGCCGTAGCCGTGAAAATCGTCTCGCTCATCGGGATTTGGTAAGCGAGACCAATGTCGTCACTGCGAATTAAATTGGAGCTTCGGTTAGAAAATGTACAATTATTAGAAAATAATGAATGTCGATGTGAGAAAAATTTGTCCGTTTGATTACTAGCAACGGTTTATTCACGTGATGAGTTAGTGGCGACTGACTCGATCATGGTGCTCAAAATACGACGTTTTTAGGATTTGATTTTAATTCAATCAAACATTTCAGTTCCTTTTCGTTTTTGTTCTCTTCATTAATGACCGGTCGTCATTGGTGAAAAGTCATCTAATTATTTTCATCTGTAGGTACTCACCGAGCCCGGAGAAGTTCCTCTCCTATTCCCTGTCCTCTAAAAGCGGGATGGACACTGAGACCAAAGCCAGTCAAGTATGTATCGACACCATATTTCTTCAGTGAATCAGCTTCCTCAGACAAATTGAAAATCACATCCAAAATTTTCTTGTCCGCTTCAGTTCTCTCGTCATCATCAACTTGCAACTGTGAAAAAAGCGAGTCATTGAACATTCGAAAATTCGAATACATCCTAATAATACTCTAATTAATCCTTTACAGCAATGTTACGATGAACCATCCCAAATCAAGAAAAGCAAAGTTTTAATTTTTGTTTATCGACGGTCCTTGATTAGTAAGTTCGCAAGTCCCTTATCGATTGTAACTAAAGATTCGATGATGTACTGCGCGAATCGGTACGATAATATGATTAAAAAGTCTGTGAATTTCTGAAACGAGTATTATTGAAAATTAGCACACCATACCTCCATTATATTTCTGGAGTTAGCTTTCTCTTCCGCACTTACAATATTGAGAATATTTATACCAGCTATCACAGGCTTTGCAGAAGGGTCAGAATTCACTGTAAGAGCAATGACGCTGGCTCCCTGACGCAAGGCATTTTTCCACAATATCCGGAATTCACGGACTGCGCGAGGATCGTTAACAGTACCTATTCGGGAAATGGCAATTACTCTTTAACTTTGTTTCTGAAAATATGCGATTCCCAAACTGTATCGAACATTTTTCTGCCCGATAAAATCAATGACAAATCAATTTCGCAAACTTCAATGCACTATGCGTAACGGTTAATTCATACAAACGATTTGGCTGATGAGATGGATTGTCGATAAGAATTTTATTTTCACGATACCATATGTAATTCTTCATTTTCGATGGATGAAGTGTTCTGATAAATTCGTCATCCGCCCGAGTGTGCTCAGTACTCACTACTATCAACGCATATTGGTTCCTCGACAATGAAGTATTTCTCCATGAAGTCAACCACATCATCCATCAACTCTTCGGGCACTTCCTGAATAGAAAACCTCAGTATTTCTCCATCCGCTGTCTTCCTCCGGCCCTCGACGACGCGCCATATACGCGGAGGACCTTCTGGTCGCTTCCAGGAATATAAGGGAGAATCTAAGCCTCCCTCTTCGTTGGCAACTGTCATTCTTATAAATATAACAGACCCAATCTCCAAATTCCAACTTAGATATGAATTATTCCGTCTAAAGGCGTAAAGCGCTACTATGAAGAGAAGCTATTCTTAAGAGTCGGCAATGGCGTATGTCACAGATGATAAACCCCACTACTCTTCAGACACGCCTCCACAGATAAGTGTGATGACAACTATTTATCGTGTGTATCGAATTATTAACAGCACTACAATATCGCGGATATACTACTACAGCTCATCAGTGCTGCAAATGTTGCAATGCTGATAACCGTTTGTAACCAACACTTCATCCATCACTCTGCTACGATTAATGGTTACACACACTCTGTGTTTTCAAAAACTCTACGAACTTTTTTTATCGGTAATCTCAAAGACACTTAATGCGTTTAGCTCGCATCTACGAATAAACGAGTAGAAATAACCGACGTAAATGGAATCTTCACTGCGAAGAGTCCGTTTAGAGCAAGAAATGTCCTACTCAAACGTAAATCCAGTTTGTGAAGAGACTTCCTCAAACCCCCAGCTGATGTGAGTCTCACTTGACAGTTGACTATGTTGGCAGAGCTTTCCACTAAGCCGACCCAGATTGACACAAATAGATATTTTCTGGCACAGTGTTTCAGCGATTGGTTAAACACTGTTTGAATGTAGCAGCATCTGCCAGAGCGCCCTCGTGTTAAATTTAGGGAAATATTGCTGTGCGGTTTAGTGCCACACAACGTCCATCCATATAATCATACAATATACTTCATGTGTTTCTTTGGAAAGATTTGAATTGCTCTTTGGTAATAATATGGTTGGTAACGAATAATCATAGCAACTCTGCTTACAACTTTGTTCATTTGTGTCCAGTGATAATGCTGTTGTTAAAAAGCACGAAAACGTGCACAACGCCTATCTGAATCCACTGTCTTTTGCTAAAAAGCAACCATACTGTTGAAATTCAAACTCCAAATCAAATGTCAAACTGAAATGTGATTCTGGCATATATATATAATGAAAAATGAAGGTACGAGAATTTATTATGACGCATAAATGGCAAACAAAAATAGTCCGTGCAGTATTGTAAAATTTATTCGCGGTTCCATCAGTAGAGCCTCTTCCCCATGACCTTAATAGATTTTACGGTCACTCCGGGAAAGGCGACTTTTCCTTCGTCGTCGAGGAGCTCGGAATAGTTCCTCTCGAGCAGAACTTCGAAGCCAACACGAGCCGCCAGAGTCTGAGATGCTGGCCCTGTGAAAATCGTCTCACTGACGGGAATTTGGTAAGCAAGACCAATGTCGTCACTGGAAATGGAATTGTTAGATCTGCTATTAGGTAATGCACAATCGTCAAGACCAAACGCATTCATGATTGTCATGATCTGGATATCTAGAGTAGAACGTTCTAATTGGGATCCATCGAATCGGTACCTATAATAACTTTTTCGAAAAATAAAGCCGAATATAAAAGTGGTAATCAAAAGCTGCTCCGGCAATTATTGGATGATCATGATGCCGAAGAGTGAATTTATGTGATTATTTAATCTATGAATATAATATTTACCGAACCCGGAGAATTTGATCTCCTAGACCCTGTCCCCTAAGGGAGGAATCAACGCTGAGGCCATATGCACCCAAATACCTGTCTACACCGTATTTTCTCAGTACATCGGTCTCTTGAGTCAACTTAAGCTGCACACCGATCGTTTTCTGCATAGCAGCTGTTTGGAACTACGGAATAACCGAGTTATTAAATGCATGAATTTTTCAAAAATCTTTCGCTAAAGCTACAGTTATAAATTGAAAGCATTCTTAGGGATTGGAGATAAAAAATCAAAACGAATCCAAATTGAGCAGAGTAAAGATCCAATTTTAGTTCATCAACTGCAGTCTTCGAGAAACAAGCCAGAGATCAGATGATACACTGCGAAAATCGGGTCAAGAATATGGTTGAAAAGTTTGTTGATCTCTGAAACAAGTGTATCTAAAATTTTCACGCCATACCTGCATTTTGTTTTCCAAATTGGCTTCATCTTCCGCACTTACTACGGTGAGAATGTTGACACCAGCTATTACCGGCTTTGCAGTGGGGTCAGGATTCACCGTGAGAGCGACAATGCTGATTCCCTGACTCACGATATCCCTCCAAAATGTCCGGATCTCTCGTAACGCGAGAGGGTTGCTACTCAGTCCTATAATTTTCAAAATGGCAATCACTCTGTCTATATTTATCACACGAATTTTCAGCTCATCAAAGAGCTGTCCAGTTTTATGCAGGCATGGACGCTGACGCGATTCAAAACACTTCTTCAGTGCAAGAATCAATGGGAGTACGACACTAACGAGGAGTTAATTAACACAGCCCAAGAATGATTCATGTGATTGTGGAACTGGAAAAGCGGTATGACTCCTTCAGCAGTCGTGCGCGCCTAGAACCAGGCAGCCCAATGCTCGCCTCTGTGTAGTAGGCTGCCTAAATGCAAGCGTTAGCGGGACTTTTCAAATGACCTGTATCTCATAGATGCAAACGATTACAATTCGAATTGATGAATAAGACTTATCAGCTGCATCTTGCAATGAACAATTTGAATGAACATTGTAGGCTTAAATTCATGTGCGTTACATGCAATTCGAATAAAAGATGTGCCCTTTTGGTTCGTATAGTAATTTCCGTCAAACTTTCCCTCCGTATGATGGCACTCACCCATATCAACAGAAATTGGTTCTTCTACGATGAAATGTTTCAGCATGAACTCAACCACATCATCCTCCAACTCTTTGGGCACTTCCTGAATGGAAAATTTTGGTATTTCGCCACTGACCGTTTTCCTACGGCCACCAACGACGCGCCAAATACGCGTTTCACCTTTTGGCCGCTTCCAAAAGGACGCGGAGAAGTCCAAATAGTCTACGTACCTCTCGTTGCTGGTTGACATCCTGGTATCTTGGCTAGCACTGGCTCGAATATCTACACTCCATGTATAAGTCGGTATACATCTCAAGTTTACCAGTACAAATTATCTTCATCAATAATTATATAAGAAATAAATCTGATCGTTCGACAAACATTTTTAACTATTAGCGATAACCTATTTTTGATTAGATCACTTGGAAGGCACGAGGCCATATTTACTGCGAGATAAAGGAAGACTGTATCTGAATTCCATCACCCTCATGTGAAATCATTCTATACAGGTGTAACATCATTGATAGGATCATATATTGTAAGATCCAAAAAGTACCTACGGCATGCTCAAGTAAAACTTGACTTTTACCGTGTAGTAATTGTATACTGCAATAACTTGTATATCTGCTGCTGTAATGAAGTAGAAGAGCCAAAAAGTCCGTTTCAATCAGAATTATGAATAATTTCACCGTGCGCGATTTCAGTTCTCACTATTTAAAAAAAAAAAATTAAAAAACGTGTACTGACAAAGTAAGTGCGATTTCTTATGGGGAAAAAATTGTATGCTGCAATATTATATCGTATATCTTAATTACCAACTACTATACCAAGACACAAAATTTGACGAGGTAAAAATTCAATTACGTGATAAAGGAATCGGCGTAAAGATTATCTGCCAACAAAAATATGATCAAGGACTATGACATGATGATTAGATATAGGTGGAAGTAATTACTCGGAAAAGGAAAGGGAATAAAAGAAACCAAATTCGTCGAAGAAGTCGTGCTAGCTCCTGCATTTAGGCAGCCAATTACGCAGAGGCGAGCTCTGGGCTGCCTGATTCTAGGCGTGTACCACCGCTCAAACGAATCACACTTCTTCAGTTAAATAATCACTGGACTACGATACTGACGGACCGAAACAGCCTACCAAAGAGTTAATTAACACAAAACGTGATTCTTGAACTGGAAGAGCGTTATAACTTCTTCGACGGTTATGTGCGCTTGAAACCAGTCAGCCCACAGATCGCCTCCGAGCTGGCTACATAAATTCAGGCGCTGGGATGATCTTTTAAGTCACCTGTATCTTACAAATGCCACAATCAATACCATTATTTCTGATAGCAGGGTACGAGCTGGACTCCCCTAAAATTGAAGCAATTAATTCATGACCACCCTGTATGTCTCCTTCTATGTTATGAATTTTATAGTGGTATATGTGTGTATGTAGAACCAGAACAAGTCTCGAAGTACGAAGTCTGGCTGTCTTGTGATCGTCGCCGATTGTGTCCGACAATTTTCTTCCACGGTAGAGATACTCGTCTTAGAAGACGCTGGCTAGCCATTCAAAGTTAAGCCGCGATGCTATCAGCTGACTGAAGTTTGACGTGAAGATACCGAAGACGACTTCTGGGGTGACGGTATTACCAGTCACATCACCGACGTGCTTTATTTTACCGCGACGTTGACCAAGCTCGATGAAAGCCTTGACCAAGTTCAGTCCAATACCGATGCCACCATATCGCGAATCTGTTCTCACGTAGAGAACCTCCAAGAGGCAATGTGCATTGCGGCACTGGAATAAGTCTACCCCCGATTCTGCCTGGCATTAAATTCCGAAAATATATGAATATGTACTTGAAAGAATGATGAAGTCTTGAATGATGACGAAGACGCTGGTCATTGTACTGATTCACATTTTAAGGCTGAATTCAGAATGGAACTAATGATCTTAGTTTCTGTTGATCTTTTCGTTTCGTTGAAAATATTTTCGAAGCATAAATTCACTCTGCGATATGAAAATTAATCGTGAGAATCCACGATGGTGAAGAACGCGGAAGCTATCGTGTACGATACCTACGTCATCCTTGAGAGCGAGTGCACTCATTGATAATAACGTTAGTGTTTCATAGATAGTCGCATTGAAGGAATTCTGACGCGACACAAATTATTAACTGCAATTGGTTATCACGTGGGAGACCTTGCGAGACATGCATCGTTCGATTCAAGGCCGGTTATTCAATTACCACATTTCATGTAACGGACTCTTAATCAACGGCGAAGAGAACTCTTAATCAAGATCATGATCAAGGGTGGTTATTTGAAAATACGCGTCGTGTCGGAAGAGTAAAACAATTTATGGTATACCTAGCTGACCTCGTTGACTATTATCATTGCGAATAGATTTTCGCTCGAAACTTATATTGCCATTGATTAATTTCACCCCTAAAATTAGCTCATAAATTACAAATACAGTTCGATGGATCCAAGCTTTTTGAAAGCAAGCGAAATGGAGTGCTTGCATCTGCCAGAACACTTGTCAGGACTTTGCAAGCTTCGTCTGTAATGTTATTTTCCAAAAATTTCTCCAAAGGATCTCAGTTTCCACTTTCTAGTCGAACCTGAGAAAATAGATCGGGCGAGTCAGATTTCCAATTGCATTTTTCTTTCTCTCTCTCTCTCTTTCTTTCTCACAGCATTAGCCATGGCTCGCAAAGTTTGCTACTTATGCCAGATTAGGTATGATCAAAAATTGAAAATTTTAGCTTTATCCTCTAGAACTATTCCTAAAACTCAAAAGGATTCTGTTCTACGCAAGATTCTCTTGCCGCATAGAATCCTGTTGCACTGCTAAGCGCCTCTTCGATTATTTTATCGGTGGGAGGATGGATTTTATGTCTTCTGACATTTTTTCATCAACGTAACACTAATTTCGGCGTCTTTCTACTCGATTAAGCATCGTCATTTTCCCCAATAAAAACTAACAGGGGCACATTTGGTGCAGTATACTGTATACATGGAAAACCACGCACCGATGCCTCTCGACCTTCGAAAATGGTATTCATTAATTCAAGACGAAGTGAAGTGGACTCGTAATAAGTCCTACGATAGAGTGAATAGAAATTAAAAGAACAAATGAATTTTGGATTTCTCTTTATTCGATCATAGCACAGTTATCATATTTGCAAATTAGTTATAAAAATAAAATAATATACTCTGGAATTCTTTGTTGCAATAATCTCATCTGGCAATGAACGATATATGATTATCAATAATTCTAGCTTTTATTAGTTATACTATATATGCAGGCTCAAAGATCATGCGGACATCCTGGATCAAAGTGTTACAAACAACGATTTTCAATCGATTGCACCGAGTAAAATTTCAAGAATTTATTTGCGCTTTCCGATTTTAACTCTATCACTCATGTCACCTATGTAGTTCATTAGAGTCAAAATATGAGCAGTCAAGAAAACTTTACGAATTACATAAACGAAAGACTCGACCTTGATTCTATGGAGAATTCAGTCTTAGATTAAACCATAATTATAATCCCTAGTAGGTGATAATCTTTGGTTTGACGTTTATAAAAACGAGTATATGAAGTGTTGCAGTCTACTCGTAATTTTTTAAACAGATACGATTGCCGCAAGACACTTGAGCTGTCGAGTTATCGCAGCACATATCGATGAACCAAAAAAATTATCCTAGATTTTAAAAGGTATGATAAATTTTTAAGAGTGCACTAAGGTATTGAGCCTGTGGATAAAAAGTGTGAAATAAATCACCGAGCTGTAAAAATCGGCGACAATCTCTTGGTAACAAGTTTGCAGGATTTATGTTTTTCCCCGATACGTTCGCTGAATTTTTTCCCCTTGAATTCAAACTCTGTGAAATGAGCGGTGAGTAAAGTGTCGAATCCCAATTTTTGAAAAAGCTTGTAGCTATAGACAGACGTGCAAAGAGCTGCGCAAAGCTCAGGCACCGCGTCTTTGTTCGCGATACTTTCTACCCCGCGAATATTTACAGGAGTTTTAACATCGTTTCCAGCTTTTAACTGTCTCGCTATTTCCACTGAAGCTGCAGTCACCAATTCTCCCAGTCGCCGTTTAGAATGGGAAGGCAACGTGGCTATGAACATTATCTCCAATATGTTCTCCACATTGTGGTGCTCGAAAATATTCAATCTCGTGTCAACGTCCAACATGAACTGTACCAGGGCACGAGATGAATCGTACTTGCACTTATCTATGAACGTTTCAAATGAGCTTTTAACCCCAGCTGGTGGAAGTATCTGCAATAAAACCAAGTGGTTAATTCAGCCGACCTCGAACTATGAGACAGAATATTTTAAGCACAAAAAATAGTATTCCAAATGTAAAAAGTTTGATTAAACAACAGAATGAGCAGCGAGGTGATTCGTTAGATTTTTAATTCAAAGACTACCGAATTGATGAATTCTATATAACATACTACAGCCTTAGTTTGGGCTTCAAAGCCCACGAATGAAATTAAAAAAATAATGTGAAATGGAAATTGAAAAATATTCTCAAGAGATTTTCACGAGGATCGAAGAGAGCTGTGGAAGTGGTACTTATCTTCTTTGAAAGTTTGGAAAATTTATTCTATCTGAACGGCATATCGTTTCATCCCTTTGTAACAATTTGACTGCAGTAACCTGCCAGACTTTCAAATGCTGAGCTACTGAGCCAGAGAGATAAGTGAACGAATATTACAGTCATATAGGGTTTCGAGGGGATGATTCGTACTGTTGTTCTAATGGTATGAATCATTTGACACTTCACATACTCGGAGAAATTTCTGAATATCTCATTAATTGATCTGTTATACTTATTAAAACTTTGAGAATGAGGTTTTTGAGATCATACCAGACTCGGAATTCATACAATGAAAATAGACCAGTGATTGGATTCCCTGACATTGAATTGTTTTAACTGAAAATTAAGGTGTTAATAATCGTAACGAAATCTGATAATGATTATAGAGCTGTTTAAAAATCTAGGAGAATCACCTCGAGGCTGGATTTCGTGGCTTATGAGAGTGACAAGTCTGCGGGACGAAGTAATTACGTTCATTGGTAACGAGAGTGTCAGTCACCGAGAAAAAGAAGAAGAAGAAGAAGAAGAAGAAGCAAGGTAAGACGGTAGCTATTCCTACTTTTTTTAATACTATATTCAATTCTATAAGACACATATATGACCGCATTGATTCAAAACCATTCATTGGCTGTCAAGTGATTGTCAGACAAAAAAACTGTCAATTTCCGTAGACATCGATTTGAAAATGGTCGGAGGTGATTCTCTGGACCTCAGAACCTGGAAATCTGGTGATAACTCGACCTTTCATTTTCGAGTGAATATTATTACTTCTCATTTTGTAAAGCGGAAAGTTGAAGAAGGTGTTCTATTCATGGTCCACGCTGTAGCCCAACTCAGAACGAGTTCATACGTATATAGAAGCTAGTTGTCGATACATGAAGAACAGCTGTGACAATTGCATGCACAAACTCGGGCTCAACAATAATACGATAGCAAATGAATCATCAAACAATATTCAGGTAGTACATAAACCAACGGTTCTTACAGTTATGAGTCTTCGAAAAAACCGCAAAGAAGTTCAAGGTTCAAAACAGAAAGTAATAGCAGCCGCGTCGTGATAGGTATTCTTGCAAATAGTAAAAATCGTAGCTAGAAGGCCATGCGCAAGTTATGGTTACGCTCTCAGCGTCAACCTGACTTGATTATATGCAACTGAATTTTTTCAAATGGAAATCGATGACCGGATGATTCGACATTAGGTTTGATTATCGTCCACTAGAACCCAGCGGAGTAAATAAGATAATAATCCTGATGCATAAATGAACGACTGCAAATAAAGTCTGGGTTGCTGCAAGACCTACTTGAATCTTGTTAAATGCAACTGCAACAACTTGGCCAGTCGCTATTTCAATTGCAACGACGCTGACTCCATCCTGAGCTGCAATCCGGCACAATTCTTCGAGCTCTTCAGCAGCACCAGGTTCAGATGCTAGATCCACACCCTGGCAGACACTCTCATATTTAAAAAACGATTCTCGTATCACCCTGAGCGCGCCCTCGAGTGTTTCCGTGGTCAGTGATTCGAATTCTACCTCTCCGTTCTCCGTAGAACCCCAAATCCGATAAGACGGCATCCTCTTCCGACCACTAAAAAAAAAATTTCAAAAACTCTTGAGAAAATTTACGCTGGATAGCTTTCGTATTAGAGTCGGCGTATGTATAGCGTTGCATCAGAAAGCAGACAAAGGATGGTGCATTTTGATGAATTTCAAAGAAGAGCTTCTATCAGGTTATCCTAGTCTTTTTTCTTCAACTCTGACAAATGGTCTCGGTAAATGGACTTTATAGAATTTCATAGAAATTCTTCTTTCAAAGTTTTCCTAACAAGATTAATTACGATGTCTAATGCAGACGGGGCAATATCTAGTTCCATTTAAAGCGTATACCTCACTCCTATACCATCAGGAAGCAATTTTTCACATATTTTTCTTTTATTGTTTCTGCAAAAGTGCAGAAGCACATCAACTGTCCTATAAAGCTAAAAAGTTAGCGAAGAGCAGCCATTCAAGACGTAGTTGAACGTTATTACGGAAAGATTCATTACAGGAATAACAAAAAATATAATATCGTCAGCCGTAGATCAAATTTCAGTCGAAAAAGAGCTTCAAACCTCATTATGGTAGTTGAATTTGAAGCCTGTGACCTGGAGATTAGTTGAAACCTTGTTGTCGATCAATCCTCTCAAGATTAGACAACATAAGCTTATCTAACAACTGAAAGACTGCGATGTAACGTCACCAATGTAAATCCACTGTTCGTCGATGTGTGTACAGCTGCAGATATCTGATAGAAATATCGGATTTTCAATACCGCAACATTTCCAAATCTGGATGCCCAGAATTGACAACACTTTCACTTATAGTTCGCACTGCAGTGTGTAGTTCTTACGCGCCGTAGACACTGTAAACGAAGCCGCGACAAACTATGACCATATCCTTTCTGTATAGACAAAGTTTTCACGAATGACTGCTCTCACAAACACGCAACAACTGCTGGCGACGATATTAAGAGTGGGAGATTAACGCGGTGGAATAAATTTACAGATAAGAACAGCGTTACCCAACGTTTTTTCACATCGTGCGTTCATCAACTTACTTTATTTAAGTCCAAATAATCTGATGATAGGATTATGACAGCCTTGCAATTTTCAGCTAGTTTTTAACGTGCATATCACCTGCGATTCTACTCCAGATACTAAAAAATCAGAGATACTAAAACCGGGAAAAACTAGTACGTCCATGAAAGCGCGAAGCAATCGCGGCCAGCTGTTTCTCGGAGAAGAAGAATTGCTAAGAAACTTCGACAAAGGAAGAACTTATTTGGATTGAACCATGAATCAATCATGATTTTCATTCAACAAGCTGTTCTGATGTACCTGCATTCGATATTATATTATTATCTTCTTGTGTTAAATGCTGCATGGACCCACCTTCTTATACGCTCATCCCATATTGTTAAATGAATTAGGTAACCGTCATTAAATCACATGAATAATGAGATGTCGCACCGTCGATGAATTAGTAGAAAAAAAAAAAATAGTTATAGAAACCGGATCCTGCGCTGAATCTTATGATGCTAACAATGTTAAGCAACGCTGAATTGACATATTCAGAATCAGTTCAACTCTATTTGCCACACATATAGGTATAGGAAAGAATAATTCTTCATTTATAATTCATTGAGTATATCGATATTTTAACAGCACCTAATCTGAACTTCTATAATCAATATCTTTCTTTCATTTAGGATGCGTGAGACCTGAGCATTCGACGTACGAAGCGAATTAGCTTAGACTTATCGCAAATAAGGCAATCAATAAATTCGCAGAACTCGCTATTATAGTGATATCAAAAAACAATGTGGTCATCCGGTTACATGAATACCTATACCCGGTACGTTGCACCGCGCGACATACACGTATCATATAATATTTGTATCATGTACTCTATTCGAATACGAGTGAGTAAATTTTATTATCTTATTTTCTTCAAATAGTTTATCGACTATTCCTGTCAACTCTAATTAATAAACTGTGTCGTTTCGTAATAAAAAATAACATTATTTTACCAGATCTGACATTTTTTTTATAAACTGAAAATATATTCGCTATATCGATTCAATTTGAATAAATAAAGTTGGAAGCTTTCGTTCCATAGATTTCTCCAAATCCCTGCAACACAGAGGATATAGCTAACGATATGGATTGGCGCGTCATTTGTTTTACATTTTTTGTTTTATAGTTCCTTCTTACTTTTCCTGAGCAATTTATATCTTAAAATAGACATATCACTGCGGAATTTCGATTACAATGACAGAAGAATAGTTTCAATACAATTATTGTAACATCAATCGATGTTAATTCATATCTAAAAATACGAGTTATACAACTATAGCGTTCCATTAAGCAAATCTCACCGAAGGATAGGATTTACATGTAAAGAGATACGTATATGGAATGAGGTTAATATAACCAGTTGATTCAGGCTTGCAATTGGTATGCAGAACTTTAAACGTTTATCTGTGACGTGGCGAGCAGCTGCAGTGAGTATAAGCTGCAGACGTTTCGTAGCGAGTTGTGTAATACTATCTGCTCTTTAAAAATAGCAAATTCGTTTATAACAGCTGCGATAAAATGAGCCCAAATTTAACCAATTATAATTTTATTTCTCTCGAAAAATTTGTGCATGAATCAATTGTCAGAATAAAAATGGATCACGCTTTAATTATATTCCTTATCATAGACCATAGCAAACAGCTTTTAACACACATAATGTATCTTGAACTCTATAAATATTCCATACAGGTAAAATGACCTAGTTTAACTATTATTATCATTATTCATGTTGTCGTTGTCATTATTATGATCGTTATTGGAATTACAATTTTCACGTACATTACACTACAATCATCTTTTGGATTGTTATTTTAATTTGATTAAAAATCAAGAGCCATTGACACAATAATATTTATGGCTAAAATTATCATCATCATCGATCGTATCATCCAATTGTACTACAATACGTTTCTCAAGTATACAGTAATAACCCAAAATAATTGTAATGAATTGTTTATACATTTATAACTATCTTGGAATATAATTTAACGCAGTTATATACTCACCAATGTTTATTAGGAGTATAATCAGAGCTTGATCCAGATAAGAATTTACTCGATGACACGCACTGTTGACACATTACATGTATCTACGATATAATGAAATTTTTTGTTGTCGTCTCTTCTTTTTCTTTTTTTTTTGTTTCCTTTTTAGTCATTCATGCCATGTAAAGATCATTCTAACGGTTGTTATTTCGAATCACGTTAACGGGTTGATCGAAAAATCACACTTCGTTATTTGAAATCTTTTGTACTGATTGACGCTTCTCATATTTGAATATAGAACAATTATGTTAGTGTACAGGTGACTCCATCTGGTCAGAACCACTGAAAGTCGAAGACTAAAATAGCCGACGATCAAGTACGAAATGCGGTTGCAAACATCCGATCAAGTCGAAGAGCGGGAAAATGCCATACGATACGATAAGGATATCATGCAGTTTGAATCTGCAATACCCCAAGACGATTAGGAATTATTTGCAAGATATTCTTGTAGGACATTTACAATTAGTATTTTTTCACCGGACAACTTTTTGGTATAGGTATTAGGTATTATTAAGATTAACGAACACGTGTTTCGAAATTTCACATCTTCATTACGATGACCAATCATTTTTCTAAATTATTACGTTTTTCAAATCAATTATCTTTCAAATTATTATCTGTAGCACAAAAATGGTATACATGGATTGGTTTGAAAAGAGTAAATAGTTTTCAAAAAAAATAATAGTCAAAATTATTCCCGTGACTCCAAAGTAATAATTAATACACTTTTCTTACAAGTGCGTCAGCTTCATTCATAGAAGAAAAAATTCTATGACCCTGCAAACCCAGAAGTTCCAAAGGGTCTAAGGATTTTTGTACTTTTTTAGCCACATGATCTTCGCGGAGGAAAATAAAAATTAAAGAACGTACGGTAGATGACCCCCACAAAATAAAATGGTGTGGGTCTATTCTTTCAAAAACTAACAGAAGGAAAAGGTCCGATATTCAGTTGGTGATAGTTATCGTATTTTTCTCAAATTCGAAACCTCGCATCTCAACAACACCCAAATTTTAATGGTGCACTGCACACGCACTATCTGGTATAATCACAGAAGAGTAGCAAGATCTTTATTTGTATGATACGATGCATGACTCAAATTTCTTATATCTATAAGGATGATAAGGAGGTTACAAGTATAGACTGTTGCAATTAAACGATGCTGTAATTTTCTTTATTAACAAATTCTTAGAATGAAACAAATCAATTGTTACAACAATCTTAGAGTGACTATACACATATACATGAATATTTACTGGTAGAACGTGGTAAAAAGTGTATTCATTCGGAGGCAACTTCTAAGGCCATAACTGAAACAATGTTATTTAGCTCTGTGCCCGGGAAAACAGGTTCTCCATCGGCATTCGTGAAATCTCGTTTAAGATCGAAGTCCTTTATACTATGCATTCCAATTTGTTCGGCAACTTCCTTCGAATAAACAGAAGTGTAAATGCCGAATACTACGCCGACTCCCGGCACATTTCTCGCCATTTTGATACCAAGAATACTTAACAATTGCAAACAGTTCCAAAGCAGCTTCAGCGCTCGGATATTTGTTAAATATACTCGCTTCTGTGTCAATTTTTGCCAAATAACTGTAATAATCATGGCTGAGAGTAGATTTGAAAGTGTTCGATGTAAACAAAGCTGCGGATGCAGCACCACCCTCATCTTCATCCGACCTTTTACTCAAAACCGTCAAAACGACCCCAACAATTTCGTCAGTCTCGTTATGAATCGCAATCAAACAAGGTGAACTCTCATACACCGCGACAATCATGTTATCTTCATCTTCTTCAATAATAGTTTTGGTTCCTCGTCGCTAATATCGCTCGCGCTTGTTCTCAAACTTTTACCTAATGTTTCCTCGTCGTGATAATGTTCGTGAAAAAATATCAAGATCTCTTTCAGCCGACTTTTCTTGGCCAATTCGATTCTGTATCCTTCCGCCGATGTTGGGTACAGCTTCGAAAATTTCATGGTCAATAATATTCCAATAAAATAAACTTCGAAATCAACAGATTAACTACTACACTGCAATTTTCAATACTTTCAACTCGTCGGAGCTCTTCCATTCTTTGGAATCAGTCGCCAGCTAGAACGCGATGAGATATACATAAAACCTACATGAACTGATTACAAGAATGAAAAATAAGATTGATAAGCGAATTCTAATCTTCAGGCTGATAAGAGACTCAAATCCAAGCAGGTGGAGAATTTTCTATTTTTATCTACAAAAATATCGAACACCCGAGCAATTTCTATTCGAAACAGTCAGAGAGCTCAGCAACGCATGTCACATGTAACATTTTACTTACGTCAAATGGGACTTGAGATAGATGTTAACGTGATAAGCAGCACTGCTGCGGCTAAACATAAAAGCAGGCCCTTTTTAGTTACCAGCATTGTTAAATAAGATTTGTATCAGTGCCGCCATCTTTGTTCGTTTGTATGAAGCACGTGTAATAAAACTTGGTCAGTATATTACCATGGCTCGAAGAACCAATTGTTCAGGGAGCGAAATCCGATGTAATGTTAGCAAAATATATTGACAATAGAATAGAAACTACATGCGGAAAAGGTGTATATTCGCTGAGTTGAGAATTGAGGTTAAGTTAATCTAAACAAAGATGGCGACCGCGATAAAATATTTCGTTATATCGACGCTTGTTAAAACATGCGTGTATACATATAGTAATAAAATGATGGAGGATGAATAGCTATGTGAAACGAACGTATAGTGAAAGAATAGCCCCATGATGCATTTTTGTGTCGCGCGGGATTGCGCATGCGCCTGCTGCGCAACAACAAAATAAAATGGCTGAAAGAGTGAAATAAATAGAGAGTATGTATGTACACCAGAGTAAATAAATAAATATTCGTTTTATCGTGTGGAAAGGGGGGTTCATATAGAATATTAAAAAAACTGCAAGGACAACCTACGTTAAAAAAATAAAAAACAATCTCATATATAAAAAGAAAATTATTTGATGAACAAAGTGATAAAACAGTGCGATCGTGCATGCGGTTAATTCCCCACACAAAACACGATGCTCCGTTCACGAAGCGATACGAAAAGGCGAGTTCGGCTGGTGTAGCTCACGAGAACTGTACCGCAGCATGAAGGAGATGCTTGGAGGTTGCTGCGTATGTTCGGACGAGAGGGGTTGGACGGAGAATCCATTAGTTTATTGCGATGGCCAGGGTTGCACGGTCGCCGTACACCAAGGTATACACACATAACATACATTCTATTCACTATACTATTTCCCCCTCCCTCTCGCCCCGATTAACCAACATTTTCAACAATTAAATTCACCATAATAAATTTCACATGAAATTCCCGCGATTTTCACTCCTCTATCCCCTATAATTTTCCGATTCTAGATAATAATCGCTGAATATTAACCGTCAACAATAAAGATTGAAAAGTAAAAACACATTACCCCGATTTATAAAACTAGGTTAGAAATGATTTTTTTCCACTCAATACAATACGTCGAACAACAATATCTCGCAATATGCTCTACCTATATTTCTACGCTACTCCAAACCCACATTAATGTGTCAATATTATTTCCATTATCCGCTTTGACTATTTTAAAACATTTTTATGCTATAGGAAAAATTGTAATGTTATATAGCAACTCATTCATCACGATGGATCCATATCATCTGTTTATCAACAAACATAAGCCTATATCTATGCCGCGCACCAATTAATCTTTGGCTTTTATTTTTACCGTTTGTTATACTGCCACCCCCTTCTCAACATCGTAAAAAAGACCTCCTCTGTGATCTAACCATTTCTCAGCTCGTATTACATTCTAACAACTCTGACCAGCTTGAGAAACGTCAGCGGTCTTTAATCCATTTATAAAATCAAAACTGTTTGGATTATTTATTTTTTTTATTTTCTGTTTGTACAGAGACGTAAATTTTTCATCTTTTGTAATGTTTATCATCTATTTCTAAACACCTTTATAAACAGATGTTTGATATATTTATCCCTTTTAATCAAATTCTCAATTAAAGATTTCACATTTTTACAGCATGTTATGGGATCGTCACGGTACCAACTGGTCCATGGTATTGTAGAAAATGTGAATCACAGGAACGCAGCGCTCGCGTGGTAAGTTACTTTCATCCGTGAAACAGAGTTTTTGATATAAATTTATTATTGAACATCCTTTTTTTATAATCTGATATTTGGGCTTGTATTCTATCCACTTTACATAGTCGAATTCTTTTTGGAGGTAGCAAGGGACTAAAATCAGTAATTCAATAATCCACAAACAAATGAATAGAAGAAATATAGAATTGCCTCGCTAATGTCTGATAGAAACTTACTTAAAGAAAAATGTGTGTCAAGGCTCATAAGCTATTTAACTATAGTAATTTTCCTCTGGTTATATAACGCGTAAAGTCAAAGACTAAACTGGTGGGAAATAGCGAAAGCGTGTGTAGAACCAATCGTATATAGTAAGAATAAAAAAAATAAAAGGAAAGAAAAATAGAGAAAACAACAATGCCGTTGAAAGAAAATGAATTATTCTTAGATAAACATGCGGATAACTTTGTAGCAATTAAATTTTTATCAGTTCTGAATAACTTAAACATAGACTAGTCAGACGTAGGATGTAGTAATTGTGTGGTTGTGATGCAAAATGTTGGAGCAGCGCTGCGAGCTGTGCCCAAGCAGAGACGGAGCTCTTAAAAGAACGGATCAGGCAGGTTGGGCGCACGTCGTATGTGCTCTTTACATACCAGAGGTCAGATTTGGAAACGTTACAACGATGGAGCCGATTATCCTGCAATTAATACCGTCTGAAAGATTCAGTAAGGCAAGTGAAACCGGGGTTCTTCATAGACGAAGCGTAAAAAAGAAGTTAAGAAATGGAAGGAGTCCATGAAACGCAGCGAGTATTTAAATTGCTATTATTTATCAATCCTCAGACTTGTTACATATGCGAGGAACAAGGTAGAGGTGGAAGAGCTAACGTCGGAGCTTGTATGCAGTGCAATAAAGCAGGCTGCCGACAACAGTTCCATGTTACTTGTGCCCAAGCTTTAGGACTGCTTTGCGAAGAAGCTGGTAATTATTTAGACAACGTAAAGTACTGCGGTTACTGTCAACATCATTACTCAAAATTGGTGAGTATTCGCAGAGGTGATGTGTGTTGTCTGCGATTATTAAAAATGTTGATCTTCTTTAGATATTTTTACATATTTTCAGATATTTTAGATATTTTTAATAGCCATATGGATTTTTTCATGAATTGTTTCGACTATTAACTTTCAGAAAAAAGGAGGTAACGTTAAAACAATTCCTCCATATAAACCAATCCCAGCAGACAACGGTTCGTCGGATTCATCGCCCGAAAAAGAGGCTGAAACACCTGTAAAAACGTCAAGTAGCGGTAAGCGCAAGAGTTCAAACTCAAAGGCGAACGCGTCGTCTAGTTCAAAGAGTAAATCGAGCGCTAGTCCTAGCTTAGAAATAAATGGAAATGGCGACGAAAAAATTGGAAGTGGTCGTAATACGCCTAAGGAAAATTCTTCCAACCCAAGTAAATTCACCACCTCAAATT